>CADEHL010001042.1:3052031-3492210 GCA_902827135.1 Harpagifer antarcticus | reverse complement strand
GAAGAAGAAGAAGAAGAAGAAGAAGAAGAAGAAGAAGAAGAACATGTAACGAAACGGTTTCTCTGCATTTGACCCATCCTAGTGTTAGGAGCAGTGGGCTGCCATTATGTACGGCGCCCGGGGAGCAGTGTAGGGAACGGTGCCGGGAGTTGAACTGGTGACCTTCCAGTTGCCAAGCCAAGTCCCTATGGACTTCGCCACCCACCGCCCAATAAATCAAGGAATGTAAAAAATGTATCTGCAGATGAATTGATAACATATAATAGTTAGGTGCAACCCTAAACTATCCAAACTCCATGACGCAGTAGTAAAGCTCCCGAAAATAATATAAACAAGAAAGATGGTCAATCAATCTTACCAAAGCTTTTTCTTCTAGCTTTTTTATGAAAACTACACTGCTAGGAACATTTCCTTGTCATAGACCAGTCCTAAGGATATATTAAATTGTGCTGCACTCACCTGGAACACAAACACCATGCCTGCGATCATGGAGTACATGTCGTACTTGCCCAGCTGTTTGCTGAGAGCCGAGCTCATGGCAGCCAGGGCCTCCACATACTGCTTCAGGACCTTTTTGCCCATGTTGCTGAGCACCTCAGAGGTGTTGCCCTCCAGGAAGAGCTTCATCCAGCTCCCATGAGCCTTTTCTGCCACGCGGAACAGCTCGAAGCCTGCCTCTGGAATCAGACAGGGGACATCTGTATCAACAACTGGCAAAGTAGACTTAGAGGGAGCATTAAAAAGGATTAGTTGATTTTATGTTTGCTGTCATGTACTCAAAGACTTCAAACTTCTTGTTAGAACTTTTGCATTCATATAGATTAGTCAAAATGAGGACATTCGCAGCATCTCATTTATGAACTCTATGGGTTTCCCGACTGGTGTCACATATATTTTGCACTGTTTATTTGTCCCAAAATATGATCTTTCAATTTAAAGTATCTCTGATACAATCTCTGATTTTCAATTACGGTACTTAAGATACTTACATAATCAAACATTAAAGAGGCCCTATTGTGCTTTTTGGGGTTTCCCCTCTCCCGTAGTGTGTTGTATAGTAATACGTTTATTTGCATGTAAATGGTCTGCAAAGGCTAAAATCCCAACATTTCCTCCAGAGGGAGTTTCTCTCCCAAGCACTTCCACCTGCTTGAAACGCCTCAATTGGACTCCTTTGTTTACTTCCATAACATAGGGACATCACTATATAACACTTGCGGTTCTATTGGCTAGTGCTCTGACACATGATAGGCTAAGGGGCGGGACATCTCTTAGTGGTTGACCAATTATAACAGAGATGGCCAGCTAACCATTCAGAGCAGAACAAGCTTGGACTTCGCTACAGAAGAGCTGGTAGAAATGCCTATTCTTTACCATTAGCTTAATAAAAAATAAAAACTTAAATCATAAAGAAGTGAAAAAAGCAAAGGCATAGTGTTTTATCTCACAGAAAAGGTCTCAGAGTGCTGCCTATCTGGCTGTATTTCATCATAAAGAAAATAAGGGCCTTTTTTCACCAATTGTTTCCTTATGAATGGGAGTACACTAATCATATTAGACTTCATCAATCATTCTGAAGCATGTTGGATAGTTTGAATGGAAATCTATTAACTTTCTTGTTCTGGTTCCTGTGTCGATAATGTTACTTAAATTGAAAAGATAATAAAATGCCTGTGGTAAAAAAACATTTAGTCCTGAAAAAGCAATGTATAATTTGTCAGGATTCTAACGATGACAAGCTATGACTCATTCACATGTTTACTCAAAGCAGACGAAATAGTGCCTGCTTTCATTTGACTTCAGTGCGTTAGGAACCTGCTCAAGGACACACACACACACACACACACACACACACACACACACACACACACACACACACACACACACACACACACACACACACACACACACACCACACACACACACACACACACACACACACACACACACACACACACACACACACCACTTCAGGGGACATTACATTGACTTACATGCATTTCCTGGAGACTTATCCTAACCTTAACCATAACCAACACATGCCTAACCCTTACCCTTAACCTAACCCTAATCCTAACCTCATGGGGACCTCCAATGTGTCCCCATAAGGGAAGCCAGTCCCCACATGTGACTGTGTACACAGATTTAGGTCCCCACAAGTATAGTAATGCTAGGCCACACACACACAGATGATAGCACCTATCACAGCAGCATCAGGCATAGGGGTGATAAATAGTGAGTGTGGCTTTGCCAGACAGAGGGGTAGGTAGAAATATTAGAACCTTAAGCCACAGACATGAATCATACAATATTGATGGCCCCGGCCATGTTTCATCTGTCTAAGAGAACAGGGATTGGTTAATGGCTCTCTGAGATGCCTGAGGTTAGAAGCACATGGAAAAAACAAAACAATATGAAGATTGAACAAGGCAGACAGTGATGGATCTAGAAATTAGTTTTATGATACGAGTCAAAAGCTACCCCTCCCAGTGTTTCCCACAGGATTTTGTGAGAGTATGGTGGTTGGACCTTGGACCCTAGCAGCTGGACGTGCCTGGAACACCTCCCTAGGGAGGCGCCCAGGTGGCATCCTAACTAGGTGCCCGAACCACCTCAACTGGCTCCTTCTGGTACACGTTGAGAGCATAATGCTTAGGTGGTTAGGGTTAGATTTATGAAGAGCTTTGTGTTCTTGTACAACATTTGGGGTTTTTAATTGTGTGCCCAACCTCAGAGAAACAACCAAGCAGACTTGTGTCAGTCATGTGATGGGGCCAAAGAATTAAAGCTAACTCAACTTTCCAGTGTGAACACTTGGATAAACCTTATTCAATTATTAGGCCATGACATGATACTAATAGACAAATCCAGTTGATTGTTCCACAAAAACTTTTTACCCACTGACCTAAATTGGGAAAAAGAGGTCGTTGTGTATATATATATATATATATATATCGCTTAAACCAACTTTACAGTATGAATAATTGGATAACCTTTTTAAATGACCGGTTGAGACACAGCAGCTTTGGGGCGGGGTTTATGGGAAACACAACAACTCTATAGGCCCAATGGTAGTAATCTTAATTACCTGAAGATCCAGGTATTTTCATACTTGAAAGATGGGCCATTTTGTCTTTGTGCACCACTGAGCAAATGACATAGGAATGAATGGGGCCCAGCCTCTAACGTTGTTTCCAGTTATCTTTAAACATCCATGATTCAGAATGAAAAACGTTGAGAGAACAAAGCTTGTCCCAAAATGAAATGTAACCTTTTTAAGGGTTAACTCTCATGGACACTGACCCTAACCCCTTCGAAAGATGGGCCAAATTGGAGTTGTGTTTACAAACTACAACTGACAAGTCCTATTCATTGGGCCTTTGAATTGGGTTTTGGATAATGCACGATATAAATAAACTTGGTGCTATATACCGCAGGACAATAAATATGTATATGTTTGGTTATACCATTCCTCTGTGTTCGTGAAATCACACACCATGATGAGGGCAGATATTGATGAAGACAGTGAAAAACAGAGCAGAGCTGTGTACTGAGAATATCTATCAGGGTTATTAGAGAAAACAATCTGGAATGAGATGTATCGGATTGTAAAAGAGGAGTCTAGGAGTCAGAAAATTCAAACTGTTCTCATTGGGAAAAGTGAGCTGACTTCAATTACTTTTACTTTGGATAAAGTTATTGCAATCTAGATTTCATTGAGATAACAGAGGGATTAAAAACATCAAATAAACAGCATTAAAAAAAGAAACAAGGCAGACAGATAACTTGAAGAGAGATGTGCTGGCAGAGCAAGGTTGTGTAAACTTTGTATTACCAGAGTTGAACTTGAAAAAAAAAAAACTTGAAAGTGTCACTTTCATTGTTTGCAGGTTAGACAAAAGATAAGCGAATGCATAAACAATAGGGAAAAGTCCTAAATATATCTAATTGAGAGGAATAAATAACTTGAGAATTTCTGAGCATTAATACTCTTTTGAATTTTCTTTAAGACAGTAGGCAGATTTATTTTTAAAGATGAACTTTTTTTATGTAAAGTTTGACCCCAACAGGTGTCCATCCTGCATTCTACTTCAAATATCATCCCAGGCGAAATTCCCAGCAGTGACAACTATGACATTCTTCATAAAAGCTTCATGATTACCCAAGTGGACTGATTAAAAAAAAATCAACACATTCAAAATGTAGGTCTTCTGAAATAATTTCCATTTCATTGCATCCCTATGGAAACCAGGGACCAAAATAGAGTAGAACATTTGCTGCGAGAGCGTTTCTTTTAATGGGTAAGTAAGAAGTTAGTTTAAAATCATGTTTGGAAAATGCAATGGTTGTTGTTTAGCGTATTTGCCTGTTAGTGACACAACACATTTAGACAACATACTCTACATTTGGCTAACAATTCGGCATAAGAAGCATTAAAAAAAACGAGTACTGAAAATGTGACCATTATGCAAATGTCCTATGACGGCACACATGTGGTTAAATAATTTAATTTAATTTCAAACCTTTATTTAAACAGATAGGTCCCTTGAGATCATGGATCTCTTTTACAAGGGAGACCTGCAATAATGTGTTAAATATAACTTTTTAAGATAAGTAAAGTAATTATGTATATAAAGTAAATGTGGAAAATGTAATCTTAGAGTCTAGAAACATGATAGTAGCTTTGTGACGTCTTTAAGGCGCTGTGGTTCTTTGAGCTAAATGCTGATGTCATCATGCTAACAATAACAATGCTATAGTGCATTCCATTTGAACTGGGAAGTCAGCTTTTCTAAGTTCCTAAATACAACCTGAATGCCCTCTGAAGTTGCATTTTTAACTTTGAATGTAAGAAAAACCTCTCCACCAACCTTGAATTCGAAGAAGGCTGCTCTGCTCCTCAACAGACGGAAAAACATTACTGATCAAGTGTTTGTAAGCCTTCTGTCGTTTTATTGTCCAATGAGATCAGTCGTACACACAGTGCTGTCCAACCTCTATGTGTAGACATTTTGCTATAGTGTTTACATGCGAAAAATACCTCTTATGCGTTATCAATTATCATGATTTCTTATTATTGAAAGCAATGACTAACTTGGCGAGAACTGATATAGCTCACTGGGTTGTACTAGAGCGCGAACAAGTTGGGTGTGACATCATTCCCAGCTCTGACTGCTGACTTCTGAGGTAAATCACTTTCTGATGCTAAGCAATTAAGATGTTTACAAGGGTCACCATTTTAGTATGGTGTTTCCGCATGCTAAATTATTTGAATTAGCTCTAAAGTTATAATTTAGCTTTAGCGTTGGAGGTATTTAGTAAAGAAGCAAAGCAGTGAAGTCACTTACATTTTCACAAGATGTTGGCAGTAGTTATTTCAAGTCAGAGGGTTACCAAAGTGAGGGTGAGTTTAATATCTTTGGTATATTTGACTGTAATGCAAACTGATGTTTGTTGAGACATTTAACTTGAAGTCTCAAATGTCACCCTCATTAAGAGGATCTACAAAAATGTTAGGATCTTCCTAAATGTAATGGTAATCCAACATAGTTTAAAGTCCGACTGTCCATATACAAACGTCAGGGCCATGTCCCTAGTATTGCTAAAAACGAGTATACAACACTTGGTTGGGCAGATGCTCCGTCAGACTGACTATGACTTACATACGTATTTTAATCTTCTATCCCATTCATATTGACACTATTTGAAGCTTATCCTACTAATTATGCAGTGAAGATTACACACTGATTGTCTCTCATATCCTGGGTGTTAAATTAAATGTGTCCTTTCATGTTTGCTATGGACTTTTTTAGATTTTCTGAGATGATGTTTTTGTTTATTTCAGTGTTCAGAAATGTCTCGGTATTAAACGTCAGCTGAGGCCTGTTAGCACCACAAACTATTATTTGGTCATCATGTCAAAAATAATACTCTGTTCGCTATAAAAGTGATCAGTTAAAGAAGGGAGAAAAACATATATCTTGAAATGCCCAATTACATGTCCAATTATTTGCCAAAAAAGGCAGTTATCAAAGAGTGTTCACTCCTTCCTCCTTCCCTCCGTCTCATTTAGAAGAATGACATAAATGACTAACTGACCGATGTAACATGAGGAATGGTAATCTCTGCCATTGTTGTGTGCAATGTTTGTGAAAATGAGGACCAGAGCCAGAGACAGGAGGCAGACAGATGAGAGAATGTGAGATGTATAACTCTGACAAACAGTGTGACCCCGAGATAAAAGTAGGGAGCAGCACACAGCGAGGATATGTGCATGCATTTGCACAAAGAGTGGGCAGCATTTATGTTCAAGAACAGACCTCAGACAGCTTGTGCGTCTCCAATGAGGAGTTCTCGCAGCTGTAAGGTCATTTATTCACAAACTTAAAAAAACAAGTAAACAGATTTACATCTTGACACGACAGGAAAAGGTCTTCCTGTTTCTCTTTTAGATACTTTGCTTCTGGTGGGATTAGGTTTAGGTTTTCTTCTACATAAACCTGCTGTAGTATCATATTGTCAGTACAGTATTTATGACAGTTTTAGAGGAATTTTAGCAGCAACAAAATTGAAAAACATACCGTAAGATGAAAAATGTGGAGGATTATCAATCTTTATTTTTTTCAATCCATTAACTAGCATTAAAGACCAGTTTTATCTTCATCCAAAACAAGTTCTAATTTCCAATTGGTGATTTTTTTAATAAAGTATTTCAGTGTTGATGAGCTTTGGTGTGATGCAATGATTGAACTTGTAAGGAGATTCTCCCCTCGTGTTAATCAGACTGCTTCAGGTTAAACACTGCTTTGATGTAGTCGACAACACTGTATGAATAATGAGGAGATGGACTTCTAGCAAACAATTTCTGAGCCCATTAAGAGTGTACCATCTCTGTTTTTCAGCATGCACAAAACTGTGAGTGGAATGCAAATAAAACCATCATCTAAATCAACAATGATCCGCTAAGTCTAAGTCTGAGCTAACATACAGTATGTGGTCTTGATAGCTTATGGGATATATATATATATATATATATATATATATATATATATGTTGATAGCTTACGGGATATATATATATATTGCTCAAGGTGTGAGGCGCCGGACGGGTGTGGGGATACTCACAAGTCCCCGGTTGGGTGCTTCGTTGTTGGAGTTTACCCCAGTGGACGAGAGGGTCGCCTCCCTACACCTGCGAGTTATGGGGCGGAAAACTCTGACTGTTGCGTGTGCTTATGCACCCAACAGCAGTTCAGAGTATACGGCCTTCTTGGAGACCCTGAAAAGAGTCCTGTATGGGGCTCCTGAAGGGGACTCTTTAATCTTGCTGGGAGACTTCAATGCACATGTGGGCAATGATGGAGACACTTGGAGGGGCGTGATTGGGAGGAACGGCCCCCCTGATCTGAACCGGAGTGGTGGTTTGTTACTGGACTTCTGTGCTAGTCATGGATTGGCCATAACAAACACCATGTTCGAACATAAGGATGCTCATAAGTGTACGTGGTACCAGAGCACCCTAGGCAGAAGGTCCATGATCGATTTCGTTATCGTATAATCGGACCTGAGGCCGTATGTTTTGGACACTTGGGTAAAGAGAGGGGCGGAGTTGTCAACTGATCACCATCTGGTGGTGAGTTGGGTTGAGTGGCGGGAGAAGCCTCTGGATAGACCTGATAAGCCCAAACGTGTAGTTCGGGTAAACTGGGAACGTCTGGAGGAGGCCCAAGTTCAGGAGGCCTTCAACTCACACCTCCGGCGGAGCTTTTCGGGCATTCCTGTGGAGGTTGGGGACATTGAACCAGAGTGGTCGGTGTTCAAAGCCTCTATTGCCGAAGCGGGGAGCTGTGGTCTCAAGGTCCTAGGTGCCTCAAGGGGCGGTAACCCTCGAACTTCCTGGTGGCCACCGGTGGTCAGAGAAGCCGTCCGACTGAAGAAGGAGGCCTTCAGGGATTTGTTATTACGGGAGACTCCCGAGGCAGTTGCAAGGTACCGACAGGCCCGAAGAGCAGCAGCCTCGTCCGTGGCTGAGGCAAAGCAGCGGGTGTGGGAGAAGTTCCGAGAAGACATGGAGAAGGACTTTCGGGTGGCACCAAAGTTGTTCTGGAAAACTGTCCGACACCTCAGGAGGGGGAAGCAGGGAACCATCCAACCATCCAAGCTGTGTACAGTAAGGATGGGACGTTGTTGACCTCAACTGATGGAGTGTTAGGGCGTTGGAAGGAACACTTTGAGGAACTCCTGAACCCGACAACTCCGCCCTCTATGTTAGAGGCAGAGCTGGAGTATGACGGGGGATCAACACCAATCTCCCGGTGTTAGGGAAATTATTGTCCTAGACTCCTAGATATGACGTACATGACCAACCCTGACGTCTGTTTATCTCCTTTAAGGACATAGGCTGCTTCAGCCATAAAGTTATTGTTCCCATTCTGTGACCGGGCAACACTAGGTCACAGATGGTCTGTTGTTGTGGGTGCACTGGGACACTTCCTTCTTTGTTGTTTGTCGACTCCAACGTATGAAATCTTCGAGGCCATAAGTGACGGATGCAAGTGACTCAGTGTGCCCAACTGTCTAAGCTATCTTATCAAAATATGTTGATCACTCTCTGTGAAACCAGTTAAATGGGCTAACGAGAGAGAGGCGCTCCAGAATTGACGTGGTAACTCTCCCGTGCAGTCTCACCGTGACTGATGTGACTTGTGATGTGAATCTCTCCGGCCGTAACTCCAAATAAATCATCAGTGTTTGACATCAAAAGCTCCTGCTCTACCGTGTCTCCTTCCTGAGTCGGTGACTCCTACTGCATTGCTACACAGAAGTTTCCTCCACACCCGGGGGGAGGTCACTGAGGTCGTCAAACAACTCCACAGTGGCAAAGCCCCGGGAGTGGATGAGATCCGCCCAGAAATGCTGAAGGCTCTGGGTGTTGAGGGACTGTCATGGTTGACACGTCTCATCAACATTGCGTGGAAGTCGGAAACAATACCGAAGGAGTGGCAGACCGGGGTGGTGGTTCCCCTTTTTAAAAAGGGGGATCAGAGGGTGTGTGCCAATTACAGAGGCATCACACTACTCAGCCTCCCCGGGAAAGTTTACTCTAAGGAGGGTCAGGCCGATTGTCAAACCTCAGATTGAGGAGGAACAATGCGGATTCCGTCCTGGTCGTGGAACGACGGATCAGCTTTTTACTCTCGCAAGGATCCCGGGAGTGGATGAGATCCGCCCAGAAATGCTGAAGGCTCTGGGTGTTGAGGGACTGTCATGGTTGACACGTCTCATCAACATTGCGTGGAAGTCGGAAACAATCCCGAAGGAGTGGCAGACCGGGGTGGTGGTTCCCCTTTTTAAAAAGGGGGATCAGAGGGTGTGTGCCAATTACAGAGGCATCACACTACTCAGCCTCCCCGGGAAAGTTTACTCTAAGGAGGGTCAGGCCGATTGTCAAACCTCAGATTGAGGAGGAACAATGCGGATTCCGTCCTGGTCGTGGAACGACGGATCAGCTTTTTACTCTCGCAAGGATCCTGGAGGGGGCCTGGGAGTACGCTTATCCGGTCTACATGTGTTTTGTAGACTTGGAGAAGGCGTATGACCGAGTTCCCAGGGAGTTACTGTGGGAGGTGCTGCGGGAGTATGGGGTGAGGGGGTCTCTACTCAGGGCCATCCAATCTCTGTACTCCCAAAGCGAGAGCTGTGTCCGGGTCCTCGGCAGTAAGTCGGACCCATTTCCGGTGAGGGTTGGCCTCCGCCAGGGCTGCGCTTTGTCACCAATCCTGTTTGTAATATACATGGATTGGATTTCGAGGCGTAGTTATGGGGGAGGGGGTCTGCAGTTCGGTGGACTAAGGATTGCACCACTGCTTTTTGCAGATGATGTGGTTCTAATGGCTTCATCGGTCTGCGACCTTCAGCACTCACTGGATCGGTTCGCAACAGAGTGTGAAGTGGCTGGGATGAGGATCAGCACCTCCAAATCTGAGGCCATGGTTCTCAGCAGGAAACCGATGGATTGTCCACTCCAAGTAGGGAATGAGTCCTTACCCCAAGTGAAGGAGTTCAAGTATCTCGGGGTCTTGTTCTCGAGTGAGGGAACAATGGAGCGTGAGATGGGCCGGAGAATCGGAGCAGCGGGAGCGGTACTGCAGTCGCTTTACCGAACCGTTGTAACGAAAATGTTCGTTCCTACCCTCACCTATGGTCATGAAGGATGGGTCATGACCGAAAGAACGAGATCGCGGATACAAGCGGCCGAGATGGGTTTTCTCCGCAGGGTGGCTGGTGTCTTCCTTAGGGATAAGGTGAGAAGTTCGGTCATCCGGGAGGGACTTGGAGTTGAGCCGCTCCTCCTTCGCGTCGAAAGGAGCCAGTTGAGGTGGTTCGGGCACCTAGTTAGGATGCCACCTGGGCGCCTCCCTAGGGAGGTGTTCCAGGCACGTCCAGCTGGGAAGAGATCAAGGGGTAGACCTAGGACCAGGTGGAGGGATTATATCTCTTCGCTGGCCTGGGAGTGCCTTGGGATCCCCCAGTCAGAGCTGGTTGATGTCGCCAGGGAAAATAAAGTTTGGGGCTCTCTGCTGGAACTGCTACCCCCGCGACCCGACCACGGATAAGCGGGAGAAGATGGATATATATATATATATATATATATATATATATATATATATATATATATATATATATATATATATATATATATATATATATATACCCAATATTAGCGGTGTGTGTGTCTGCCCAAGGACAATTTAAGGTAAAACCTAATAGAGGTGTCATACATAATAACCTAATAAAAGTAAATGTAACAACTACTACAGTGCAACAAAACAGGAATATTAAATGTGGTCTCTTAAACATAAGATCTCTGGCATCTAAAGCAATATTGGTAAATGATTTAATATCAGATTATAATATTGATATATGCTGTCTCACTGAAACTTGGTTGAGACATGAAGACTATGTCAGCATAAATGAGGCCACTCCACCCAGCCATATCAATACTCATATTGCCCGAGGGCCGAGGAGGTGGAGTTGCAGCAATCTTTGACTCAAGTTTACTTATCAATAGTAAACCAAAATTAAATTATACCTCCTTTGAATGTCTCGTTTTTGGTCTTACGCATCCGACCTGGAAAACTTTGCAGCCAATCTTATTTGTTACAGTGTACCGTGCACCAGGTCCTTATTCAGAAGAGTTTTTATCAACTTTGGCACTTAAAACAGTAATTATCGTAGGTGACTTTAATATTCATGTTGACGATGATAAAAAATAGCCTTACTGTTGCATTTAACTCTATATTAGATTATGTTGGTTTCTGTCAGAGTGTAAATAAACCAACCCACTGCTATAATCACACTCTCGACCTTGTTCCGACTTATGGTATTGAAATTGAGCAACTATTAGTCGAACCGCATAATCCTGCTTTATCCGACCATTTCTTAGTAACTTTTGAAGTACGGTTACTAGACTACAAAGCATTAGTCAAAAGCTCCTGCAGCAGAAACCTATCTGTTAGTGCTATAGCCAAATTTAAGGAAGAGATTCCAGCAATACATAACTCGATAGCATGTCTGCATGTAGGGGAGGAAACTTATACAAAATGTACACCACCCCAAATTGATCATGTTGTTGATAGTGCTACAGATAAATAAATAATAATAAAATTAGATTCTGTTGCTCCTTTGAAAAAGAAGAAAATAAAACAACATAGATTAGCTCCATGGCATAATGCCGAAACCCGCAAAATAAAGCAAAAGTCGAGACAACTTGAAAGGATATGGCGTTCCACTAAACTTGAAGAATCTCGTTTAATTTGGCATATTACTCTCAATGAATATAAGAAAGCACTGCGTAAAGCGAGAGCAGCCTACTACTCTTCTTTAATAGATGAGAATAAGAATAATGCAATATTTCTTTTCAGCACTGTAGCCAGGCTGACAGAGAGCCATAGCTCGATTGAGCCTTACATTCGCATAGCACTCAGTAGTAATGATTTTATGTGCTTTTTTAACGATAAAATTGTTACTCTTAGAAACAAAATTAATGACCTCTTGCCTTTGACCAGAAACGTAAGTTCTAATATTAAATTAAATGATTCTCTCTTCTAAACAATCAACGTGTATGTTAGACCCAATTCCAACTAAGCTGTTGAAGGAAGTTTTTCCATTAATTAGCACTTCTTTATTAAATATTATGAATATGTCTTTATTATCAGGCTATGTTCCATCAATCAATGTTTATTTATATAGCCCAATATCACAAATGTTACATTTGTCTCAGTGGACTTCACAGTTTGTACAAAATATCAGTATGACAATACGACACCCTCTGTCCTTAGACCCTCACATCGTACAAGGAAAAACTTCAGAGGAAAACGCACAGTTTTAAAGGGAAAAATGTGAGAAACCTCAGGGAGAGCAACAGAGGAGGGATCCCTCTCCCAGGACAGACGTGCAATAGATGCCGTGTGTAAATTGAAAAGATAATACATTTGCAACATAGGTAGTCCAAATGTTTGGAAATGCATGTGTGTATAATAGGAAGATGAATCCACGAGGATATCCATCCAGGACCTATGATCCAGGACCACAGCCACGACTCAAGATCTCTTCTTCTCAAAAATTCTTGAGAAAGCAGTCGCAAAACAGTTGTGTGATTACTTAAAAAACAATGATTTATTTGAAGATTTTCAGTCTGGCTTTAGAACACATCATAGCACAGAGACAGCTCTGGTTAAAGTCACAAATGACATTCTAATAGCCTCTGACAAGGGACTTGTCTCTATTCTTGTTTTGCTCGATCTCAGTGCTGCATTTGATACTATCGATCATGATATCTTATTGCAAAGACTAGAGCACTTAGTTGGCATACAGGGAACTGCTTTAGGCTGGTTTAGGTCCTATCTATCTGAACGCTCTCAGTTTGTACGTGTCAATGATGAATCTTCCACGCAAACCAAAGTTAGCCATGGAGTGCTACAGGGCTCAGTGCTCGGACCTATTGTATTCACATTATATATGCTTCCGTTAGGCAATATTATAAGGAATCATTCTGTACATTTTCATTGTTATGCGGATGATACTCAACTATATTTATCAATCAAGCCTGATGAAATGAATCATCTAAATAAAATTCAAGACTGCCATAAGGACTTAAAAACGTGGATGACCTTAAACTTTTTGATGTTAAACACGACCAAAACTGAAGTTATTGTACTTGGCCCGAAGAAACTACGAAACAAATTATCTAAATATATACTAACTATGGATGGCATTAATGTGGCCACCAGTGAGACTGCAAGGAATCTTGGTGTTATATTTGATCAGGATTTATCCTTTAACGCCCACATAAAATCAATTTCAAGGACCGCCTACTTCCATCTACGTAACATTGCAAAAATCAGGCATGTCTTGCCTCAAAACGATGCAGAGAAACTAGTCCATGCATTTGTTACTTCAAGGCTGGATTATTGTAACTCCTTATTATCAGGGTGTACCAAGAAGTCAGTCAAGTCGCTTCAGCTGATTCAAAATGCTGCAGCTCGTGTACTAACCAGAGTTAGGAAAAGGGACCACACTACTCCTGTTCTGGCTGCCTTACAATGGCTCCCTATAGAACACAGGATATAATTTAAAATTCTTCTTCTCGCCTACAAAGCCCTTAATGGGCAGGCGCCATCTTACCTTAAAGAACTCATTATACCCTACTGTCCTAGTAGGGCATTGCGTTCCAAGAATGCAGGGTTGTTGATTGTTCCTAGAATCTCTAAAAGTACAATGGGAGCCAGAGCCTTTTCTTATCAAGCTCCACATTTGTGGAATCAGCTTCCAGTTTGTGTTCGGGCAGCAGACACCCTATCCGTTTTTAAGAGTGGGCTTAAGACCTTCCTTTTTGATAAAGCTTATAGTTAGGGCTGATTAGATTCAGCCCCTAGTTTTGCTGATATAGGCTTAGTTTGTCTGTGGACATCTAACTTCTTCCTTCTCTCTGTCTATACCTGTGTACTCTCCTGTTCCGATTAACCCAGCTTCCCAAAATGTCTTTCTTTTCGGTGTCTATATATGCTGGGATCCGGAGTCATGGATGATCCTGCGGTCCGGTGTCCTGCATCGCGAGCCCTGGATCTTGAGGCGTGGCTGTGGTCCTGGATCATAGGTCCTGGATGGATATCCTCGTGGATTCATCTTCCTATTATACACACATGCATTTCCAAACATTTGGACTACCTATGTTGCAAATGTATTATCTTTTCAATTTACACACGGCATCTATTGCACATCTGTCCGTCCTGGGAGAGGGATCCCTCCTCTGTTGCTCTCCCTGAGGTTTCTCCCATTTTTCCCTTTAAACTGTGGGTTTTCTCCGGAAGTTTTTCCTTGTTACGATGTGAGGGTCTAACCCCCAGTTTCTACCGGGTCCGTCTGCGCCGCGCTGCGCCGCGTTACGGTTGCGCCGCGGCGGTCGTAAGGATCGCGGCCACTCTAGTCAATGGGTGCTATTCCACCACACGCGCCGTGTTACGGCTCAGACGCGTCCTAGAAGCGGCTCGGTGCAGCGCTTCTCTAAAATTAGGATGAATCCTATTTTTGACACGGCGCAGCCGTAACGTAAGGTCGGGCAGGCAGCCCCCCCTCGCAGGAAGTGGAAAGGTGAGCATCCGGGCCAGGCCCATCCGTGGGGGATTTAGCAGACCCCCCTCCTTCATCACAACACCTCCACTACGATACGCACAATGGACGACGAGGTTTTCATCATGGAAGTGGACTATTACAATTATTATTAACTGTGTCTGTAGACTACAACACAACAACATAGGAAATTTATAACAACAATAAACACAATTTAAACAGACATAAAAATAAAACATTTAACTACGTAGCCTACTTACTTTCTTGTAGAAGTACAAATGTCCAGGATGCCCGAATCAATAACAAAACTGCGAGCCTGCACGCTACGCTTCTGAAACGCTTCTGGGACGCGTCCGGTGGGTTATGGCGCTAGAGGAGGTCGGACCAAAACCGCGGCGCAGCCGTGACGCAGACGGACCCAGTGGAAACTGGGGGTTAGGACAGTGGGTGTCGTATTGTCATACTGATATTCTGTACAAACTGTGACGTCCACTGAGACAAATGTAACATTTGTGATATTGGGCTATATAAATAAACATTGATTGATTGATTGATTGATATATATATATATATATATGCGTTAATAATGCGTTAACTCGATTAACGCATGTGTATTTTTTGTCTTCGGCCGCCCCGTAGTTTCAGAGCGCATAGAGTTTAAAATACCATCTACAAGCTGATGCTGACAGCCCCGCTCCTGCTGCCTGCTTGCGGCAGACCACACTTCCACGCTCACCGGCAGGCACCGACTGGCCATCGGGAGGACCGGGAGGGTGTGTGTATGTGTGGCGCGAGTGAGCGAGAGACCTTAATTACGTGTGGTGTATTGTTGTCGTTAGCATCTGGTGCTAGCTAGCTGCGCTAACGGATATAAGGAGCTGTTTAAAGGTCCCATGTCATGGCCATTTCCACTGATCATAATTCCATTGTTGAGGTCTACTAGAATAGATTTATACTGTGCAATTTTCCAAACTCACATTGGTTTCGCATACAGCATCTCTGTAAAGTATGTGTATTCAGCAGTATTCACTCTCTCCACTAAACGGCTCGTTGCAGCTCTTGCCCCCCCCTCCCTGTGAGCCCAGTGTGCTCCGATTGGTCGGGACCAGTCGGGACGTTGTGAATCGCGCTGAACTCCGTGGAGGTGTGATTTCCTTGTTTAGCGATACACAGCCAAACTCATCCTGAGCACACACAAAGTCACAGCCGAAGTAAAAACAATAAGTGTGGCTTGATATTGAGTACGAAAAAGGTTGATAAACGCTGTGAGAATGGGTCTGCAGAGAGAATTTCGCCGCGATCTCAACTGTCTGTTATCAGTCTGCAGCCAGGGAGGAGAAATCAGCAGAGCTGCCTGCACTGTGTGTGAAGAAGTCTGTGGATTGGTCAATTTGGACCAATCAGCGGGGGCTTAACGTAACGGCTCCGCGGACGTAACGTAACGGCTCCACGGATTGGTCCATTTCGTTCCGGGGACGACATGACATCATGATGTACCCGGAAGAATCAAATGGACAGTGACGTATCTCCAACGAGGCGTTTGGGGAGGTATTTTCTGTGTTAGAGTTTACTCGCTACATGGTGTACTTTGAGGCACACCATTTACATGCATAAAAACCTTCATAACACACAAGGGGACGGGTAATAACCGGAAAAGCATGACATGTCACCTTTAAATGAAAACAGAGGAGCGACATTTCGCCGACAACTGCGCCGAGCACTTGACTTTATGCAGGAAGCCAGACAGTGGGACATTGTACGAAAAAAGTCAGCACACTCAGCATGGATAGTGCGTGCAACATGATTGCAGCGTCCAGGCAGCTCCCGTTCGAGCATATGCCTGGAGTTGCACATAGCTCCAACGATCCATCACACACACACCCACACACACCTGTGCAGGACGCTGTAGTCCGGTAATTACCTGCTAACGGAAACTCTGCAACACAACTCTTATTATTATTATTATTGAATATGACCGGTAAGTTTCAAATTTGTCTGGTAAAATAAATCCTGCCCGGACATTTGACCGGCGAGAAAAAATCCTAGCGGAAACCCTGACACACACACACACACACACACACACACACACACACACACACACACACACACCATTTGTATTGTATTATTGAATGAGAGAGGTTCCAGGTTGAATTGAGGCGAATATTTGTAATGTTCAGAGGTTGTTGTTTGATATTCATGAGAATATTTGTCATTGTTCAAATGATAATAAACATTTGCATAAAGCATATTTGTCCACTCATATGTTGATAAAAGTATTAAAAACTTGAAAAATATTCCTCTAAGGTACATTTAGAACAGATAAAAAATGTGCGATTCATTTTCGATTAATCGCGATTAACTATGGACAATCATGCGATTAATCACGATTAAATATTTTAATCGACTGACAGCCCTAATATATATATATATATAAAAAAAATGATGGGGTATTCTCATTTTACTTTCTGTAATAGCTATTTTTTTCTGGCCACTTGAGGGCAGCACAACATTGACTTATTATCATCTTAAAGAGTAGGGTTGACCATTATGACAAATAGAACGGCTTTCCACAATTAGCGTTAGCGGTTTTTTTCGGGCCATTTTTACATTTTATTTAGCAAATTTAATGGTCTGTCTTCACAGGAATTCAACTTTGCTCGCAATTCATAGTGAGCGAAAATAGGACCCCTAGTCCTTCGCCATATCACAGCACAAACACCTAATTGCATGGCCATGAAGCGCAGACCATTAACAGGCATGCAGTGCTACTTCCACTATAGGTGGGGCTAAAAATTGACTTTAAAAAGGGATACATAGGGATGGCTTACGAGCGATCAATGTTTTTTATCAGGGTGTTGTGAGTTTAATGTCCCAGTGCTTAATATCTCAAAAGGTGATTGTTATTCCAAGCTAGCGAAACTAATGTGTTTTTGAAACAACTGTTTGTTATTTGATGAAATACTGTATTCCCTGATAGCAATCAATAAATCAAATGTTCTAATAAAAATGCATTAATTAATTAATTATTTAGTCTTTTAGAAAAATATTGATAAGTGCAGCTTTAACTGTGATGAAGTAAACATCAACATCTACAAGTAGAAGGTCACTGAGCTCATGTTACTTTAACAGTGCATATGCAGCTACCTGTCACACGTAAAAATGTATAAGAGGTAGTTAGCAGAATCTTGAATATCTGCTGGACTTTTATTCTTTGGCATTTCAAAAAGATGGCTTTTGAAGTTTAAGAAGGAGTAATAGGAACTGACCTGTTATGAGTTTGCCAGTTCTGACAGATTCAATACAGTAAGAACAACATGGCTGTAAAGAACTCTTTCTGAAATTGAACTGTCTTCCCTCTATTGGCATTGCTCACACCGCTGTGTACATTAACAAATGCAGCCACTGATCCCACTGCAGGCTCACTTTCAGAGGAGGTGGCGACTTTCCGACCTTCAGTGAGTCCAAAGGTTGGACACAGGGAATTTGTAAACCTACCTTTTTCATAATCGGGTACGCTGTCTTTGAGCAGGCAGCTGAGCTGGTGGCCATTGAGATGCAGGAAGCGCAGCTGGTCTCGGAGTGAGGTCTCCTCCAGGACGCCCGGGATGACGCGGCCCACGCTGTTCAGAGATATGGGCAGGCCAAGGCCCAGAGCCAGGGTCGGAGGCAGGTCCACTTGCTCCACCACTCCAGGCTTCTCCATGCCCGCTGAGACCACAGGGCAGAAACACAAAAAAGCAAAACAGTGAGGATCCTTGGATTGCATTTTTCTAAGATTTAAAGCAGTTGTTTTGAAACTCATTTGGAGATTTGTGGATTATATAATTTAATCAATTAGGCAAAAACATTGCATGAGAGTATGTCGACTAATATTTTTTGAGGAGAGCACTGATAACTATCCTCTTTTTTATGTAGTTTGGTGGTATTACTGATTTGCTGTGTTGTTTTCTAAAGTTCACTTGTCCATCAGTCTGTACAGAATTCATGGAATCTGTTCAAACTGAATGTAAAAACTATTAGACTCATCTTTATTTAATCCAAAAAATAGTCGAAATGTAATGCACTCTGACAGCCAGTGGATTGTTCCCTTACAAACCTGCAGTGTCAGAAACAGAAAATGAAAAAGCTCTCAGACCAAATGTTGAATCTCTACTGTGTTACATCAATCAGTGATGGGTAAAATAATAAGAACACAAGTCACATTGTATTACTTCAAACTACAAAGCAATTCAAATACAACAAACTATTTACATGATGGACACAGAGAAATTGATCAATTTTCAGCGTGTCTGATTCCCACAATAAGAGCTTGTCTAAAAGAATTTGACAACACTCAACAAAATAAATGTAAAAAAGGATCTCCTTTCCCTAAAGTCATAAACATGAAAACAACACTAACAGTGAAGAATCCCACGTATTTTTGTTATTTTGAAGTTGGGGATTATGTATAATGCATTTGACTGGGACATATCACTAATCTCAGCCTCTTACAGCATCTCACTGATGCTGCTTCCTCTTCCCCTCAGGACAGTCAAGCTGCGGTCACAAGGAAAGTGGCAGGAGCCTGGTGCAAAATCTACAGCCTTTTCCCCACTCGGCTCTCATTTTTTTTAATTAAAAAGGCCTCTATTGTGCTCATTTACAGGTTTCTTTTTTGTATTTCATGCCTCTACTCAGTAGAGTCTACTGTGTGACATGTCTCCATGCTTTAATGTTCAGAAAGCTCTTTATTTTTCTCATACTGCCTGTTTTCACCCTCTGTCTGAAACCAGAGCTCTGATTGGTTAGCTGGCCTGTTCTGATGTGATTGGTCAATTGGTTAGAGATGTCCTGCCCCTTAGCCTATCATGTACAATGTGTTTGAGCGCTAGCCAATAGAAGCGCAAGTGTTACGTTATGATGTCATTATGTTGCGGAAGTAAACAAAGGAGTCCAATGGAGGCGTTTCAGGCAGGCAGGTGTGTGGGAGAGAAACTCCCTCTGGAGGGAACACAGGGATTTCAGCCTTTGCAGACCATTTACATGCACACAAACCTATTCAAACCACTAGAGCAGGGGTCTTCAACGTTTTTCAGGCCAGGGACCCCCAAACTGATGGAGAGCTGGAGCAGGGACCCCCCTACTATATGTATGGCATACAATTGTGTTTTATATTAAACGGGGCCTAGTGCCGTGTATAAACATAGCTACTCTGTTATTGTACATTCAATACTAAGCTATTTAAATTATACACAGGTTAATATATTTCAGAACTAGAACTACAAAAATTCCTCCTGCATTTCCTTATCATCGACAAAGCACACAAACGCCAGAAGCTGGGCGTCCTTAGACACATCTGTTGACTCATCTAATTGTAATGCAAATGCATCTGCCAACCTCAGCTTCTCTATCAGTTGCACCCTCACATCAGATGCCATCTCGTCTATACGGCGAGCTATGGTTGTGTCCGACACTGGAATGGTTTTCAGTTTGTTAATGTCAATATCATTCCCATACATTGTTTTACACATATCGGTTGCTGAAGGCAATATTAAATCCTCTGCAAGTTTGTATGGCTGTTTCTTCTGGGCAATCCGAAGAGCAATTTGATAAGAGCGTTTCAAAGCTAGCTCACCAACATTGGCTGATTTTCTGATCAATATCTGTTGATCTTGGAGAGATTTGAGGCTAGCTTGGAAGTATTCAACAGGTTTTTCTTTTAAGTGGCTGTGTGTTGTCTCCAAGTCACGATGCAGCTTTGATGGCTTCATAGATTCATTTGAAAGAACAGTAGAGCAAATGGCACACATTGGAAATTCAATGCCATCTGTCTCCTTAAAGGTAAATTCAAACTTCAGATAATTATCTGCATATTTTCGGGTCTTCTCTCGTTTACGCTTACCCTTATTAGCTGCTACATCAGCAGCAGGTTCCGCCTCGCCACTTGCATGTTCACTGGTGGTTTCTGAGGTGGATGGTATCTCTCTTGTGCTTGTGGATTTTTTTGATCGAGTTACAAAACGATCCATTTTTATATATAAAGGTATGGTCTTCTCAATAATATCGCAGCGTGCGTCCTTGTGTCTGTGTCCTTAGTAAACTGGGGAATGAATACGTTCTCGGCCAATCAGGGGGAACCTGACAGAGCCAGCGTGTGTCATGCGGCCTCGTGATTGGCACAGCAGCGATAGGGGCGGGTCCTGCCCTTTGTGTACAGGAGGCCTGGTGGGACAGGTCCGGGGTAGTCTCCTGCCGTGAGTGAACCGGCGCCTAGCTTGAGATAGCTTCTGTGTGTAGCTGAATGTGTGCATTGCAGACTGAAAGATAACATCTTCTGCCTCCATTTCTCTGTTCGCTACAAAAAAAAAATTTGGAAAATCATATTTTAAGAAATATAAAAAATGGTCTAATCAACTAAAGATTTCGCGACCCCCCTGCAGTACCTCCACGGACCCCCTGGGGGTCGCGGACCCCCTGTTGAAGACCTCTGCACTAGAGGAAGGGAAAACAAGAAAGATTAATAATGCCCGTTATATAAAATATATGGGCTATATATAAAATAATATAACTATAATATAGTGACGTCTTGTTGGTTGTTAATAATCAAGGTAACAAAGAATAGGAGATATATTTAGAAATTGTTTGTGTCTGAGTGAAATTTTTGGGTCACAATGATGAACTCTACTGGTGTGGAATACATCAGAAAATGAACAATAGCGCTCATACAGTATGTGTGGGGGAGTGAGACTGGGACAAACCCCAGAGCTGTGAGCTAATTTGGTAATTGGACACAATGAAATAAGCTGGCGAATCATCCATTGTACCACATTTGCAACAGGACAAGGACTTTGCTGTATTAAGCCCATAGCTATTCAAGATAAAGCCATAAATCTACAATGTATGCAAGGCTTTTAAATCTGTTACTCAGCAATGGAAGACTTAAGAAGTTATGCTTTTAGTTGCGGTACACTATGTTAAAATGTTGATAGAGTCTAGTTTTTTATTAAAAAGAGAAATATTTTCAAAGCCCTTGAAGAGGTTTTATCAAACACTAATCCCATATTAACCGAGTGTAGAATCATGCATTATATTTGTATGATTTGTTCTCTGAGAAAGAGCCAGGAAGAAGAAGCCGTCTCATTGGTAGACCACTAACCCGTTGTCTTTATTTTTACATCCAACCTTCAGAGAGATATCCACTCTGATTCTAACAGAACAGATGTGTCATAACTCAGTAAGAAAGGATACACACGCAGAATGCTGATTCATAGATGAGATGAGGGCCATATGCGGCTCACTAATGTTCTCTAAAATAACACCAGGGCCATTTCTGATTCCTAATATGACTGTGCAGAGCCAGGCGTTTGCTCAGTTTAGAGATGACTTTGTAACAAAAGCTGGCCCCGTCACAAGGCTTTCTCAGCAGATTAGTACAGTTACTTCAATGTTTGTTATGATGGGGTTTGAATTCATGTATGGGATGTATGGGATGTATGATCACTTATAAAGGCATGTTATTGTCTACAGAAATGAACTACTTACATTGATATGACTGAACGATAAAATTATGCCTCATCCAAGCCTATTTCTGCACTTGCACAATTTTACGAATGTTTTCCTTTATATATTAAATGTTTGTAATTGTAAATTGAACTGTTGGAGAGACCTGGGACATAACCTTGTCATTGCCAACGAGAACACTGACTGTTGTTCATATGACAATAAAGCCATTAAATCCTCAAATCTTAAATCTTTTTCTTCATCTTGAAACCTCTTGAACAAGGTTGAATTTTTCAGTTTTTAACATATTCAAGTTAAAAAATAAAAGCAGATCATTTTTGCCCCAAATTTCTCCCATCTTCTTCGAGACGTTGACCGGCACTAGTTTTTTTTAGCATAAACACTGGCCATTTTGAGCTTTGAAAACCAATAAAAGTATATCAAAGTAAATACGGAATCAGACGGGTTGCCAATGCAGAGACTTTTAAAATGGGGTTATGTCTACTCTGTTTCAGTTACGTTTTTATTGAACAGCATAAACAAAAGTCATATCACAACACAATAATCAAAAAAACACTAGTTTAAAAGACAAAAGGACAGTAATAAGCCATAAGAAATATAGATATGGTTACTATACCGGCTCAGTTCATTTATATCTCTCTCACGCATCAGTAGGTTGAAATATAGTCCATCAATGTATAAAACGGTATGCTATTCTTGCATCAGTGACTGTTGTGGTTGCACCATTGTTGCTGTGGGTGCTGAGGCTGGGATGTCTTCCCTTCATTCATTTTATATTATGTATATAATGTTTTGACTGCAATAGAGTGTGTTATGGCTCCTTAAAGAATGATACACAGGGAATGAGGTAGATGATGAGTGTATGGCCCCTTAAACCGTTTTTCCATCAACATTAGCGAGTATAGGCAGATATAGTTTATCAAAAGAAGACAAAAATAGGGCAGAGACTAATTTCCCATTGCCACGAGACAAATATGCTTTCTAATGTTTTAATGATGTGGCACAGAGAGTTATTTAACAGTGTTATCTTCTTATGTATATCCCTTACTCTTTTTCAAAGAGGATTGAGTGTGGTGGGAACGGTGGAGAGAAGAACAAAGTGAGTTTTGATGATATTTAGTTTTTGTTGAGTTTGAGTGAAGATCAGCGAGGTTAAATTGTTGTTTTTTCAAACGGAGTCTGGTGGCTTTGATGAGCGTATAATTGTATGTTAATAAAATATAATAATACTATAGCTGTATAACCTATGCAGTTATTTAACTGTGAAATACTAATAAGACGATTCTATCAAAATCTGCACCTTTGTTATTGTGTGGGTGTGACACTGGACGACCATCTGTCCTTCACTGCTAACATCGCTTGCAACAACATCAGGAGAATATGTCCCGTGCTCACTCTGAAGGCAACACAGGTACTGATCCAGGATCGTGTCATCTCAACCTTTGACTCCTAAGGCTCCTCCCGTTTTGCCAGTACTGTGGTATTAGTGGTTTAGGAAGAGGGGAGTTTTTCACAAATCCAGCGCTCCCTAACTCATGCCTGGCTGTGACGTGTGGTGTGCGGCCGTGAAGCCAGGACAGTAAACAAACATGTCGTCGGTAGTATGGGACTATTTCAAAGTTTCAGAGTTAGATAGTTCGCTTGCTATTTGTATTAACAAATGCAATGCAGAAGTGGAGGGAAAAAGGCAACGAGCTATAATACTTCCAACCTGATTAGTCTCTACGATGGTGTGTTAAAAGCGTACGAAGACGCCTGCGCTGCTAAACTAGCGGTGAATCCAAAACCAGCTGCAAAGGCACCTGGGCTTTTACCTATCGACGAGGCTTTTGAAAAAGGCAAGAACTTTCTTTGGGAAAATAAATACAGGACTGTCTCAGAAAATTAGAATATTGTGATAAAGTTCTTTATTTTCTGTAATGCAATTAAAAAAACAAAAATGTCATACATTCTGGATTCATTACAAATCAACTGAAATATTGCAAGCCTTTTATTATTTTAATATTGCTGATTATGGCATACAGCTTAAGAAAACTCAAAAATCCTATTTCAGAAAATTAGAATAGTTCCTCAGACCAAGTAAAAAAAAAAGATTTATAACAGCAAAACACAATCAAACATTTGAAAATATCCATTAATGCACTCAGTACTTGGTTGGGAATCCTTTTGCACGGATTACTGCATCAATGCGGCGTGGCATGGAGGCAATCAGCCTGTGGCATTGCTGAGGTGTTATGGATGCCCAGGATGCTTCAATAGCGGCCTTTAGCTCATTAGCATTGTTGGGTCTGGTGTCTTTCAGCTTCTTCTTCACAATACCCCACATATTCTCTATGGGGTTCAGGTCAGGGGAATTTGCAGGCCAATCGAGGACAGTAATGCCATGGTCAGTACACCAGTTACTGGTGGTTTTGGCACTGTGGGCAGGTGCCAGATCATGCTGGAAAATGAATTCCTCATCTCCATAGAGCTTTTCAGCAGACGGAAGCATGTAGTGCTCTAAAATCTCTTGGTACACAGCTGCATTTACTCTGGGCTTGATGAAACACAGTGGACCAACACCAGCAGCTGACATGGCTCCCCAAACCATCGCTGACTGTGGGAACTTCACACTGGATTTCAAGCAACTTGGATTTTGCTCCTCTCCAGCCTTTCTCCAGACTCTGGCGCCTTGACTTCCAAATGAAATACAAAACTTGCTTTCGTCTGAAAAGAGGACTTTGGACCACTGTGCAACTGTCCAGTGCTTCTTTTCCTTAGCCCAAGTCAGACGCCTCTTCCGTTGTCTTGAGTTCAGAAGTGGCTTGACCATGGGAATACGGCTATTGTAGCCCATTTCCCGGATACGTCTGTGAACAGTGACTTTTGATACCTGGACTCCAGCTTCAGTCCACTGTCTTTGAAGCTCCCCCAAATTCTGGAAGCGACTCTTCTTCACAATGCTGTTAAGGCTGCGGTCATCTCTCTTGGTTGTGCAGCGTTTCCTGCCACATTTCCCCCTTCCAACAGACTTTTTGTGGATGTGCTTTGAAACTGCACTCTGTGAACAGCTTGCTCTTTGAGAAATTTCTTTTTGTGTCTTACCCTCCTGATGGAGGGTGTCAATGACGGTCCTCTGGACAGCAGTCAGATCAGCAGTCTTCCCCATACTTGTGATTTAGTTTACTGAACCAAGCTGAGTGTTTTTCAAGGCTCAGGAAACCCTTGCAGGTGTTTCGAGTTAATTAGACGATTCAAGTGATTCGTTGAACACCCTACTAGTATACTTTTTCATGATATTCTAATATTTAGAGATAGGATATTTGAGTTTTCTTAAGCTGTATGCCATAATCAGCAATATTAAAATAATAAAAGGCTTGCAATATTTCAGTTGATTTGTAATGAATCCAGAATGTATGACATTTTTGTTTTTTTAATTGCATTACAGAAAATAAAGAACTTTATCACAATATTCTAATTTTCTGAGACAGTCCTGTATGGTCACTTTGAAGAGTCAAAACTGTTCTTGGCTTTGTTTTGTTCATAGTAGTAATGCTCATGTCATTTGCTCACTACTAGTCTCTTTTTTACCACCAGGTGTGCAAAAACTACAGGTACATTTAATATACATATATATATATATGTATATTATATTATTATCGGTTATCGGTATCGGTCTTGAGAAGCAGGAAGTTATCGGTATCGGTTTCAAAAAACCAATATCGTGCATCCCTAGTTAAAACAACTGTTTTACACTGTTCATTTGAGTCATTCATCTTGTTTATTTGTTTATAGTGTGGACAGTTAATATATATTCTCTAAAGTGGACCTATCATGCTATATTTGAATAATATATTGTAGGCCATACCTATATTAGGGCTGCTCAATTAATCGTATTTTAATCGCAATTACGATTTTGGCTTGCAACGATTACGAAAACAACGTAATCGAAATAAAACGATTTTATTATTATTTATTTATTTTTTATAATTTTTTGTATTGGTTTTTCAGTTGAATTATACTTAAAGTTCAGGTTAATCAACTGTTAAAAACATACTGTTCAATTATTTTTTTTCAATAAATGGATGTTTTCAAAGTAAATGGATAATCGTTTTTAATAATCGTGATATCAATAATTGACCCAAATAATCGAGATTATGATTTTTGCCATAATCCAGCAGCCCTAACCTATATAACCTATATATGTCTTTTCAAAATACTAAACAGATCATGCATTTTAGCCATGCCTCATTTCGCTCTATTTACTCTATTCCAGCCCTGTCTTCACAAGGGCTGATTCTGTGGCAAATGAGCTGCAGCTGACCACGCCCCCCTGCAAAGGAGGGGGCTGAGGCACGAGCGTCATGTTACCATGCTGTTACCATGCCACGCAACCTCTCATTCCCCTGATAGGTGGACAGTTGCCCATATAAGCGGAGCACCCCGTTTCTGATGTCAGAACAATTTCAAATCTGTATCAGTCTGTATCAAATCCGTTGCAGCCCCGTTTTTAGAGATTTGGGTATGGAGGAAAAGAGAGGGTTGTGTTTTCTGACACTTGGTGAGTTCCCTGACGCACCGGGGACACATATTTATGTATAAAAGACGTACAAAAGTGCATTTTGCATGATAGGTCCCCTTTAATTATATTTTGACTTCTTATTGCACAACTTGTTGTGTTTTTATAGATATTTTTACTCTATTATATTATATCTTTCTACTTTTTGTTTCAATATTGAAGCGAGCAACTGTCACAAAACCTCATTTCCCTTGGGATAAATGAGTATTCTGACTACTGCAGAATTTGGCCCGGGAATAAATGGCAACTGTAACCTTTACGGCTAAAGACAAAAGCCAGACGTTAGTGGGTGTTAGAGTTGTTGTCCAGTGGGAAAGAAGCTTTAATCTACACTGATTAAAGTCAGGATCACCACTAAATGTTCTGCCAATCTGCAGTAAGAGGGCTGTTTCCTCAATGATGCATTCAGATTAGAAAGTGGGGTTCAGGTACTGAGCCAGGAATGAAACACAACAGGCAGTTCAGTTTTCTACTAATGTCCCACCATTCCCACTGTGTTAGAAATAACCAGTTATGCTGATGAGGCCACTGACTGCACTAGCTGAGGCATTACATAGAACACATTTCCACATCAACATGTGGGCATCTGAGGTGGTAATAATAGAGATTCTGTTTCGGTATTATAAAGGTCACAAAAGACTCATGGTGCGATAGAGTGGAGAAGGAATGAGCCTTACACCCAGAAATGAGCTAGCATTTTAGCACTTCCAAGCTCCTTCGCCTCAAAGTGAATATGTTTTCAATTAGTAAACTAGTTTTTAGTAAGATTCCAGAAATACGGTCTGTGGTTAATACAAAACATGTGTTAGCCGCAGATCTATTTTTCTGCAATATTACAAAGCCAAAGAAAAGTTTCAAGTTTTTATGTTTGTAGATGTGTGGGGTTTGTTCTTGAAAGATATATATACACCACTATGAGAAAAGTGGACAAAAAACACTAGACTTAAAGGTCCTACAAACATATTTTGTTCTTATTATACGCCATGTAATCCTACAAGAACAGACTATGTCTAGCTAGAGTAAAAACATGTTTGGTTCTTTTACATTTTGGATTTCTGTATTTCTTTATTTGTCTTTGTGCCCTTCTCATTGCGTTAAAAAAGTAACATCTGATGACAGGCTGTGGGTTGTATCTGGCCATCAATAAAGCCCTCCTTTTCAGCAGATGTAAAAGGTTTGTATTGTATGTCTGTTGCCTTTACTTTCTTTGAAAATCACTCTGTGATGACAGCTCTAAAGAGTAGGTACAATGTGAGCTTTAGTTCTTAAAGAAACATTGAATCAAAGAAAATCCACCACTTCAAGAATTCAGGAAGTTCAACAGGCTTTGAATGCATTTCATTGACAAGAACACAGAATTTGGCATGTACTTCCTGCCCTTCTGTGTTTGATACACTTTAACAATTTAAAGTCTGAATGGAGGGCAAGTCATTCAAGCTGTCGGCACCACAGGAAGCACAGGGTGAGGGCAAAACCACCAATTTTGTAGCAACAACTCAAGAAAACTGTAAATGATTATTAACATGATGGACTATAAATACATGTAAAAAATCAGGGCAAAAAAAATCTCAAAAATAGACTTGGCTGAGAGAGAAGCAATTATCACCATCACACTTTCACACTCCAACACATTCATCACTCCAAAATGGAGTTCTGATCAGGAGTTTCTATTTGCGCTTCATCGAGGTGACACTTCCTTGCTTAAATTAATGGAAAGTTATGTGTAGGCATGAAAGAAAATGTTTCCTGGTTACAAGTTTATTTTCACTGATTTACATTTTCCAGTCATTAATAAAACTCTATCTGCAGAAGGATGGACAAGTGGACAGCAATAACGCCTTAAAGTACTAATGCAGGGTCCGTGTACTACCTGCTGCAGTGGCGATTGGCACGCTTGCATAATTGAAAAACTGCTAAGATGTACGATATGGAAGCTAAGCAATGTACTGCTGTGGATGAGACAGCAGCTAAACATATTTTAGCAACCCGAAACAATATCAGTTAGACTGTGTACAATTTTTTTACTTGGAAAAAATTGTAATTTTGGCAAAACAACAATTTTTTTTTTTTTTTAATCAGTGCATAAGATCATTTTGCCAATACCGGTTATATAATGTCTGAGAATTGTCTTGAAATCAACTACAGTTGAAAAATTATGCATGTTTAATCTCATCCTGACATTTTTGAGCATGGACATAAAAAATTATAGACTCGCTACAACGAGTGCATCATTGTTCAGTAAACAAAGAGGCCCTATTTTGCTTTTTGGACTTTTCCCTTTCCTGTAGTGTGTTATAGGCAGTGGTGCCCTGGTTCTCAAAGGAGCACCTGGAGATGTTGCTTGGTGCGCATCCTTAAAATGAAATAAACCGGACCTTTTGAGGGGTACTTGACTTTATGAACGGGGGGGGAGGAGGTGCGCTAGTGAGCACGCAGCAGGGTTACGGTGCGGAGCACACAAAGCAGACCCTTCACGCGATAGCGAGGGATCGCAGATGCCGTCATGCTCGTGGACGGATTAAAACAATTAAACCTAAATAGCTCGCAAATTATACTTTGGCGGCCGTTAATATACCTGGGTGGGCCAGGCCCGCCCAAATAAAGTCTATGTGTGGGAAACCCTGCTATCTTACCAGTTCTTGTGTAACTCTCAAATCATCGTTTCGTTTGTGTCATGACGTAACGGTTTGCGTGCCTGCTTCATAAAGCCAAACCGCGCAGAAACCCCTCACAGCTGACACCGACAACAACAACAATGGCCGATTGTGCTCCAGCTTCCTCTGTACCTCTTCGGAAGACCAGATTCCAAGTAGGTAGCTGGTCTCTTCAGTGGACCACTGCTGCTTGTTAAGTTTCTTCACCGTTGTGTACAAACTGGATAAAAGCCGGCTTCTTGTTGTTGTTCAGGAGTTGATCTGTCTCTGCCCCTGCCCCCGCCTCGATGTAAGTGTGACGTATGTGGTACTTTTGCTCTGGCCGGACAATTTTTTGGTGCTTGAAACGAACCGGATTCCGGAGCTAAGAGGCTGCTCCGCTGCGGTGTGAACAGGAAAACCCGGTGCTTTTCAAGCTCCAGCTCCGAACCGGCCCTGAAACACCGTTGGTGTGAATGAGGTATATGTAACACTCGCACTTCTATTGGCTAGCTCTCCAACACCTTTTACGTGAATGCAACCAATCAGAGCAGACTGGGCTCTGGTTTCAGACAGAGGGTGAAAAGAGGTGCTGCAGCACAGGTAGTATGAGAAAAATAAAGAGCTTTTTGAACATTAAAGCATAAAGCAATAATAATAACAATACATGGTAATTATATAGCGCTTTTCCTTGTGCTCAAAGACGCTTTAAAATTAGGGTTTATTAGAGGATCAGGATATGGCACTGACTTTAACTGATACTATTTTGTTGCTTTTGTTTTTCTGCTGCCTCCACCCACAGCAGTACATTGCTTAGCTTCTTGCTGGTACTAATATCTGTTACTCCAAACAGGGGGGGGGGGGGGTGCTGACATCCATCTACTGTAGGGAATACACTGACTATGGATAAGAACCTCATACAACCCCACTTCAAACATTCCCAATTATCGCTTAATTAGATATATAAAATCACGTCTTGTCCACACACTTCATGACTCTGCATGTTGACAGGCTGAAGCTGTATTGGTATCACCGCCCGCCCCCCCCCCCCCCCGCCCCGCCACACAGAATCTGCCCACAGCTTATTTAAGCAAAATTAGACGGTTTACCTTTTCTTTTGAAGGCCGGACTTAAGAGCACCAGGGGCGTATTGATCTCCGGCTCGGAGGATCCTCCGTGGCTGCCGGTCTCCGACATGCCGTGGTCCCCGCACAATACGAGCAGGTAGGGCAAGGACCCCTCGGCCTCCTGGGGGACACACACACCAAGGTTAATGCACTCCCACTGTATGTGATCTGTGAGTGAAAAACCTCAAAGCTCAGAGGAGTGAATAATTCAAGGATGGCACCAAATGAAAAAAAAAATTATATCCAGTTTGGATGTCACTGGGTCACATGGAATGAAAGCCACTTTTTGAGACTTTTCAAGAAGAATGATTTATAAGCAATATAGGTATTTCCTACTTGTCCAATGTAGTAATACAATGTACAATGCTGCATTGATTTGGAGTCACTGGGTTCTCATGACATGAAAGCTCAAAAAAGAGGAAACGTTTTAATTAACAACAGCTGAATTTCAATAACACTATTCGTATAAAATATAAAAATCACGAAAATCCAAACAAAAGAGATAAGCCCACCCCTCCAGTGTTGAGATACAATGTTGCATTGATTTGGAGTCTGGGAAAGGGAACAACTGGGGGGGGAAACCTTTGAAAAAAAGAAATAACCACATTTTCTTAACAATATTGTAATTCTGCATGAATTTGGAATCATTAGGTCACATGTCATAAAAGCTGATAAAGAAACTTTGGAATATTCAAAACAATATTCATATGAAATGGTGGAGTAAAATTACTGCTGCTGGGGTAGTTTTGATGTTCTCATAATGTTGGAGACATTTAACAGCAGCAGACAAGGAAGGTATTGAATTATTACTCAAGAAAAGGAGGTCCTGACAGACGCTTCCTGACTTTCACTTCATCTGCAAAGGGAAAAAACAATGCAGTGGTAACGGCAGCAAACAAACACAGGATGATTCTTTCTGAGGCTGAGAGACTTTGATCTCACCGGGTTCCTCCCCTCAGTGATTCCCTTTCAACTAGACGTCACGACAACCTTCTATTGACTCGACAAGGAGGCATTGTGAGTCACGGCAGAGGGGGCTGATCGGAAAACACGACTGCAGATGTTAACAAAACAAAAAGCCAAATCTTACCACACATTACAAAACTCTCAAAAGACTCATCAGTTATAGAGATGTAGCATGTAAAGATACAAATCATTTATTGTGAGCAATTCTATCAACCCTTGATGAAAACACAACCTGAAAGACAGCATAAGCAATGATTTTTGAAAGGCTGAGATCAATTCAAGTCAGATGAAATGTTACTCACATTGAGGATGACTTTTATGCGCACAGACATGCAGAAAAGACCATCGTCAGCATAAGTGTAAATGTAGCTGTACCTTGTGTATTTGAAAACCAATACACAAGGTACCATGCATGCTGAATTCAATAACTCATGTTCTTCATAAGTAAGCCAAAAAAAGAACAAGCCTAATGGTTTCCATTTTTACTCTGAAATTGTGCCTCTCCATCTGGTAAATCAGTGATTACAACCAACAGGTACTTTACCGTAGGGGGTTTCCATGAAAGCGGCCATGCAGGATGTCTGGAAAGCTTGCCAAATTAACTGAACTTAAAAATACTAAATGAAATTAGTTTAAAGACAAATAAAGTCCACATATTATTGTTAGGAACAGCCAAATAGGAGTTTTAATTGGTGTTAATTTGATCTTCAGAAGTTTTAGAAAAACCAAAAAGCTGCCCTTCAACCTCAATTGGTTAAAATAGCAACTATTAGCATCAAGAAGTGGCATTTGCTAGCTTAAAAATAATTAATAAATAGTCCAAAATACATATCTTAAATAATGGACCTTTGTTGGAATTTAGATGCAGCAGTTTTGTGGACTCTTATTTTACCTTTTTTTTCCTTGAACATTCATTAGCCGTGTTTCCCCCCTCTCATCATGTGCAACATCTTGTAAGATCACTGTCTAATGGACAAGCTATCGCCATTAGCCAGGAGTTGGCTAGAATATCTGAAGTGAAGTTTACTGAGCTTTATAGAAACAAGGCTGCATCATGATACATATCTGACGACAATGCTTCCATCGATGGCTTCCCGACTGTTACATGGATGTATAATAAGAACTGGATACAGTGTCGGAGGCGGGGTCTTGTTCTTTCCTATGAGAGCTCATTGGCGCATGACAAAATGGCCCAACTTTTGAGAGAGCGAAATGTCACAGATTACCCATCATGCCTGGCTGTCAGAGCAGAAAAACCCATATGTGCGCTCACAGAGCATGCACCCCTTAAGCCCCGCCCCCCGAGCACCCACTCTCGGCTCAGTAGAATGAATGGAGACAGAAAATAAATCTAGATTCGGCTTTTAGTGCATTTCACAACTTAGGGACCTAATGATTATAATAAGGGCTATAAAATAGTTAATACGTGGTAGTTTCTTTTTCTAAATGACCCGCCGTCTCTTTCCCAATGTTAGTCAATGGGAAAAAGTCTTTCTGGGCCCAGTGACGTCACGGACTGATACGAAAATTGTAGTACCGCCGTTTGGACACAACGAATATTTTCAACAGAGTCCGGTGCACTTCCTGGGGGCTTGGACTGTTATGGAAAAGTTCCCCTAACAGTGTTTCCATCTACACAATTCCTACTTTTCCATCAATGACTTCCGGACTGTTTGGGCCGACAAGGATTGCACCGAGAGCTTCACCATGTCTTCAACATGAGCCTGAGTCTTCAGAGGGTCTCTGTGCTGTTGAGGACGTCCCGCCTCGTCCCTGTGTCTAAGACGCTGTGTGCCTGTGGCTACAAATACTTTTATTGCACATTTTAACTTCAACTGATATTTGTATAAATATTTATTTATTTTATTCCAATATGGTGCAACTGCACAACATTTTTATTTTCTAAACTACTAACGTTTTTTGATTGATATAATTAACACTGTAAAATATAACATAGGGTATGAACCATGCGTGCGAATGAAAGGATATTTACAATATCTCCTCTGATAGAGTAAAACAGTCAGGGTACGTCAGAAAAAAACAGGAACCAGTGTGGTAAATGTACAATTGCTTTTACAAAAACTTTGCCGAGTTGTAATATAACATATGGCTCAATAACAGGAGAATATTCAGGACTTTCGTAAGCACAGATTATTACAAGAAAGAAGAAGAACAATAGAGATAACACACTCTACACATTTCAACATTTAATTTCTCTACTACACGGCTCAGATTACACGGCACTCTGCCGGTCAGGTTTGGGACGTTTTGCACTTCAAACACTTAAAGCAGCAGCCAAACCTTATAAATGGGAAATATCCAGAAGAGAAAATTGAGGCCATGAGATCTCCATTAACACAAAGGTGTGATGGAGGTCTTTATGAGCGGCGGGTCCCGCTTTCCTATCATGTTTTAATGGAGAGTTTTGCATGCGTCCACTCTGCACGTAGACCATGTCCCTGCCCCTAAATGAACTCCCTGAAATAGCCCACCCGTATTACATTACAACAGAAACGTTGAGTGGATTACTACCTCGCTTTCTCCATCACTGCAGCAAGAACTATGATTCGTTCCACCACTGGAGGTTGAAGCAGCAAAAAGTCAGCCAACATGTAAGAAGGCATGTGGTTGTAGAGAAAACAGAGATGTGTAGAAGCTTCTAAAGGTATCCCCAATGGGATGTGTCTATTTTTAGGTGGCTCTGCTGCAGTAGAAAAGAACAGCCACAGCTTTTTAATGTGACTGAAACGAGATACATTCAAAGAGTGAACTTGTAGCACATATGGGGCTGCCACTGCCCAAAACACACAGATGTCGCCTTGAGCATTCAGAGACAGGATTTAACAAGACGGAAGAAAATACTTCAGGGGGACGTGGTGAAATGTTGCATCGACATTTCCTATTCACTGTCTTTTGGAAAGAGGAAAAAGCCCCCAGTCGTATTTGCAATTGGGCTTTTTTTCCATTCAAGAGATGCTAAAGGGTTGGAGGGAGATTGTACGCCCGTGCTGACATTACTTGACAATCTAAATACGAGCTAAATGACAAACGAAACGATGCCCATTAACAACACACACACAGGGTACAAAGACAATATGCATGCACAGCTGTTGGGCCGCGGCGGAGGAAACAAAGCCCCAGGACTTGCAAACTGATCAGAGACGAAATTAAAGATAACAGCGATGCTTAACAGTTTATTAAATCTCTGTGGTTGCTGCGACAGATAGTATAATAACTGCCGGGGACAAATTATCTGTGTAATTAAACGACAATCCGATCATGCTGAAAAAAACTTGATAGTATCACATTAATATATTGATCATTACTCGAGATTTGCATATTTAATTTATTTGTTATATATTGACATTAGGGGTGTAACGGTTCACAGAAGTCACGGTTCGGTTCGTACCTCGGTTTGGGGGTCACGGTTCGGTACGGGTTCGGTACAACAAGAAAAAGCAAAAAAAAAGTCCCAGATGCATAATTCCAGGTTTGTTGTTATTTATTTTGAACAGTAGTGCAAGTTTCAGTTTAAAAATAAGGAACTCTAACATTTTGAATAATTAACTGTATTACACTGTTAAAAACAAACCACAAACAGTACCCCACACACTCAGATGGCCAGATTATCTATAATGGCTGATGTCAAACAAAAATGTGCAATAAGCTGTAAAACTAAAAAGAATGTCTTGAAAATATTACATCATAAATAATAAGAAAGTGTTTCAAGAGCGCATAGCCGTTGAAATATATATGCCAATAGCTTCCGTTATTTCTTTTGGTCTCACGGCTTTCATGTCTATTGGCTTCTTAAAAACAGCAGGGATAAGCTGTTGAACTGCTGTTGTCTTTTGCCGGGCTCCAGTGATTGGCAAATCTGGGTGACAACGCCGACACACCGTCCACAGGGAACCCGAAATGTTCCCACACAGCTGATGTGTGATTAAAAGAAGCAGGTGGGTTCTAGCTCCTGTGTGTTATCTGAATACTACAAACTAACTTTTCTTCTTCTTGTATTTTGTTGGTTTTGTTGTTGTGTTTCTTCTTGTTCTTCATTTGTTGCTTAAGGGCGGCTGGCAAACAGTTTATAGGCGCATACCGCCCCCTGGATTATAAATAGTGTAACGGATACTGCCCTGAATGACAGACTTTTTTCCCCACTCGTAAAAAAAAGGCGTATTCGTCGTGTGACTGCATGTGCCGAACCGTGACGGTACGGGACAAATATGGATACCGTTACACCCCTAATTGACATGATTACTATTATGAAAACTCCTAAAATCTTTTTGGAAATATTAATTTACTACAAAAACTGTATTGTTTAGTTGAGTGGATTTTAAAGTTGAAAGAAAGTTATATATATATATATAAATACACTGAACAAAAATATATAGGGGTTAGGGGTAGGGTTAGGGTTAGGGTTAGGGTAATGTTGTGAATCGAGTGGCCTGTGTTCGTCGTCCATTACATACGCCTGCCCACACCATAACCCCACCACCACGGGCCACTCGATTCACAACATTACCCTAACCCTAACCCTCACACCAGATACTGCCTGGTTTTCGGACCCCCCCAGACCCCCCCCAATAAAGCAAAACTGCACGTTTCAGAGTGGCCTTTTATTTTGGCCATTCTAAGGCACACCTGTGCAATAATCATGCTGTCTAATCAGCATCTTGATATGCCACACCTGTGAGGTGGGATGGATTATCTCGGCAAAGGAGAAGTGCTCACTATCACAGATTTTTTCAGATTTGTGAACAATATTTGAGAGAAATGGTTATTTTGTGTATGTAAAAAATGTTTTAGATCTTTGAGTTCATCTCATGAAAAATGGGAGCAAAAACAAAAGTGTTGCGTTTATATTTTTGTTCAGTGTATATGTATAATAGAAGTGTGGTGTTGAGTTTAATGGATTTTAATGGAGAGAAACAGATGTTCATAAGCAAAACAATTATGAAGCAGCACTAAAGCCTCACAGAGCAAATCAGTCGGATTAATTTTCAGAATTGAAAATTAGAAACCAAGCCAGTACATCCGAATATAGTGAGTAAACAATAGACAGGTAAAAACTATAAAAACCATTAAACCTAGCTTATAGGGGTGTAACGGTTCACAGAAGTCACAGTTCGGTTCGTACCTCGGTTTGGGGGTCACGGTTCGGTACGGGTTCGGTACAACAAGAAAAAGCAAAAAAAAGTCCCAGATGCATAATTCCAGGTTTATTGTTATTTATTTTGAACAGTAGTGCAAGTTTCAGTTTAAAAATAAGGAACTCTAACATTTTGAATAATTAACTGTATTACACTGTTAAAAACAAACCACAAACAGTACCCCACACACTCAGATGGCCATATTATCTATAATGGCTGATGTCAAACAAAAAGGTTTCATCAAGCTGTAAAACTAAAAAGAATGTCTTGAAAATATTACAAAATAAATAATAAGAAATTGTTTCAAGAGCGCAAAGTCGTTGAAAAACATATGCCAAAAGCTTCCGTTATTTATTTTGGTCTCTCGGCTTTCATGTATATTGGCTTCTTAAAAACAGCGGGGATCAGCTGTTGAACTGCTGTTGTCTTTCTCCAGGCTCCGGTGATTGGCAAATCTGGGTGATGCCTTCCGATAGGATTTAGCATGTTTGGCGTGTTTTTCCATTAGCATACGGATACCGTTACAGCCCTAATACATATACATTTTAGTTTATGATTCAGCCTTGGGTAAGATTTTTATAGGCTATGGCTATGACGCCCATAATGCTAAACGGGAGCAAATGTTAATAGGGGACCCAATTATCCCAGTGGTGGCCGCCGGAGCTAACGGAGCCGCAGGGGGCTAGCTCCAGCCGGCGTCCCGGAGCTAGCCCACTGCGGCTCCGTTAGGTCCGGGCGGTGGAGTCCGTCGTTATAACTGGAGATCAAGAAATGCAGCGAAACGCAGACTTGGTTCGCCTGCTGTAGTATTAGCTAAATAAATTATGTTGAATAAGGCTTATTAAGCTGAACATCGCCACAATTGTTCTGCTATGTATCGGTACTTATTTTCTTAACGTGTGAATGACAAGCATTAAGAATAACAAAATATAGCTAATTCTCTTGCAGATTGTCTCATTTCATTATGAATGTAACGTTTATATAGGGGAACGACACTGCAGTAACTTGGTATGCATGTATTTCATGTTAGCTTAGCTTCTTAGCCTGAGCTAGCTCTGTTTACTTCCAGTTCGGAGGCAGCAGGTCCCTCCTCGGCTCCGCCTCTTTGCCCTTATTTGGATCAGGCTGGAGTAGGCGGGAGTTGAACTCTGACGTCGCTGTCAAGCCGTTAGTGGCCGACTCAGCCTACTAAGGGCTTCTCGGCAACTCTGCAGAATCCTATGGGTGACGTCACGGACACTACGTCCATTTATATATACAGTCTATGAGGGCAACCTCCGATACTGGGGGTCCCCAAAGCATATGCGGAGGGGAACTCCAATGGGGCGGGTTACCTCCTACATCACAGTGTTCACAGATGCATCCGTGACAGGATGGGGGGGGACCTGCCTAGAGAGAGCTATAGGTGGTGGCTGGCCTCTGACAGAGACTCAGCACATCAACCTTCTAGAACTGCGGGCAGTAGTGTTGGTCCTACAGCACTTCAAACCCTTACTACAGGGCAAACATGTGCTGGTGAGGAGCGACAACCGCACCACAGCGGCGTATATATCAACAGGCAGGACGGAGATGCTCCGCCGCCTTGTTGAGCACGGCGGAGAACCTGTGATTGTGGGCTTCTGAGAATGTGTTATCTCTGAAGGCCCTCCACATCCCGGGCCGGAGAACAGGGGGGCCGACCTCATGTCGACAGGCGGGCCCCTGCCAGACGAATGGATGCTTCACCCGGAGGTGGTGAAGCAGATCTGGGCCCAGCTTGGGAAAGCGGAGGTGGACCTGTTCGCCAACCGGCATTACCCACTCTGGGCCAACCTCTCCAGGCTTGGCTCCTAAGAGGGACAGGCTGAGACAGGGGGGACTGTCTGACGACGTTATTCAGACTATCCAGGCAGCAAGAGCAGGATCCACCACAGCCTGTTACAGGCCGAAGTGGTTGGGATTCCAGCGGTGGTGTGAAGAAAGGAGTCTAGAGCCCCTATCCTGCACGCTGGGCTCTATTCTGTCCTACTTACAGATACTGGTGGACAGGGGGCTTGCTCATTCCACAATTAAGGTGTATGCAGCAGCCATCTCGTCCTGCCATGAGGGATTTGGCGGCAGGTCAGCCTTCAGTCAACCGCTTATTTTTGCAGGGGGTCAGGAGACCGCGCCCAGTGGTGCATGCCTCCACCCCGCAATGGGATCTGCTGTTGGTGCTCGAGGCTCTGGTCACAGAACCATTTGAGCCTCTGGAGCTCTCCTCCCTGAAGGCACTGTCATTGAAAACAGCTTTGCTGCTTGCCTTGACTTCGGCCAAGAGAGTGTCCGAGCTGACCGCTCTGTCGGTGCACCCTCCGGGCCGGTGGACTTTTATTACCACTGGCCCCACCATTGTAACCACTGGCCCAAGAGCATTCGTCTAAAAATCGACTAATCATGAAGAAAATGAACACGTTTGTTGTATAAATAGTAATTTATGCAAAAACTACATTACTACAACATTTGAATCATCAGTTCTTCCTCATTTTCCTCAATTGTTCATATTTGGTTTATTAAAATAATTATTTTGTGGTCATTGTTAAAAAATGTCTGCTATTATTATTAGTATTATTATTTATAGTAAATAAGGTATAAATGAGATAAAATAAATTAGCTGATTGAGGTTTCGTTTATGCATAGGGTAGATTATTTTAATTACATTTCCTTTTTTGTTTTGTGTATTTTTTACAATTTGGATTTGCTTGGCGAGCTATTTTTAGAACATGCGGGCGACTCACGTGTTGGCTACCCCTGGTTTAGGACAACAAGAAATTACCTTTGAAATGAGGGCACTGTGAATCTTCTTCAGGATGTCGTCCATCTCCATCAGTTTGGGCTGGATGAGAGAGCTGTGGGGTCCGCTGATGTGGCCGATGTGGTCCAGGCCAAGATAGTGCAGGATCAGAATGTCCCAATCGTCTCTCTTCAGGGTGCTATCCAAGTGACGGGTCACATTGTTGTCAACCTACATGGAGACGTGATGAAAGAGAGACATTTACTGATCGAGAGGATTTCAACTGAAAACCAATTAATGTTGGAATTATTCAAAATCGCCCCCGAGAGCAAACAAAAGTTAAGCTGAGGGGAGCTTTACTCAAGCTGCGATAGAGTCTGATAATTATCTGATTATCATCAGGCAAATATTACAACACATTTGTGAATTGATGAGCAGCTTTTTATGTGAACTCATCTCTGAGCCTCCCTGGTTGCTCATTTGGCTTCATCTCTTTCATGGAGATAACTTTTGTAGGTAATGCTGTGACTGAGTCCTTTCTAGATACACAAAGCATGTTCCTCATAATTCATAAACCACTGCTTAATTATTAATTAATACCATTGATGTAAAGTAACTAAGTACATTTACTCAAGTACTGTACAATTTTACTTGAATATCTCCATTTTATGCTACGTTGTACTCCACTACATTTCAGAGGTAAATACTGTACTTTAACTCCACTAAATGTATTTAATACCTTTAGTTACTTTACAGATCTGGATGAATGATGTGAAATATAATCAAGTGTTAAATCAGACTGTAGTTCCACCTGGAGTAAATCCACAAGCTACCCTGCAGTATACAAAGTCATTCAAACTAGCTGCACCTTCACCAGCTCTGAGAACACTTTCATGATCAATCATTATAAAACATATCATATATTCTGAAATGGACCAATCTGCATAATGAGTACTTTCACTTTTGGTACTTTAAGTATATTTTGTTGCTGATACAACAAATAGTACTTTTACTTCAGTCACATTTTGAATGCAGGACTTTTACTTTTAACAGAGTATTCCTACACTTTGGTACTTCTTCTTTTACTCAAGTACAAGATCTGAGTACTTTTTCCACCTCTGATTAATACATTATTTACAGTCTTCTTCGTACTGGGTTACAACCAAGCAGCAAATCTTTGGTGTCGTAAATTGAAGTTGAAAATGCAGTTCCTCTAATGGCCAATTGCTGCTTGCTCAATTTGAAGTTGTTTACATTTTTAGATAACACACCCGTGCATAATTAAGGGTTTTGAGGTCGCTTTGAGTGACAGGAAGTTGCAGTCACAGGTGGCATAGCTGCTAGCTAGATCTTAGCTCCGCTAATTTAGGTCGCTGAACATTCAAATATTGGACAAAGAGTATGGCTTTTATTGTGGTTAATTATTATAACAGACCAATTTAGAAGTCTGTGCTACAGTATTTTCTGAATTTGTAAATGTACTTTATTTTTATGTTAGCAGGTTTCTGTGTATGCACTCACCATTCCTGTTTTGCTTAGCTTTGCTTCTTGTTCTAAAACACTTTAAGGAGTTGGATGCAAATGAGTTCAGATAAGTATGTAACTTAAACAAATAAGCCTGTTTTTAGCATTTAAATTAATGCCACAGTTAACATGAATTCGGAACGCATCTTAATAACTTAACTACTACTGGTTTTAATGGGTAACTTTAAGCTTTTGTAATGCTCACAGTATCGCTTCTGTTGCGCTCCACACTATTCTCCAAACACTTCTGGATCCAAAAAACCAAGATGGTGATGGCAAAATTGACAAAATCAAGGCTTCAGATCAATAGTACAAACCAATGGAGGACATCGTGGGAACTACATCCACTTCTTATATGCAGTCTATGTTTATGATATTGTTAAAAAATACACTTTTCTATGAGAACTTGAGCATAAATGTAGTCTCTTGCATTTTGTTTGGTTTAACGATTTCTCACCATTTTCAAAATTCCTGGTTCATATTTGCCATCACTTGCTTTCACGGTCCTTTGATCACACAAGCATAGAACCACAACATTTACCAAGGCTGACATATACCTCCGTGTAGTCGGATACGAAGAAGGAGGTGGTGCCATCGTGCTCCATGAAGTGTTTGGGGAAGAGGCGCACCCAGGTGTCATCCCCGTAGAAGACCATCCTCTTCCCTGCTGTTTTGGCTTGCCAGATGAGGTTGTCTTCCAGCAGTGCCGGAGAATTCAGGTTCATTACCACATCAATGAAGCCTGGGATAGTGCCAGTGGTGAGAGCCTGGGGAGGGATATGTTTATGTCATTGTACTATGAACAATAATTATCTTTTAATGGTGTTACACAACCTTGCAGTTTCATCATATTAATCCAGCTAATTAAGGCTTGAAATGGAGTATTCATTAAAAATATGTTTTTTTATGATCTTCAAAAACAAAACAAATCCCATTTAATCTGCTTGGTCACTATGTCAATCTAACATTGAAAAAGCAAACTACGTCCCACATCCTCAAACCAATTTTGCTGCCACAAATGGAAAGCTGAATCAGGTAGATTGATGATATTTAGGAAGTACAGTTTCGACTGATTTCATCATGGAATGTGAAATAAAACAACACTGGCCCCCATTTGACTGACAAGGAAACAAAGCCTGTTTTGGAAGTCAGGATAGAGCTTGGTGCATCATCGAGGGCAGAGTACAAAGGCCTCGTCTTTATGCATTGAAGCAGACGTGTAAGTCGCTTTGGATAAAAGCGTCAGCTAAATGCAATGTAATGTAATGTAACGTGAGTATGCAGATACTGGCAGAAAACGCAGTTATTCAAACCGCCTTCGAGTTGGAGCACAGCCCGAGATCTCGTGGGACCCTCAAGACTCCAGGAGAAAATCAGAGGTGACCGGCCTTTATTGCAAAAGGGTCCAGGTTTTAAAGGAAACTGCCAAGGGAGCTGGGAAAGTAATCTTATAAATGACTTCTTTAAACAGAGTTGTATCTGTTTTATTGGCGATGCATTTATCCTTATATTCCCCTGTTTTAAAGATCACATCTGGGTATTTTATTCCTCTTATCAGTTTTTATATATACAGGACTGTCTCAGAAAATTAGAATATTGTGATAAAGTTCTTTATTTTCTGTAATGCAATTAAAAAAACAAAAATGTCATACATTCTGGATTCATTACAAATCAACTGAAATATTGCAAGCCTTTTATTATTTTAATATGCTGATTATGGCATACAGCTTAAGAAAACTCAAATATCCTATCTCTAAATATTAGAATATCATGAAAAAGTATACTAGTAGGGTGTTCAACGAATCACTTGAATCGTCTAATTAACTCGAAACACCTGCAAGGGTTCCTGAGCCTTGAAAAACACTCAGCTTGGTTCAGTAAACTAAATCACAAGTATGGGGAAGACTGCTGATCTGACTGCTGTCCAGAGGACCGTCATTGACACCCTCCATCAGGAGGGTAAGACACAAAAGAAATTTCTCAAAGAGCAAGCTGTTCACAGAGTGCAGTTTCAAAGCACATCCACAAAAGTCTGTTGGAAGGGGGAAATGTGGCAGGAAACGCTGCACAACCAAGAGAGATGACCGCCAGCCTCTAACAGCATTGTGAAGAAGAGTCGCTTCCAGAATTTGGGGGAGCTTCAAAGACAGTGGACTGAAGCTGGAGTCCAGGTATCAAAAGTCACTGTTCACAGACGTGTCCGGGAAATGGGCTACAATAGCCGTATTCCCATGGTCAAGCCACTTCTGAACTCAAGACAACGGAAGAGGCGTCTGACTTGGGCTAAGGAAAAGAAGCACTGGACAGTTGCACAGTGGTCCAAAGTCCTCTTTTCAGGACGAAAGCAAGTTTTGTATTTCATTTGGAAGTCAAGGCGCCAGAGTCTGGAGAAAGGCTGGAGAGGAGCAAAATCCAAGTGCTTGAAATCCAGTGTGAAGTTCCCACAGTCAGCGATGGTTTGGGGAGCCATGTCAGCTGCTGGTGTTGGTCCACTGTGTTTCATCAAGCCCAGAGTAAATGCAGCTGTGTACCAAGAGATTTTAGAGCACTACATGCTTCCGTCTGCCTGAAAAGCTCTATGGAGATGAGGAATTCATTTTCCAGCATGATCTGGCACCTGCCCACAGTGCCAAAACCACCAGTAACTGGTGTACTGACCATGGCATTACTGTCCTCGATTGGCCTGCAAATTCCCCTGACCTGAACCCCATAGAGAATATGTGGGGTATTGTGAAGAAGAAGCTGAAAGACACCAGACCCAACATGCTAATGAGCTAAAGGCCGCTATTGAAGCATCCTGGGCATCCATAACACCTCAGCAATGCCACAGGCTGATTGCCTCCATGCCACGCCGCATTGATGCAGTAATCCGTTGCAAAAGGATTCCCAACCAAGTACTGAGTGCATTAATGGACATTTTCAAATGTTTGATTGTGTTTTGCTGTTATAAATCTTTTTTTTTACTTGGTCTGAGGAACTATTCTAATTTTTTGAGATAGGATTTTTGAGTTTTCTTAAGCTGTATGCCATAATCAGCAATATTAAAATAATAAAAGGCTTGCAATATTTCAGTTGATTTGTAATGAATCCAGAAGTATGACATTTTTGTTTTTTTAATTGCATTACAGAAAATAAAGAACTTTATCACAATATTCTAATTTTCTGAGACAGTCCTGTATATTGAATGTTTGCTTCCAAAACACTTTGTAGCTGTAGGGTTACTGTGGGACTCTAACCACAGCTACTATGAGGATACTTTAAAGGTGCAAGGGGGAAAACAGCAATAAAGTAAAGGTTTTTATTTGCGATCACATTTCAATATACCAACAACAATAACGCTGCATCAATTTGCGTCTTGATTTACGGTAGAAAAGTTATTCTCCGTCACGTTGAAAGGTTTGTGTCTCCTACTCCTAAAAAAGGCATTCCATTTCTCCAGATGCCAAAAAAAAACATTGTGAATCAGTGACTCATCAACATACTAACTCCTGGCTCACAGTATGGGTCTAGGCTCGTACCTCTGCTTAAATGTCAAATACGATATTAGTAGGGTTTATTGACACTCGTTATGAAAATGTTTAAAAGGTGCCAAAGCACAGATGGAAGATGCTGTGATTTCCACTGGCAAAACATATATTTTGGTTTTCTTTCACTTACTTCTGAAAGCTTAAATGCATTAAAATATCCTTAAAGTATTATTTCCATTATTGAGGGAGAAAGGTTCATCCTTATCGCAAAGCCAATTTGTGTTTGAGTGCTGTTTCATTTGTGTTTATATATGTTCTATATTAATTGTTTAGTCTATACGGTGAGAAATGTTCATCCAAAAGTTTTTCAGAAGTCCAAAAGTGTTTTGTCCCAAAGACTTTGACTTCAATATGACATAAAACAATCCTGACTATTCTACTTGAAAATAGATTTCTGTCAATTAACTATTTGATAAGTCAACTAATCTTTTTGAGGTCTTCTTCTCCAGTCTTATTATCAAATAAAAGTTATGCGAGTAATATTACATTAATGTTCTTTAGCTTACAAACACTTCAATAGCTAAGACATTGCCCACTATAGCAATTTAGTGTGAAGTATCTTGCCCAAGGAGACTTCAACAGGTAGACCGGTAGGGCTGGGAATCAAACCGCTGACCCTCTGATTGGTAGACTTTCATTAAGGCCCAGCTCTACAGTCGCCACCATTTACACTTTACCATTCATGAACTTGGTCTTCTGTTTGTTTACCACCCGGGAAGATACTAGCTCTCCAAACAGCCACATTGCTGCTGCAGTTATGATAAATGAGTTCATTGTTCAAATCCACTCTGTAATGTCCACTGACTGCTGTGCCAGTTTGGCTCGACTGGCCCCCGTGTGAATACAGGACTGGGGGAAGAAACCCCACTTCCTGCCGTGGTTAGAAAGAGCAAGGAAATTGGAACCTTTAAAAAACCACAGGGTTTCCGAGTTTCTGGCATAACAACTGTTTGCTGCCTGGCCTTTAATGAAAAATAGCCCATTAACAAGAAACCAGATACGAAAGTGTGTGTCCTCAATGGAATTCCCTACCATTGCCATGTTAATTATATCAATGAATTAGATGTTTTCTGTGCTGTAAAGTAGTTTTATTTGATTCTGTTTTAGATATCTGCCTTACGGTTTTTTCTCTCTTTTTTGTTAGTTACTTTTTTTCTTCAATGTGGGCTTAAATATTTGCCAAAGGAAATGAGAGTAATGATGAAAAAGCTCTATGGTGACTTCAGTCAAATAAACGTATTAGGAGCAAAATCAGCTGACCCGTACAGTATGTGTGCATGATGCTTGTAACTTTATTATGAGACAGTGGAGGGAGTTTTAATGCGTGTGTGAATGGATGGCCGTGGGATAATGATGTAGGTTAGTTGGCTGTGTCATAGCAGTTAATTGGGTGCAATGCAGTGATAGTGGGCAGAGAGTGGCAGATGGTGTGCACTGCCACCTACTGGTGTGTCACTACATCTTAATGCTGTGATGGAAAATGTTATACTTGTGATAGGGAATAACACAGTGGCGAGAGAAGTACTCAGAACTGTTACTTAAAGATCCTTTCCTTAAGTGAATGTAGAAATATTGAGGTCTTAAAATTCTCCAGTAAAACTCTTAAAATAAAAATTGTATTTAAGTATAATTACAGAATTAATATAAAGACAGCGTAATCAACAGTAAAATTCATACTAATACGGAAAACATTATTCTGTTTTTATATATATGTCATAATATTTGAATGTTTGTCAAAGTTGAGCCAATTTTAGTTACCTTAATAAAATACTGGGTATTTAATGTAATAACAGCATATGATAGAAGCATTTGATTTGTTTGTATGTGTACAAAATAGCTCTTAAATATAAGTGTTAAATACAGGTAGAGGAAACAGTTAAATATTTTTGCCTCAATGGAGTAGAGTAGAAGTATTTGTTGCTTAAAATTGAAATACTCTAGTACATTTGTTACATTCCACCATTGGAATGATACAACTTCTAATGAACAGAACAGTCGTTTTCAAAAGAGAAAAGTAATTTGTTGCATGATTTTGAGTTTTTCCTTGTACCGACAACTGGCCTAAGAAGACAATCAGTGGATATCTTTGCATTTTATTACAAAGGGCTCTAATCCATTACCTCAAATTAAATCCCTCCAACAACCAATCATCCAGTATTTTATTTTTGAGAGGTTTGTCAATATATGAGGAAGTATATGAAGTAGGAGCAGATATACATTAGGCTGTTATGCCCTTACATTTACTATAACTGCCCCTTAAAAGAGATTGAGGGTCCCTTCTGCTCTCAGCAAGATCACAAATCCAACGTGCACGTTTCTGGACAGCTGTAAAAGCACCATTTTTGGTTCCATCATGCCTGTGCTTCTAAATTAGAAACTTTTCATTTTAAACTTATTGATTTTCCCCTCTTCATACTATCTTACCGTCAACAAATCTTAAGAGATTGTTCACACCCAGAGTTGTTTTTCCCTCAAGGCCCCTCTTCCCTCCATCATCTTCCCTAAACCCTTGGATTATGACGGAACATCTGTCTCCCTGCCAGTCCACCTCAATCAGCTTTATCCCATCATCCCTCCTCCTCCTCATCATCACTGACCTGCTTCATGACAGACAGCTCCTCTTTGATTTCATTCTGTTCAAGGGAGAAAGCTTTCCTCCATCTGTTTATTAACTTGTGTCTTAAAATGAAATGTGCTTGCATGTACGATTCAATTAATGTGAAAACATATCAAAATAATATTTATTTAGTAGCATTTGTCCACCTGAAATGCGTTAAAGGAGCCTTATTATGCTTTTTGGGGTGTTCCCTCTCCTATAGTTTGTTATGGATTTCTGTGCATGTAAATGGTCTGCAAAGGCTTAAATCCCTGTGTTCCCTCCAGAAGGGAGTTTCCCTTCCACAACCTCCCCCCCTGCCTGAAATGCCTCCATTGGACTCCTTTGTTTGCTTCTGTAATATAATGACATCACTATGAAACACTCGCCCCTTCTATTGACTAGCACTCTACCACATAGTTAGTAGGCAAAAGGGAGGGACATTACAGACACATCTCTAAGGACCCATTTACACGGAAAAAAAATGAACCGAATTCGATATCAAAAACGTCTTCCATTCACACGCAATCGGCTCAATAAACGTGTCCGTTCACACGAGACCACTCGACCCGCTGGAGACGCTGTAGTACATATGACGGGCCTGTAAGTGGCGCTGTACTTCCGCCACAAAATACACCAAAAGCAGCAAAGAAGACCTCCCAAGCATGGTTGCCCTTCTGTTTTTTTCGCCGGTCAACATGTCCGTTAAAGTTTAAATCTTCCGGACAAAATTAGAAAAGTGCCGGTCAAAAGTTCTTCTTTGTTATTTATTGAGCTTTAAAACAAATTGATAACGACTATATAATAATATAAGAATAATAAACGGAGTCTCTCTTTTCCTCCCCCTCTCCTGACAGCCCGTCAGTATCCGTCTCATGCAGCTGGCTGATCCAGTAATGAGTGACCCGACAGTAAAAATAAACATATTTATAACTAGTTTAGGTAGTTTGAGAGGTAATTAAAATAGCTAAGGGTGATGATCTAACTCGAAGTGTGTGTTTTGCTCCGCTCATCGCTCCATCTCAGCGAGCAGAGCTGCAGGTGATCATGCAGAGCTGCGTGTCTCCGTCAGCAGCAGCTGATCTCTGATCTCTCTCTCCTGTCCGATTAGACTTCACTCGCGTTTATGTCCATATCGATCAAATCTAGCTGGAGGCTCCTGCTGGGTGCACTGTCCTGCGAGATACCGGGACGTGGCTCGAAACACTTGGTTGTTGTTGTTGGCGAAACACATCAGCAATGACGCGGGTGACACGGGGGTGAGCAGGAGAGGTGGGGAGAGGCGGGGCTATGGCGTATAGGGCGTACACACGGAGCCCTTTGACCCCCCAGAGCCTTCCGTCCGCAGATCTACCCACCTTGGGACCCGTTATCGTTTGAGGGCTCCGTTTCTGCGGTTCGGTTACGGCCTTGTGTGAAGGAACCGTCCATACGATAGAGAACAGTAGCGGATAACACCCGTTCCGTCCCCGTGTAAACAGCGCCTAAGCTGTTGTGCAACCACAACAGAGCCGGCCAGCTAACCAATCAGAGCAGACTGGGCTCTGGTTTCAGACAGAGGGTCAAAAGAGGTGCTGCAGGACATCGTATGAGAAAATAAAGAGCTTTTTGAACATTGAAGCGAAAATGAGCCCCTTTCAAATTCCAAAGGAACAAATGCGGATGTAAACATCATCAAAAGTACATCTCTCCTAAACACTGCTTTTTGTGTTTTTGTAAAAACTCAACTTGATTAGCACGTCAACAACATATCAAATGTATTAGAAATAAGAGGGGAAGTAGTGCTTTCAATTGATTGACAACTCAATAAACAAAGAGTTAAATAGAGCAATGCAATTGATTAATGGTATGTGGCTGCAACTATTGCTTGTTCAAGTAAAAATATGACACATTAACTCGGCTTTTCCCTCAAAAATGACAATAGAAAGAATATTCTTTGGTATAGATTAAATGTTTATCTTTGCATTTAGTCATTGGTAAAAAAAAAACATGTGATTTAGGACTCTTAGAAATTACATTGTCAGTTGATTTCTGACATCTTACAGACGGAAAGAAGTAGTTGGATGACTGAGAAATATTTGGTATAACTACTTTGATCAATAAAGTGTATGAGGTCATGACAGGCAATAACACCAAACTATTGGAGGCCCTGGTTCTGACTTTTTAATTGTGAGGGTTTTCCTGTCTCTTGAGATGGAACATAAACAAATCATTTGAAGTGTTTCTCAGAAGTGAGCATGTCCTGCTTTTCTGACGAGATGGGGAGCTAATTATGTTTGGGTTTTCTAAGGTCGGTCAGACAAAGAAAGCTTTAAAAAGCTGTGATTTGCATTTTTCTAAAGTTTCTGACATTTATAGACGAAACAATTGTCCAAAAATTAAAACTAATTCTGCAGATTCAGGGAAAGTAGCATAGTTGAGGCCCTAGTTGGATACCATTACAAATGTAGACATGTATTTAATCAGTATAAAATAAAATGTTGCTAATGTTTATTACGTCAAAGTAAGATGCTACCAAGACAGTATCATCCTTTGTTGGCTCAGCTTTCAGAAAATATGTTGTTATTGAGAGTGCTCTGATGTTTTTTTCCTGAAATCCTGTTTCTCCTGCCGTTTTTCTTCTTGTTTTCAGCGCTTCTCCTGTCCACTATCTCTGACAGTGTCCACCAACACATGCTGCCCTCTCTGACCTGAACCTGCCTGAGCACATTCATCAGACATCGCTGAGGAGGAATCTGTCCAACTTCAGGATGCGTATTGCCTCCAATCTTCTTCCATCTTTAAAACAGCTTGCTGCTGTCAGCACATTTCTGCCCCCCCCCCCCCCCCCCCCCCCCCTCCCCTGTCCCCCTCAACCCCTGCTGAAGCATGGAATCTGCCTTTTATTCTGCCCTGACAATATTCTGCTCCACCTGACAACTTCAGTTAGATGCCTCTCCACCTCCGCGCTGCCCGGCAGCCATAGAGACAATACCGAGATGCTCTTTTTCCCAGAAAATCACCTCCTTAGCAAAACCATTCCAGCAGCACTGACAACTAAATGCAGACTTTTTCCCAGGCTGCCCACAGTCTCAGTGTTTCAGCTCAATAACATCATGCACCTGCAATGTGCTCACTCTTCCCAAACTCAGCCCGATTACTTTATTTGCAATAGGCTAAAAACGTAGTGTAAGAACCATTTAGGTGTGTCATAATGTATAGTAAATGTTTATGTTGGCAAGACAGTTGTGGTATCGACTGTAGTAACAATTAGTTACAATTATAGCGTTTTGTGTAGTTTTGTATGCATCTATGTTTCTTGGCCATAAATGGTAATGGTGTTTCTCTCCCACACTCATTGTGCTAAATTAGTATTTTTCGCTTTTTCACTTTAAGTACATTTTAATGATAATACTTATTTACTTTTAATTGTAATGAATATTTTAGTATTTGCCATAGGCGCCATTTATACTGGGGATGTTGGGGACACTTTTGGAAGTGGCCAATTGTGTCCCCGGCACTTTGCATTAGGATCATTTGTTTAAATGTTCTGAAAATAGCATGCACAAAGCATTGTACACTTTGAGAAAGCTTTATTTACACAAGAGAACATGTGCAATCTGGAGGAGTGTTCACACTTTTTGGGTGTATTTCTGGTAACCCAAGTGGTGCAGTTTGGACCTGCTACACATATTATGAATAACTGAATAGAGAATAGTAAAGCAAGTGTTGCTCCCGCTTTGCAGCAGCGTGAAATAGTTACTGTACTAGTTGTCAAAAAAAACATTGCAAGCATATGGATGTACACATATTTTCTGTATTGTTTGCGGGGGCGCTTAATGCAGTAGTGTTCTTTAAAATCGGAATAAAGTGTCCCCACCACTTTTTCTAACAAAGTAACACCAATGATATTTGCACTTGTACTCAAGTAAAGGATATGAGTACTTCTTCCAACACTGCCCGAGTGTCCCACAAACTCCTTACCTTGATCCTGGGCATGGTGACGGTGGGGGGTCTTGCCTTGGCCACGAAGCTGTGTGAGGAGCCCCTCTCCACCAGGTGTCGGGTGTAGGGCATGTACATGCGGCCATTGGGTCCAAACACAAAGTCCTCCCGCAGAGCATCCACTAACATTATAACCACCCTCTTAAACAGGGGCTGTGGGAGGCGGGAGGAGTTGGGAGAACTTCCTGTAATAAAAAATGAAGTTTAAGAGTTTTGACAGATGACCAACACACATGCACACACGCAGGTGAGTGTATGTGAGCTCACCTGTCAGCGGCTCCACGGGCAGGTCTGACAGCTTGTTCTTGGATGAGACGGAAGACTTGAGAGGGACAGGGAAAAACCCCCGCAGAAAGAGGGCCACGCCAATCCCCTCAAGTATTAAAATGAACGAGGCAAACACGGACGAGCGAACTTTCATGTTGCCGTTTGACAGACACTTAAAGGGACGGGTTTGTTTGTAAAGATGCTAGCTAGCAAACATGACGCTTTCCACACACTTTACCCAAATATAGGGGAAGGTAGAAAGCCATAACATCCCATTTTAAGATGGAAGTACTGTAAAACAACGTATTTCAAAGCCACCTAATTCGGTTTTAAATAAACGGACTTTAGACTATATATTAATGGTTGAAATTAACAATAAAAACACTAATACCAGTTGGCGCTGGAGCCATTCATAGTCGCTTCCGCATTGATAGCATGGAACTACGGGTATTACATAGGGTCAAACAAAATCGAAACGCCTTTTTCTAAAGGACAATTTAGATGTATGTTAAATTCCACTCCTTCGTGTGGTCCGTACAGAGATGACTATTTTGTATGGGTGCCTTCTATACACACATAACACGTAAAAAAATGATGTTGGTGTCTTTTGAACACTGGAAATGACTTTTTAGGCGTAATGTGTCAGGTTACTCCTACCCAACTCTCAAGAATTAACCTTCGGAAACCTCACATCGGACGTTTAATTCTCCAACACACAATATCAATATAATAATGATATCTGTTCTTGTACATATCATATTCTATTTACAGACTTTTTGCACTACTTTGTATTTTGTATTTTATTATATATTGTTGGAGGAGCTCAGGTCAGAAGAATGTCATTGCTATTTCTACACTGTAGCTTTGTGCATATGAGGATTATAGAACCTTTGAAATGCAAACAAAAACATAGATACAAAAAATTAGACATTTCCTCCAGTTTTGACAATTTTTTTAAAACACTTTATTCACAATTTAATCATGACTGGCTAAGTAAGTACACACCAAATCCATCACATAGCATAAGTCAATTAATGATATGTTTTCACTTTATATTGCGCTTCATTACATTACATTTAGCTGACGCTTTTGATCCAAAGCGACTTACAATTACCAATTACAGGGACATTCTCCCTGGAGTAACTAAGGACTAAGTGCCTTACTCAAGGGCACACTAGTGGTGGTGTTCCTGGCGGGATTTGAACTCACAACCTTCCAATATTCAGCCCACCTCACTATCCATTAGGCCACCACTATCCGCTTCCATCTTCTCTTCTCTTACATTACATTTCCCGACTCAGCTTTTTAGCTTCTTTCCTCATCTCCTCACACAAAAATACTTCAGAGAATAAAAGTGAACAGATGAGTTATTCATCATTACATTTATTATCAATACATTGATATTTAACTTTTGCACGAGAGCTTGAGCTTCATACTGCCCTCTCATCTCCTCTCCTCTCCTCTCTCTAAAAACAAAAAGGAAAAATATGTACTGTAGGTCTTCAAATAACTTGTAAACAGATGAGCTGAACTTCCTGAAATCCGGTAATAGTATTAGATAACTTGGTTTTTACCTTTTTTGCATGAAAGGTCACACTTAATTCTGCCTCCCACCTCCTCTCCTCTCTATAAGCAAATGTCAAATTACATTAAATAGTTCAAAAGTTTAAGAATAAACACATTACCCTGAAATGTGGAAATAACATTTAACAATTTCATTTATATCTTTTTACTGTGGCGCACTTTTTACTGTGACCCCACCTGGGTCCTCTTCTTCATCAGAAGCCGGATGCTCTTCTTCACAGGGACGTTCCCTACCGGCTGAGCCTCCCAGGGTGCAGCAGGTTCAAGAGGCTCACGGGGGCTCTGGAGAGAGGAGCTGGTCCTCTGCGGCCTTCTGAGGGTGATCCTGGTCGGATGAGCTGTCGGCACAAGAGACCAGAAGCAAGAGGAAGAGCTAGAAGAAGAGTTAGAGGAAGAGCGAGAGGAGGAGGAGCTAGAAAAAGACAGAGAGAAGGAGCGAGAGGAGGAGCTAGAGGAAAAGCGTGAGGAGGAGCGAGAGGAGGAGCTAGAGGAAAAGCGTGAGGAGGAGCGAGAGGAGGAGGGAGAGGAAGAGCACGGAGAGCTGCCAGAGTCAAGAAGGGAGCCATGAGGGGAACCAGAAGTGTGGGAGGTCCTAGTGAAGGAGCCAAGAGGTGACCTACCTGAAGAGCCAAGGTGAGACTTACCTGGATCTTCAGCGACTCTCTCGCTCCACCTGCTGCCAGACTGCTCCCTCCTCTTCATCAGAAGCCTCATGTTCTTCATCCTCTTCCGCTCAGGGGCAGGACCAGCTGGGGGGCCATGGTGGGAGCCAGGGGAGGAGCTGCAGATGGCCCTAAAGGGGGAACAAGGAGAAGAGTTATGTTCAGGGGCAGGTTCAGCTGGGGAGCCAGGCGGAGCTGGGATCCTGCACAGGAAGAGCCGGGGGAGGCTGGGACGGGCGGGGTCTGGCAGGAGGACAGCTGTCCACTTGTAGTGCCGGGCCATCTGAAGGTGAAAATAAAAACAACAGTCAGACCACTGCTCCACATGTGTTATACCATAATGACTTGAATCAAAAGGATCAGTATCACAATGCATTAAAGGTCCCATGGGCATGGCCATTTCTACTGATCATCATTCCATTGTTGAGGTCTACTAGAATAGATTTATATTGTGCAATTTTCCAAACTCACATTGGTTTCTCATACAGCATCTCTGTATAGTGTGTGTATTCACTCTCTGTCCTAAACGGCTTGTTGGAGCTTTGTTGGAGGGTAACGTAACTGCTCTGCGGACGTAACGTAATGGCTCCACGGAATGGACCCATGGGTCCATTTGGACCCATGGGTCCATTTGGGTATGGGCACATCACTGTACCCAGGAAGAAAAAGAGAAATCTCCAACGAGGCGTTCTAGGGCAGCATAGACAGGTCTTACTGTGGTAAGAGTTGTACTCGCTACACGGTGTACTTTGAGGGTTTGTGACTTTGCAGACCGTTTACATGCATAAAAACCTTCATAACAAACAAGAGGACGGGTAATAACCGGAAAAGCATGACACGGGACCTTTAATATTAATATTAGTCATTCCGGTGCATTCTGAGAGGGTTTGAAAGTCTTCACGGCAAAACACATTGATAACAACATAGGTTAAAAACAGAAAAAATGCTCACATCTGCCATGAAAAATGTCTCGAAGTGAGTGATAGTAGGGCTTAGAAAGAGGTCCACAAGTGAAAATGGCAGGTTGATGGTTTCTTTTCAGGGAAATTGTCGAGTGGAAATATTCCGTTTTGTTGTTTTTCTGACCGTCAAAGAGTTTGTTTTGGTTCAAACTAAGAGCATGAACCTGGAGACCCAGCATAGCAACCATGGAACCCTCAGAGTACAATTTACGCATTTATAAAGACTATGAGCTGATAATTGTATTAATGAGCACAGGTGCCAAGTTGGAGAAACATGCCACAAATAAATGTATGTTCCACTTATTGCAAAACCATTTCTTAGATGTTAAATATAAAAATGCATGAAGGGTTCACTGACCTTAAAGGTGGGGCAGGTCATTTTGGAGAAACCAGCTTGAGTGCGCTAGAATTCGAAAATACACAACCGGAAAAAATCTGCCACTTCAGAGCCCCTCCTCCAACACACACAAACGCGTACATGACCAATGAGGGCACGAGATAAGTTTTTGCACAGATGGAAGGCTGACAGGCAGGTAGGCCTGATATGATTGGTCTTGCTTTTTGCAGTACTACGGCTTCCACAGATGACATTTTTTTATGGATTTTTTGTCAAAGCACATCTCGAGCCGGTTTCTCAAACTTACCTACACTAATTAGAAGAACGCAGACTAAAACAGCAATGTACAGACGAATCTGATGACTAAACATGATCTTAAAATATAGTTTAACATGTATTTTGTTTGCATATTTTGGGAATTATTATTTGCATTACTTTCTGCTGAAACTATTCCATTTCATTTCAAACCTTTATTTATTCAGATTGTCCCTTGAGATCATAGGTCTCTTTTTCAAGGGAGACCTGCACCTAGTGTCAGCCCCTAATGACGAGTCGCCACTGGCAATGAGATCTTTTCATGGGTGAAATTTCCTTCTGCTTCTGTTTGAGCTAATGCTGCCATCTAGTGGATAAACTGCTACATTGTCTCAGTTTCTGTCGTTTCATAAAGTCTACAAAACTTATGAATAAATAAACATATTACGTTTTTTTATACTGGAAATGTTTTCATAGGCATTAACAATGTTTTACTGAATACAGAGCTAAACAATATTCTTTAGTTATCTGTAAATCTGTCAGTTATTTTTTTGCTGTCTATAAAAACTGATATTACAAAAGATATTAGCAAATTATCAAGTTTATCAAATAATTATAAAGACTAGTAAAGCTCTAAGAATACAATCATTGGCTACTTACTGCACTGAACAGTAATGTGTACTTATCAAACTATAGCAACTTGTTCAATAATAAATTATGTATTATACATTCCTTTACAAAAAAGGTGGCTAGATATTCTGCTATTTAACTATGACACATAGATATCACAGTTAGAACGCATTCGATTTATAATATTTGAATAACATTTGATCTTTAAATTCTTCTCCTATGTCTGTGCACATATATAATATATCTGTAAAACTAAATAATGGGTGCATAATGTGGAAATAGGGACAAAAACAAAAGTTTGCGGAAACAATGTCTATTTTATTTCGAGAAAATCTGGCAGGGCCTTTTAAAAAACCAAAGACCTGCTGCATATGATAATGATATCAATATATAACAATAAAATACTACTAGGACTTCAGTCTATTTCTCTTTCCTCTTCAGAACATTAATGAAAGCGTCTTTGGGAACTTCCACGTTGCCGATGCACCTCATCCTCTTCTTCCCCTCCGCCTGTCTCTTCAGCAGCTTCATCTTCCGTGTTATGTCACCTCCGTACTACCAGGACAAACAAACATACAGATTGTAACACTAGTGTTAGTGGTGCATTTTTCTTATTCAGCAACTTTTGAGAGTTAAGTTAAAATCTGACTTACACATTTAGCGAGAACATTTTTTCTGAACGCCTTTATCCTGAAAGAGTCAAATACAATTCATTGTTCTTTATATACTGTATATGCGTTGTTTTGAATCGTATATGAGTCTAACAAAGAAGCTTAGCGCTGCCTGTGTACTTACGTTTCCCTCGCAATGACCTTGCTTCCAATAGCTGCCTGTATAGCCACCTCAAACATCTGCCTGGGTATGGAGTCTTTGAGGCGCTCACACATGGCTTTCCCCATGTTGTACGCACGCTCTCTGCAAAGACAACACACCGGTCAGAACCAAAAACCTACCAGCAAGAAGTGCCATGCATCCAAACCTCCACATACAGCAGCTGATAAATGCAGGGAGGACATTCAATATTCTAGCTTACCATAAATACTGTAGAAATGATCTGAGGAAGGGCGGTAATAGTCAGCAAAAAAAAAAAAATAATAATAAAAATAAAAAGACAATTTATGCACAAAGATACCCCTCAGAAAATGTATTTTCAAATTTGGATATTGTTTTCGTAAATGTGTGACTTTTGCCAGATAATTTTTGAGTGTTTTTCTCTCAAATTACCATCATTAAAATAAAAACAAATCTGAGTGTGTTTCTAGTACATTTAAAACTATTTTCTGTGACAACATCCACATTTTCTTCTGTTAATTTATAACTTTTTGTTTATTTTTTTTCTGAATAGTTACCCCCTTTTTTTGTTTACATACAATTACCCTCATACATGCCATTGTAATTGAAACGAGTTTGTAAGCTTATTCCTTTTTGTTTTACTTTGGACAGAAATACTTCTATCTAGCTCCAAACACAATACACAGACAGAAATGGTATTCATTCTTTCAACTCAGACAAAAATAAATAACGATATTTCCCAAAATGTCAAACTATTCCTTTAATCATTTCTTCACAAGTGTCTGCCCTTGTCGTAATATAAAGTACTTTGAATAAAGTATTTGTATTACAGAGATGTTCTGCTCTGTGATTGGTCATAGAGCAGCCGTTGTTGGTAGAGCATAGCACTCTTAATTTACCAGTCTGTACTGGCTTTGGTAGTAAGTACATTCAATTCAGATCTGCTGTGCGTCATCATTCCTCGCCCGTGACAAGAGTATTTTGTCCTTGTCTCAAATTGAACAAAGTCCTTGTCCGCTGGGTAAAGTTGTTGTAATATATAATGTCACCACTGGCTGCCAGTAGGTCGTTTTGTTATGTTATCCTTGGCGTTGAAATACATTTCATGCTCCATAGGCTGAGAAGAACTACTATAGTAATGAGGGACCACACAACCTTGAAATGATGTAAACTCGTAAAAAATCTGCTAGCGATAATAATTAAGCTAAGGGAGCCTGCTGGGACAAAGACAAATGAGAATGCTGTCAAGCAGCGCCAGGGTTACTCCTCCTGAGACCAGTGAGGATCTTCTTTTATTCAAAAGGTTTCGTGAAGAAGGAAAAATGTTTACCTGTGCACAATGGTGATGAGTTCTTCCACAGGTTCCCCGTTCAGCAGGATATTCATCTTTATCAGATCAGCAGCCTGGTAGCCTGCATTCTCATAGTCAAAGCTACGGGAGGTAGAATGACGGGATGCTTTCAGTGTCAGCCATAAGTGATGCAATATTATTATTTATCCATCCACACTCAAAACAAACCTTGAAATGCATCAATTCATATATTAAGTGTTTATGATGTGGTCCCAGTGGTACAAGTACTACAAGTACTGTACGTGTAGTACACACATAATACTTAGGAAAAACTTTCAAAAATATGATTATTTAGTATAAATTAAAACCATCTAACATTATATTTAAGTAATTAAATATTACTTTAATAATAGTAATTATTAATGAGTGTGTTAACAGAAAATGAATTTGAGTTAATTAAATATTTCACATTTCTAGATTCTTAAATGTGAAAATGTGCTGCTTTTGCTTTAAAATATTTGAATACCTTTCAAATAGTACTTTTAATCCTAATACTTTAAGTGCATTTACCTAATCGTACTCAATCAATACCACATGTATTTATATCTGTAGCACCAGTGTTGAGAGACTATTTAGTACTAGTAACTGTCATTTGTTTGTCCTGTGGTCACTATTTCTAAATAAACGTTTCATAGTTCTTATCATGTCACATCTACAATTTTGTTTTACAAAGTATTTTGAAAGACTTTTTCTATGTAGCACCAGTTAACCAAACTAGATGTATTTGTACTTTGCAGTAGTTTATCTTCTTCCAGTATGAAGTTGGTACCCCCCCAACACTATTTGTACCTGGCGTAACCGGAGGACATCGATTTGAGCAGGTCGTAGAAATCCACAACGATTTCATTGAGAGGGAAGAGATACTTCATCATGACTCGCTGGTCGTCTATGTACACCATGTTCTGCTGGATCCCTCTGCGGTTCTTTAGGGAAACAACGATAAAACATCATTTGACATTAGAAAACATAAGAAGAATACATAACAAACAAGGAGACACTTCTCTTATGTAGAAAAGCCCTCAAAATGAAAGTAGCAACGGAATTATAAACAAGTGTGTTAACACACACACTCTTTTTTTTAAGTTGCTTTTTTCTTACAGATACTCAACCTGACCTAAAAGAAAATGTTGCAGTGTAAAAATGATGGCCATTAGTCTGTGTGTGAATGTTCCATGCTGCTCTTACCAAGGCGAGGGTCATGATCTTGCCAGTGTAGCTATCCGGAGTGAGGATGGTCCCCAGCACCATCGGCTCCAGATACTCAGACACAACGGCTCTGTCTGGGAAGTGAGACGGGTTCACCACGGTGATCTCCTCACTGCCGTGTTCCTGCAGGCAGAAACATTTCAACCTCAAAATAAAACTGGCTTCAAACTCTTTCATGGTTCTAAAGTCACAATCCATCCAACAAAACACTCAACCCCACAATAATATAGTAAGAAAAAGGTTATATGTACAAGATAACTCATATATTCCCTGAGATTATATTCTCTGAGGTTAAAGTCACACATTTATTCGAAATAGACCGGGTATTAAAAAATGGCTGTAAAAAGTTGCCTTTACATTCATGCTATATCGCTAACATTTATAGCATCATTGGTCGTTAAAGATCTCAACATTGTGAACATTTGTGGTTTGAATATACATTTGAAGTCTTCATTTTCACTACATTTATGCCAATGGGATAACAACATTTTGTTGTGGTATTGACTTTGCAACAAAGCATTCAGATTTTCCTCCAAAGTGTTCTATATATTATTCAACAAATCCAGTAGACAACACCATAGGACATTATAGATTCATTTCTGCTGAAATAGGTATAAAAAGAAAAAAGTAACAAGCGTATTTTGTAAAACAGATACACTAATAACCAATCAACAGAAGCTCTAAACAAATGTAAAAATGGCCCTAGCGATATCAGTGTGTCAACTCTCAGTCTACTCCAAATGATTCCATTGAAATGACAAAGTGTCTGTTTGCTTCAACCTTAAAGTGTACAACGGGAGTATGTCCCATCAGGAGGAAACGTCTCTCACCTTGATGAGTTTGGGTGAAGAGAGCACAGCCTTGTAGGGAACAGTGGGGGCTGTCACTATCACTGAGGCGTTGTACTCCTGCTCCAGCCTCTGGTTGAACACCTCCATGTGCAGAAGACCCAAGAAGCCCAGCCTGCAGGAGCACAGGACCAACTGATATTCATTCTTTCGATTTCAAAGAGCATGTTCAGAAAGAGATCATCTGTAAAACAGAATAAATATTCCAGCGCATCTTCATAGTTCTGAATCATCTATTCTAAATCAATACCACTAAACTAATGAACGCTAAAGTTTGGCAACACATGGTATGCAGAAAAGTTGCTGATTTATTTATTTATAAATCATATCATGTGAAGAAACTGATGAAACTTCATTTGGTTTCTTTAATGAACGGCAGATATGTAGCAGTTTGCTGCATAATCACCACCTATTGTTTTCTTTCAATGGCTGTGTTGTGTTATCACCTCATGTTATCTTGAGAGTGGATGGAGCAGCTACAATAGAAGCTTTGCTTAGCCTGATCGATCCAATCTCCATTCAGAAAACAAGTACTTTGAACGTGTTTGCTTGCCATCATGTCGACAGACCTGACATAGCAGTGGTTTTTCACTAATTAGTATCATTAGGCAGTTATTTTGGAATCTGTTTATTTTTGGGTTCATAACACTGCATTAAACAAGATTCTTTCAGCCAACACGTGACATGCTCGAGACGATGAAGACAGCTCCTTGTGTGTTTTTGGCTGATGTTATGAACCCGGACATGATAGCACTTGGTTTCCCAACATATCTGTAACTCTGTAACAACATGCACAAAGCAGCAGGAGTGGTTATTTCGGCCATGGCGGTAAAAACCTTGCCGGCACATCTAGTTTGAGTGACGCAAATAAATACAAATGATGCTGCGGTCAAGCTCGGATGACTACTGCAAGGCAAAAATGTCCTCCTTGTCGTACCATTAGGAGTCATTTTTCATTCTAATTCAAAGCAGGGCTCCTCACCTCCAGCCGGCTCCCAGGGCCATGCTGCTGTCTCTCTGCACCGTGACACTGGAGTCATTCAGGGTCAGCCTCTCGATGGCACTGCGAAGGGCCGGGTACTCTGATTGGTCCATGGGATACATGCCTGGGGGACAGGAAACAAATATGTAGATTGCACAACCTCAGAAAAAAGGACCCGTTTCATTTATTGTGTAAAGCACTAAGTGCACCTACTGTGCTAGCTAGTGACACACGACATCCACTGAAGGGCTTTTACCTTTGAGTACATCCATTGGCCGATTATGAAAGAAGCAAAAAAAAAGCCCCACCTCTCCTACTTACTGTAGGAGCAAGACATAACGACTTGTATTCAATTTGAGTCTTTTTGTTGTGGTTTTGTAGTCATTTATTGGTATTGTAAACATGTCAGTCGTTTCAAGCCTATAGAGTCCATTTAAGTCTCTTTGAAGTCATTGCGTGTCTCTTTGTTGTGTTTTTTACTTTGTAGTCAATGTATGTTTCTTTGTAGTCACTTGTCTCTCTCTGTAGTGGTTCTGTTTGTCTCATTGTAGTCTTTGTATATCTCTTTGTAGTTGGTTTAAGTCTCTAGGTATTTGTAAGACTCTTTGAAGTCATTTTATGTCCCTTTGTAGTCTTTTTGTGTCTCATTTTAGTCCTTTGATTCCCTTTGTAGCTTTGTTATGTCTCTTTGTAGTCATGTTTCTTTGTGGTTATTTTGAGTCTATTTCAGTTACATGTTATAGGTAAAGGCAATACAAAAAGTAAAACGTTTTAAAGAATCCTCAAATCCAGTTCACATTTTCAGAGAGATTTTTCTCTGACAGCAGGAAGCAGATAATAAAACATCTTACCAGCAAAGACCATTGCTTTGGCGGGTTTAAACCCTGGAAGAGCTTCCACCGGGTGCTCTTGGAGGTAGAGAGTGTCCCCAATCTGCGCCTCCTTCACATCCTTCATCCCTGCTATTATGTAGCCTACTTGGCCTGCAAACCTAAACAAGAAGAGGAACAGATTCAAAGGTAAAACCCCTTCAGTGCATGTTTTTTCAAAAGCTAGAAAGGTAAGTGCACTTAGTGCTTTACACAATAAATGAAAGGGTCCTTTTTTTAGTGTTGTTCACCGCTGACCTTTCAATGCGCAACCAATCAGATAACAGCTGTACGTAGCGGCACAAGCTAGCATGGGATGTAACCATAAAAACAAAACTTAACCGGCTGTTTTCACCGGAAGGTTCCTCGCCCAACCCCGCAGTGAGCAAAGAGAAAATCGCGTGTCATGTGAATGCAGCTTAATAAAACAATTGATTATGGATTGTTTGATGTATACACATTTTAAAAAATGTATACAATGACAAAATATTTCTTGAAGCCTAATATAATTAGTTTATTATCATATAAGACTAAAAAAAAGCAACAACTGAGAAGATTGAACCAACATGTTTGGCAATTTTGATTACAAATGTAACTAAATGACCGAAATAGTTGAAAGGATATATTCTGTAAATAACATCAGCTGTATTGGGTGAAAGAAGTGAAAGAAATGAATGGAGAGGAGAAAGAGTGAACACACAGCTTCTGTGTCGGGTGCTCAGCTGGCCGGAGGAGCCCCAGCTCGTTGACCTCGTAGGTTTTCCCCAGATACGCCGACACGATCTTGTCCCCTTTCTTGACCCGACCCCCGAACAGAGCGATGTTGGCCACCACCCCTCTGTAGTGGTCGAAGGTGGAGTCGAACACGAGGGCTTTAAAAGGTTCATCAATACTTGCCGCGGGCCTGAGAAGACAGATAAAGATAAAACAGCTTCACTTTTACGTGTCTAACGTGTTTCATGTGAGAAATAAGACTGAATGAAGCTGCTTACGGGGGGATTCTCTCCACAACCGCTCGGAGAACCTCTTCAATGTTTATTCCAAGCTTAGCTGAAATCTGGAGAAAAAAAATGAAATCTGGAATTAACAGTTATTTCAAAGCGATACTGAAAATGCACCTTTCATTATGCTACCACTCACCCTAATGCATTCCTCACATGGAATATCAAAAACCTTTTCAATCTGGGACTCCACTCGCTCTGGATCAGCATTTTTTAAATCAATCTGAGGGGAAAATGCAGAATTAAAATGACATGCTAAATAGTAGTCAAGCAGACAAATCAAAAAGGGATAAAGATATTTGTACCTTGTTGATGACAGGGACGATGGCCATCTGAGCTTCAAAAGCCAAGTAGAAGTTGGCAACTGTCTGCGCCTGAATCCCCTTCACGTGACAGCAAAAATATTATATATATCAAATCAAATCAAAATGTATTTATAAAGCACATTTAAAAGCGATTTTTGGTCGGGCCAAAGTGCTGTACATGTAATAAATACTACAATCACAGAACAACACATTACTACAATCACAATAAAAGACAATAAATTATAACAGATATATAAAAAAACACAGGGAAAAGTCAGGAGTCGTGCTCCGCTCTGACTAAAAGGCCAGGGAGAAGAAGTGTGTTTTAAGAGTAGATTTAAAAACCCAGGGTCTGGGCCGACCTCACATGGAGGGGCAGAGTGTCCCAGAGCCTATAGGGCCAGCTGCTGAGAAGACTCGGTGTCCTCAGGTTTTGAGCCTGGTCTTGGGCACTATCAGCAGCAGCTGGTCAGCAGACCTTAAAGCTCTGGCTGGGGTGTAGCGCTGGAGGAGTTCAGCTATATAGGCTGGAGCCAGCCCAGTTAGTGCTTTAAAAACAAATAAAAGGAGTTTAAAATCAATTCGGAACCGGATTGGAAGCCAGTGCAGTGAGGCCAGAATTGGGGTGATGTGGTCACACTTTTTGTGGCCAGTGAGTAGACGTGCATCTGCGTTCTGCACTAGGTGCATCTGCGTTCTGCACTAGATGCAGGCGTTTAATTGACGCCTGGTCCGTGCACGTATAGAGCGTTGCAGTAGTCCAACCTCGAGGTAACAAAGGTGTTAATAACCCTTTCTAGGTCTTTAAAAGATAAAAACTACTTGGTCTTAGTCGTATTTTAAAAAAGCAGGTTTTGACTACTACTTATTTTTGAGGGAGCCCAGAATATCAACCTGGGAGGCTGGAGGTTGGGGTCCAAAAAAGACAACCTCAGTCTTGCTCTCATTGAGGTTGAGGAAATGTTGGCTCAGCCAGGATTTGATCTCTGCTAAGCAGTCCATCAATAGCTGTAATGAGTTGACATTTGAATTAAGTGGCAGATAGATCTGTACATCGTCAGCATAGCAGTGGAAGGGGATGTTGTGTGTTGTGAGAATTGAACCTAGGGGCAGTATATAAGTACATCAACAATACTTTTCTGAGAACAAAGAGAGCTATGAGTCTGGGTTTGTACCTGATTGGCGTCGACAATCAACAGGACCCCTTGGCAGGCTGAAATCGATCGAGAAACCTCGTAACTGAAGTCCACATGACCCTATAGAGAAGAGAAGCACCGGAGATTTAAAAACTTTTGGACATACACTGTCACACAAGACAAAAATATAGTTAACCTATTTTATTTTCATATTGCTCTCTTCAGGTCTTTAGAACAACACCAGAAGAGATCAAGAACACACATTTGTTGTGTCAATGATGAAACAAATAACAATGAATTGGTTAAAAGATGATAAATGTTAAATGGAAGGATCCGGTGAACGAAAAATATATAATTGAAAGAATAACCATGAGAATTGGAAACCAAGTTAATATATTTGATGAAAGATGCAAAAATAGGTGAGATATACAAAAACATTTCATTTCAAACATTACAAATGAGCCTCCGATTGGATGTAGATGTTTTCAAAATGAATTATGTTCAAGTTATCTGGTAACCTGATTAATCTCTAGTAGCAGTAGAGGGAAAAATACTTGAATTCAAAGCTTGGTAATAAGGTAAAAATGTTTCACTATTATCTGGGTTTATAAAACCTGCAAGAAACAACATTATAAGCAGGGGTGCACATCACTTTTTTGCCCTGGTTCTCAAAGGAGCACCTGGAGATGTTGCTTGGTGCTCATCCTTAAAATGAAATAAACCGTAACTTTTGAGGGGGTCTTGACTTTATTTGCCAGACACACGCGCTGAACACACATGCAGAGGTGAACACAGAACACACATGCAGAGGTGAACACAAGACAACATTAGCACGACCAGTAATCCTACAAGCTGTCATCACTACCCTCCTGACTGTTCTCCTCGCTGTCTTCCTCTCTGTTCTCCTCACTGTTCTCCTCTCTGTCTTCCTCTCTGTCAGACATGGTAGCTGATGATGTAGGCCTATGATGTAGCGATTAGCTGTTTGCATCCACAAGTCAACAGCTGGGTTTCGGTCGAAAGTCTCTGTTATCATCTTAGACAAGTGGATGTAATCAAATAAGTATGTGAACATAACCAATAACCTACCATAGCCAATAACAAATTAATGTAACTTATTTTATTTGTGTTAGGAGTATCTTATTTTACCTTAACATTTATTTATTTATGCATTTTTTTTATCTTTCCAGTTTTAAAGGATATTTTTGGTTTACTGTCCTATAGTATATATTGGAATGATTTCAAACCTTTTTTATCCCAATACTTATAAAGGAGCGCCTTGGAAATATCCATCCATCCATCTTCTTCCGCTTATCCGTGGTCGGGTCGCGGGGGTAGCAGTTCCAGCAGAGAGCCCCAAACTTCCTTTTCCCTGGCGACATCAACCAGCTCTGACTGGGGGATCCCAAGGCGCTCCCAGGCCAGCGAAGAGATATAATCCCTCCACCTGGTCCTAGGTCTACCCCTTGGTCTCTTCCCAGCTGGACGTGCCTGGAACACCTCCCTAGGGAGGCGCCCAGGTGGCATCCTAACTAGGTGCCCGAACCACCTCAACTGGCTCCTTTCGACGCGAAGGAGGAGCGGCTCAACTCCGAGTCCCTCCCGGATGACCGAACTTCTCACCTTATCCCTAAGGGAGACACCAGCCACCCTGCGGAGAAAACCCATCTCGGCCGCTTGTATCCGCGATCTCGTTCTTTCGGTCATGACCCATCCTTCATGACCATAGGTGAGGGTAGGAACGAAAATGGCCCGGTAGACAGAGAGCTTTGCCTTCTGGCTCAGCTCCCTTTTCGTCACAACGGTGCGGTAAAGCGACTGCAGTACCGCTCCCGCTGCTCCGATCCTCCGGCCCATCTCACGCTCCATTGTTCCCTCACTCGAGAACAAAACCCCGAGATACTTGAACTCCTTCACTTGGGGTAAGGACTCATTCCCTACTTGGAGTGGACAATCCATCGGTTTCCTGCTGAGAACCATGGCCTCAGATTTGGAGGTGCTGATCCTCATCCCAGCCGCTTCACACTCGGTTGCGAACCGATCCAGTGAGTGCTGAAGGTCGCAGACCGATGAAGCCATCAGAACCACATCATCTGCAAAAAGCAGTGGTGCAATCCTTAGCCCACCAAACTGCAGACCCCCCCCCCCATGACTACGCCTCGAAATCCGATCCATGTATATTACAAACAGGATTGGTGACAAAGCGCAGCCCTGGCGGATGCCAACCCTCACCGGAAATGGGTCCGACTTACTGCCGAGGAGCCGGACACAGCTCTCGCTTTGGGAGTACAGAGATTGGATGGCCCTGAGTAGAGACCCCCTCACCCCATACTCCCGCAGCACCTCCCACAGTAACTCCCTGGGAACCCGGTCATACGCCTTCTCCAAGTCCACAAAACACATGTAGACCGGATAAGCGTACTCCCAGGCCCCCTCCAGGATCCTTGCGAGAGTAAAAAGCTGATCCGTCGTTCCAACCCCTATCCAGAAGTAAGGTTCCAGAGCCGACGCTGTGCGTAGAGGTGAGCCCAACCAGATCCAACTGGTACCGCTCCACCTCCCGCACAAGAAGAGATCAAGAACACACATTTGTTGTGTCAATGATGAAACAAATAACAATGAATTGGTTAAAAGATGATAAATGTTAAATGGAAGGATCCGGTGAACGAAAAATATATAATTGAAAGAATAACCATGAGAATTGGAAACCAAGTTAATATATTTGATGAAAGATGCAAAAATAGGTGAGATATACAAAAACATTTCATTTCAAACATTACAAATGAGCCTCCGATTGGATGTAGATGTTTTCAAAATGAATTATGTTCAAGTTATCTGGTAACCTGATTAATCTCTAGTAGCAGTAGAGGGAAAAATACTTGAATTCAAAGCTTGGTAATAAGGTAAAAATGTTTCACTATTATCTGGGTTTATAAAACCTGCAAGAAACAACATTATAAGCAGGGGTGCACATCACTTTTTTGCCCTGGTTCTCAAAGGAGCACTTGGAGATGTTGCTTGGTGCTCATCCTTAAAATGAAATAAACCGTAACTTTTGAGGGGGTCTTGACTTTATTTGCCAGACACACGCGCTGAACACACATGCAGAGGTGAACACAGAACACACATGCAGAGGTGAACACAAGACAACATTAGCACGACCAGTAATCCTACAAGCTGTCATCACTACCCTCCTGACTGTTCTCCTCGCTGTCTTCCTCTCTGTTCTCCTCACTGTTCTCCTCTCTGTCAGACATGGTAGCTGATGATGTAGGCCTATGATGTAGCGATTAGCTGTTTGCATCCACAAGTCAACAGCTGGGTTTCGGTCGAAAGTCTCTGTTATCATCTTAGACAAGTGGATGTAATCAAATAAGTATGTGAACATAACCAATAACCTACCATAGCCAATAACAAATGAATGTAACTTATTTTATTTGTGTTAGGAGTATCTTATTTTACCTTAACATTTATTTATTTATGCATTTTTTTTATCTTTCCAGTTTTAAAGGATATTTTTGGTTTACTGTCCTATAGTATATATTGGAATGATTTCAAACCTTTTTTATCCCAATACTTATAAAGGAGCGCCTTGGAAATGTGTGTTTACATAAATTGTGATCAAAACGTTTGAGACCCACTGAGATAACTTAGACTAAAGTGAACTATCTAAACACTCAGAGTCCTTTACCTCACTGAGCTGTAGTTATCAGCCTCTCAGTCTGACTGGAGAGGACTCTCCCTCCACATTATTGTAGAAACATCTTCTTCTTATATCCGTTAGAGCAGCTAGCACCAGATTCTAATAACAACTGCGCCGGAACCGGTGCACCCTCCCTCGCTCCCACGCTCACTCGCACTTTGGCTGTGAGCTGCGGGCGCCAGATAAGCCAACAGCCCCCATTTTCATCACTTACAGCACCCATCATACAGGTCAAATGAAACGTGTAACCGGGGTGAAAAGGTGTTACATTTACTTAATTATGAATATTGTTAAATCAAGGCCGAAAATTAGGATGAGCCCCAACGGTCAAATATGTTTTTTTCCCTCCCAGAGCTGTCAGCGCAGCGCCTCCCCAGATCTGGCGCCCTATGCGAACATCTATAACGCCAGTGCTACGGGCCGGCCGTGAGTTCATATGCAACTCGCAAATATCTTTCTCTCTCTCCTCTCTTCTCACTTTTCTCTTCTCTCTCTTCTCTCTCTCTCAATGTTGGTACGCAAATGCGTACATCACTTCCAGCTTAGTACTGACCGGCGTGTCGATGAGGTTCAGGAGGTACTGCTCTCCCTCGTAGCTGTAGATCAGCGAGGCCGTCTGAGCCTTCACTGTGATCCCTCTCTCTCGCTCCACCTGAAGCTTGTCCAACACCTGCTTGTTCTTGTCAGTCTTTGCTATGGCACCTGTTTGTCAGTGACATCCAAAAAAATCTGAATCAGACATCTTCTATTTGTCCTACAGTAGAGGGGTTTACATTGTTACAGCAAAGGCGACACTGCAGATAAAAGACCAAGAAATTAGTAGAGTAACATATTAAAGGGGCCCTATTATGCTTTTGGGGGTTTTCTCTTTCCTGAAGTGTGTTATAGAAGTTTTATGCATGAAAATGGTCTTGCTAAAATCCCTGTGTTCCCTCTCAGGAGAGTTTCTCTGCCACACCTTTGCCTGAAAGGCCTCCATTGGACTTTTTTGTATACTTCTGTAACATAGTGACATCACAATTTAACACTCATGCTTCTATTAGCTAGCGCTCCAACACATTGTACATAATAGGCTTAGGGGAGGGACATCTCTAAGTGGTTGACCAATCACAAGAGCCGGCCAGCTAACCAATCAGAGCACTGGGCTCTGGTTTCAGACAGAGGGTGAAAAGAGGTGCAGCAGCACAGGCAGCGTGAGAAAAATAAAGAGCTTTTTGAACATTAAAGCACAGAGACATGTCCCAGTAGAGGTAGAAAATACAAACATGAACCTGATTATGAGCACAATAGAGCCACTTCAAAACTAAGTTGGAAAAAAGCTGATGTGCTCATGTGATGAAGAAACGTACCTGTTATTTCCAACAGCCTGTCAGCCAACGTGCTTTTTCCATGGTCAATATGAGCGATGATGCAAAAATTCCTGATTCTGTCCACAGGAAACTTAGACAGGTCAATAGTATCCTTAAAGGCAACAGAGGGTCTGCAGATTAGTATGACAGCCATTTAACAACTGCTGAGTGTGACAGTAACATTTTAAACATTTTTTGAAAAATATTTGGACAGAATATACTTTCTTAATGGGGCACATTCAGAACCTTCTTAAAGGTGGGGTAGGTAAGAATGGAGAAACCAGCTTGAGTGCGCTAGAATTTGAAAGTACGCAGCCGAAAAAAATCTGCCTCTTCCTTACAGAGCCATCCTCCAACACACACGAACGTGCACATGACCAATGAGGGCACGAGATAAGTTTGTGCACGAGATGGAAGGCTGACAGGCAGGTAGGCCATGCATCCTTTTTACAGCGCCACGGCTTCCACAGATGACATTTTCTTATGTATTTATTGTCAAAGCATTTAATGTATCGGGATGTTAAGAGCATTCCATGGAAGATAACAAAAAGTCTTTCTGAAGTGAATTACCTACCCCACCTTTAAGTAGAAGTGTGTTATCATTATCAGCTAAATGAAAAAAAATTACATTTGTAATGAATGACTCACAGATTTACCTTGAATTCTTGATACTTTGTCTGCTCACTTTTCCAAACATTTTCGGGAAAACCTACCAGTACTAGTTAAAAAAAAACATCTACTTCCGAACCAGCCCAACAACCAACACTAGTAGTGAGTGATCAAGTAGATAAATAAGACTTGGATTTTACTGCACAAGTTTTATGAGCGGTTGGCCCGCATTTACTTTGATGTGTCAAGGCTTCTCCCCATGTTTGTATTCTTGTTAACCTCGGAGGCATGGGGGTTGAATTAAGTATCTATTAGTATTCAAGGTAAAACTGGTTGAGCAATTAATATCCAAATGATAATTTTAGGGGTTAGAATGTATTTAACAGTATTCTGAGCCTTAAGGTCAGCTGATCAGCTGCTGTTGATAGTGCCTAAGACCAGGCTCAAAACCCGAGGGCACCGAGCATTCGCAGCAGCGGGCCCTAGGCTCTGGAACATTTTGCCCCTCCATGTGAGGTCGGGTCAGAACCTGGGGTTTTTTAAATCAACACTTAAAAATTACTTTTTCTCCCTGGCCTTCTAGGCTTCTATTATCAAGAATAACTTTTATCCAAGACCTTTTCCCTCTCTAACCTCTCGAGGTTTTATTAGAGGGAAACGGTTTGTAGAGTGGCTTAGACAGGACAGGGAGTGTTACGATTCGTAGACACAGCATACCTTCCTATCACTCATCAATTACCAACTAAGGCTCCAGTGGGGACCTTGTTCCTTGAGTGTGCCTCTCCACCTATGTTTCTTACTCTCTTACTTTGCCCTCAACCTATTCTAAGGGAGTGCTTGTTCTTCCGTCCGTCTGTCTGTCTGTGTCTGTGTATTCTCTTGTTCCGATTAACCCAGCCAAATCTTTTTTCTTGTTTTGTGTCTATATCTACGGCGGGATCCGGAGTCGAGGCTGATCTTCTTGCTGTGGTCCTGTGTCCTGGATCCTCAATCCTGAGTTCTGGATTAAGTCGTGGACTTCGGGTCGTGGCTAAACCTGTCTCTGCGGTCCTGCCTGGGTCTCCTCATGCTGCCTCCTTGAAGGCTCCCACAGGATTGTAGTTGACATCTTCGTAGATTAATCTTCTTATTACAGACACATGCATTTATTTCCTAACATTTGGTCTTCCTACCTATGCTGTAAAATGTATTATCTTTTCAATTTACACACGGCATCTATTGCACGTCTGTCCGTCCTGGGAGAGGGATCCCTCCTCTGTTGCTCTCCCTGAGGTTTCTCCCATTTTTTCCCTTTAAACTGTGGGTATTCTCCGGAAGTTTTTTCCTTGTACGATGTGAGGGTCTAAGGATAGATGGTGTTGTTTTTCTCATACTGATATTCTGAACAATCTGTGCTGTCGTAATTACGTTGGGCTATAATGTTACATATAATAGAAATACTCAAGCAAAGTACAAGTACCCTGATTTTGTTCCTAAGTACAGTTCTTGCTTCCAGCCCCTATCTGTAAACAAAGGCTGCTTTTTATCTTTAATACTACGGTTTTACAGAATTATGAACGGGGATAAATGCACAGAGACCATGAATATGTTCCAGTATTAGTTTGTCAGCCTACCTTATCTGTTTTAGTGCTGAGCATCCTGAAGCTGCTGGAGAACACAGGCAGCCTTTTCATCCAGCGGTGTCTTAACAGTGTGTAGGTCATATTACAGCTTTGTATTTTCCTCCTGTACTCTTTGAACTGTAAAACACGTCTTAGCAGTGGTGTGTCACACCACCGTTTAACTAGAGAAAGCGACATGTTGTCGTTAAGCTGCGGTCAGTTACCTTCCAGCATGAAGGTCCTAACTGTTAGCTGGCATTAGCTAACTAGCTTTTGACTACTACTGTATAGTCATTAATAAAGCGTAGACTATGGCCACATTGACGGACCATTATATACTGGCATGACGAAAACACACGCGTATCTTTTAAAGTAAATAGTACTGTAATAACCCCCGGGCATGAGTTCTTAGGGTGCTGACATTTTGGGTGACAGTTCAGCTGCAAAGACTTCTGGGAAATGTTGTTGATTTTCCAACCAGAGATGATAAAAAGAAACAAGATAGTTATTTGTACGACTTCCGTTTTCGTTTATGCCGGTCAGAGCAAATTAGTCGTCCTTTCACATTTTGTAAATCGTGTTCTGTCGCTTCTTTATTGTATCAAAAGAATATTGTAATGCAAAATGTCTTTGCTAAGCTAACTCTCAAATGCTGTTAACGTTGTCTCTCTTTAATTATATTTTAAAATTATATTAAGGCTAAACATTGCAGCAGCCTTTTTATATTTATATATATATATTTATAGTTCAATAGAATAATCTAATCTTTTGAATGCCTTGAAAAGCCTTGGAGGAGAATGATTATCTAGACACATTTGTATCTTTGGAAATCCTATAGGCAGACGGAAGTCCCGCCTACTCAATCTGTCAAATGAAGGATACAAATGGATATCAGTTGCTATGACAACGAAGCTACCTCTTGCACAAGAATAGATTACTGCTTCTCTTCTTTGTGCAGCCAGTGGTAATAAGCCTCCATTAGCCCAGTTTCTGCCTGTCATGAAATCCTTGCTTCTTTCTTTTTTACCTTTTTAGATTTGTATAGCCTGAGGATTGCATTTGAGTACAGTACACCCCTAATGATCATATTCCCCTAAGAATTATACAAGCTGTTCCTAAATAGTCTCACATTCTCTATTAGACCAGGGGTTCCCAAAGTGGGCGTCGCGAGATGATTAAAAAACAAAAAATAAAATAAAAATGTTATCAATTTTTTATTACAATTATTATTAATAATAATGTGTGCATAGACATTTTTCAGGGGCGGACTAGCCATCTGTTTAATTTCCCCGCAGCGAGGCTGCTGACAATCCACTAGCGCAGTGTTTCTCAAACTTTTTCATACCAAGGACCACTTAACCAATAAAAAAACACTCACGGACCGTGCACCTAACCCCACAAATATCCAAAAACAATAGGCCTGCTCAGTGCTCACCACTCCAACAGTACATAACAACCTAATAATGACAGCTTAACCTTCTCTACATCGCCTCGTTCACACAATAAATCAACAATACAAATACAACAGATCATATAAGCATTTACTTCAAATGCGATTGTAAATGTGATTTAGATACACTTTAAAATACACCACATGTATTACATTACATTACATTGCATTTGGCTGACGCTTTTATCCAAAGCGACTTACAATAAGTGCATTCGACCAGGAAGACACAACCTTGAACAAAACAGAATCATATAAGTACATCAGGTATCATAGAGCCAAACATTTCAAGTGCTACTCAACTGGCTATAGATAAGCCAGTCCTTTATTAGTATATAAGTGCTTTGTTAATAGTTATATCGCTCGAAGTGGAGTCGAAAGAGATGAGTTTTCAGTCTGCGCCGGAAGGTGTGTAAACTTTCTGCTGTCCTGATGTCAATGGGGAGCTCATTCCACCATTTTGGAGCCAGGATTGCAAACCCACGTGTTTTTGCTGATGGGAACTTGGGTCCCCCCCGCAGCGATGTATTCTTTCATCTACGTAACATTGCGAAACAAATGCTAATGCACTCTAGGTATAAATCAATCGATATACTTATCTGATATGCAGTGGCGACTGGTCATTAGGGGCCCCACCTAGTGTCATCAGAAAGTATTAAAAATAATGATTACAACAAAATGCAAAAAATAAATAAAAAAATATATAAAATATATTTTAAGATCATGTTTAATCATCTGATTCGTCTGTACATTGTTGTTTTAGTCTGTGTTCTTCTAATTAGTGTCTTCAGTGTGTGCCTATTGAGCTGTTTAGAGCCATGTGGGACAAAACCAAGGGGCAAACTGTGGGATAGAGCCGGGACGCCAATACGGAAGTGCCACACACTGCAGGTCATATATTGGCCGATAGGCGATGGCTACAGAAAGGAGCAATTTCCATAGACCCCATGTTAAAATGCCCAACTTTACAGCAGAAAAAAACATGTTTCTACCCCTGGCTCCATACATTTTATTACCGATATAGTTAGATTCCACCTTCATGATTATGGTTCTGTGAGTGAATTGTTTTCTAACGCGACCCTTGTATTTATATTAGGTCTTAAAGTTTGTGCATACATTAGGGCGTGGTCACATTGAGTGACGGCTCTGTCAAGTGACTGCTGCTGCTAGCTTCTTGTCTCTCTGCTAGCTGCTCCGTGAAACTACTGGGACTCTGCCTGCTCAGCTCATTCAGGGAACACAACTTGAAGCCGGCCGTGGCTGTTTGTTCTTCATGCTTATATATCGGACTATTGTGACTCGCTCTGCGGTTAAAACAGACGGTGCATGAATGCGGTAAGTGAAATTCGAGTGCTTTATTTATGTGTTAACGATTTTAATCAGCTACGTAATGAATGGTAAGGCTTGGGTTAGCATGTAATCTAGTGGTAGCTACATCGGTGCTAACGAGGCTAATCGTAGCCTCCAAATTAAAATCATAGACTGTATATATAAAGGTTAAAACGAAATAGAGAAGTGTTAAGCGTTAAGTGGGATCATACTGTTGAACAAACGGCTTCTGTTTGAGGTTGATAAAATAAGGTTACATCCTTGTAACTTAGAGATATTTTATTATGTAGGTAGGAACTGTATGCATCACTAAGGTTAATTTAAATTGGCTATGCTCAAGTATGTAGACAAGCTAATGTCGAAGTAGTGTATGTGAAATCAACCTCACAATAAGATGTGTGTATATTACAATTATTAATGTCATATTTCAAGATGATTACTTAGATATTACAATATGGTTGGTTGAGCTGGAGTTCATTATTGAGCTTACACGTTAACGTCACAGTCATATCTGAAGAACGAACCCAAACCTTGTTGTTTTTATTAATTGCATTACCAAATGGGTATCAAATAAACAGTAAGCATTGGTAACACAACTTCCAAAGTTACAGTAAAATAAAAAGGACCCTGACTCGGACAATACACAATCCAACATGTTCAACAGAAGAGAATCAGTTATATTGTTTGTACACATGGTACTTTACATATATATATATATATCTGTTTGTTTAAGGTGTCCAGGTGATGCAGACAGGCTGGACCAGAGAGTGAGAGACAGAACTGGACTCCTCACAGCAGTGAACTTCAGCACAGGTACAAAGACTCTTTTTTTTCATACTGTACAAAGAATCAAGAAAGATATTGGTTTAAATAAATGAAGTATTGACTTTAATACACTGATATACATTCCATTAAACAATACTAAATACTAGATCACCTACACATCAGTTAAGTTGAGGGTTTTTTCCATGCAAAAAGTTACATTTAGATGTTAACAAGCAATATGATTTTGTCAGCTTTCTAATTTAATGTATTGAAGGCAAAGATATTTAACACATAGTGAGAACTGCTACTATTTATCTCTCAATATCGTCTGAAAAAACGTGGTAAAAGTTATTCTTTCAGTGAGACAACAGAGCAAGCTTCTACAGTTGCACTACGTTTTGATAACAGTTAAATATTATTTTGATAATAACATATATTTCAATGTTGATGAACTTCATACTGTTCATTCATAATCTGATTGTCTTTGTAGCTCTGTTGAAATAAAAAAAAACATTACAATTACATTTTTTTATATCTACAGCCCCTAAACACACAAACACACCGCTTTCATAAATAACACACTTGTTCTGCAATAATATGTTTTATGTTTCCTGTCATTTTTGTTAGGAAAGGACATGCCTGAAAGACACGACTCAACATTTTCTCATTCTCTGAGGGTTAAGAAGAACATCCAAGAGGAACATTAAAAGCTGATGTTATGAGATTTTAAGACCAGTACACTAAGAAACTACTTTTATTGTGAAAACACAGTCAGCTGATCGAATGCACCTATTTCCACATCTACACTCCATTCGCTGATTATTTCTATTTGCCTCACTTTATGAGTTTCACATCACCTGTGCCTTGTACCGCAGAGTTTGCAACGTCACAAATAAATGGGGCCAATCTTCAGTCAGATGTGAATGTGTAATCTAACATTTTCAGTAAGAATAATGGACGAAAGGAGTGCAAATACAAATACAATTTATTAAAATGTGAACCAAAAGTTCATCAAATGTTTTAAATAAAAAGCACATATGAACAGAAGGTGTAAACCTAATAAATGTATAAGTGAACACATTTAGTCAAATAAAGTGATAGACTAGGCCTGTGCAGTTGGTATCAGATATGCCCAGCATGGGCTCCTCCATCAGGCCTGGTCCTCCTCCAGCAGACCTGGTCCTCCTCGCAGAGGAAAGACCCTCAGTCCTCTCCAAACCAACAGACAGGACGTCCATCACACGGAGGGTTCTCCCTGAAGTCTCTGCTGCTCTCTGGACACCACGCTGTCTCAATCTGTCCACACTGAATATGAGAGGGGAAAATGAAAATAATAAATGCTTCAGACAATAAGAAATATGACGTTGACTGTTGAGTTGCTCAGTTTTTTTAGATTGTCAATACTATTACTGTATAACTAATATCTCAGGTTAAGAGGCACATTCAAATAAAGATTGGTCTTTAAATAAATGTTGTCTTTTGAATTGTTTGTCTAAAGTCAAGGATCTAGAACTGGTACTTAGTTTTAATGATACAGTCTGGTTATTATGCTGTTTGGAGGAGGCCTCAGAGGTAAGAGCACTAACTAGCTACCATCACATGTACCTTAGCTTGACTTAAATGTATTAAACGTATAGTTAAGTGATATCAAAATATAAATAACTAATGTCATGTAAACATATTAATATTTGCTTGATTCCAGTGTTGAATTTAGCACAATTGCATACAAACGTTAAAGGTGGGGTAGGTAAGTTTCAGAAACCGGCTCGAGTGCACTAAAATGTGAAAGTACACAGCGAAAAGAATCCGCTCCTTCCTTCAGACTTCCTTACAGAGCACCTCCTCCAACACACATGAACGCACACATGACATCAGCAGACTGGTGAAAGTGGCCGCCTGTTGCTGGCGAGTCATTGATGTACTGCTGCAGCTGCAATGCACGCCCAATGAGGGCACGAGATACATTTGTGCATGCACGAGATGGAAGGCTGACAGACAGGGCGGCAATCCAATCCAGATTGGATGTACTTTTTACAGTATTACGGCTTCCACAGATGACATTTTTTTATGGATTTTTTGTCAAAGCGCTTAAAATATTCATTGCTATCGGGATGTTAAGAGCATTCCATGGAATATAACAAAAAGTGTATCTCGAGCCGGTTTCTGAAACGTACCTACCCCACCTTTAAGGGATTTTAAGATTCTGAAGTATTATGCTAAAAACTCAATAACTTAGATTATTATTTATAGTTTTGCCGAATAGTTTCATGTCCCCTTACCTTAGAAACCAGTGGCGAGCCGTGACTTTTATACCTAGGCCCTCTGACCCCCCTCCTCCCCCCGGAAAAAAAGAAGAGTTATTACGTCACACCGTATGCTTCAGCGGAATATCAAAACAGCGGCCCGGGGTGCAAAACGCATCAATAACAGCGACCCTCTACCACACAAAACAACACCATTTATATAAACACCTATCATGACAGGGCACCCACAGCCAAGTAACAATTACAAATGAATTAAGTCGGCACTGCGGCCCGCATTGAAAATGACTTAGGCCTACCTTTGATGATCAAATCACTCAAACACAAAGTCCATCCTCCTGTCCTTTTGGATGAAGCACTTGATGGCGGGTCATGCGGTCTTTGCCACTCCAGTTTATCATTGTAACTCAATCTTGAAAATGACTCCGTTAATAATTTTGCAAACGATGTCATCACTATCACTGAAGTGAGCCACGAACTTATGCTAATCATAAATCTATCGATCATAAATCTATCGATTAGATTTATGATTAGAAAATAATTAAAGTAGGGTAGACATGTGGATATTATCCGGCTGAACAAAACATGCATTTATCTAACAGGTTCGTTTTCCACAGACCTTATTTCCAGCTATTTTCCAAAATCCAATGGAGAAATCCCATTGCTCTTTTGTCGAGGGAATCCGAGCGTAGCTTACTTCCGGGTTTTAGGACGCGTCACTGCTCCACTTGCATAGACTTCACAGCGGGCGGAACCTGTCATAAAGTCCGCGAAAATAAAGCCCGCCCATTTAGAGGGAAGATATGATTGGTCAGTTGTACTGTCATTTGACATTACTCTCTCGTTGAGTTACAGAGGGACCAACAAGCTCTCCCGTCTTCACAGTCGCAGAGACGGCATTTAACCCTTCACATTCCAACAGAAACTAAACAGGCAGATTCGAAGGATTTATTTATTTTTTAAATGTTATTTTAAATACAATTAAATCAAGTTATTTTTGTAAAACTAATGAAAAATGTAACAACAAAAAAACATTAAAAAAAATATTTTTAAAAAAAATGTTTTTTTTTATGTTTTCAAATATTATTTTTTAGAATACCTTAGGCCCTCACAGAGGGCCTAGAGGGCCCTGACGGCTCACCACTGTTAGAAACGTAAAATGCCACGGCAGTGTGCAGATGGGGAGCATGTTAGCTTAGCTTGGTAGCTTCAGCTAGCTCTGGAACTTCCAGCTCGGTGGCAGCAGGTCCCGCCTCGGCTCCGCCTCTTTGCCCTTATTTGGAGCAGGCGGGAGTTGAACTCTGACATCACTGTCGAGCCGTTAGTGGCCCACTCCGCCTACTAAGGGCTTCTCGGTCTATGGACAAAACCATAGACTGTATATATAAATGGACGTAGGGTCCGTGACGTCACCCATAGGATTCTGCAGACTTTCCGAGAAGCCCTTAGTAGGCGGAGTCGGCCACTAATGGCTCAACAGTGACGTCAGAGTTCAACTCCCGCCTGCTCCAAATAAGGGCAAAGAGGTGGAGCCGAGGCGGGACCTGCTGCCACCGAGCTGGAAGTTCCAGAGCTAGCTGAAGCTACCAAGCTAAGCTAACATGCTCCCCATCTGCCGTCGCATGTTACGTTTCTAAGGTAAGCGGACATGAAACTATTCAGCAAAACTATAAATAATAATCTAAGTTATTGAGTTTTTAGCATAATACTTCAGAATCTTAAAATCCCTTAACGTTTATATGCAATTGTGCTAAATTCAACACTGGAATCAAGCAAATATTAATATGTTTGCATGACATTAGTTATTTATATTTTGATATCACTTAACTATACGTTTAATACATTTAAGTCAAGCTAAGGTACATGTGATGGTAGCTAGTTAGTGCTCTTACCTCTGAGGCCTCCTCCAAACAGCATAATAACCAGACTGTATCATTAAGTATCATGTATCATAAGTTTTTCCCGGGTCGCCGAGGGTGCTGGCGTTGTTTGTTCGCCGCTCCTCCGCCCAAATATAGTTATTTAGTCCAGATCAGAACCTCTCCTGTCTGGCTCTCTACTTTTTAAACGTCAGTCATTAGCAAATAATAGCAGCATCTCTATCTCAAATCGACACAGATAAATGTGTTGTCATCTCCTACCTGCTGGCTCTTTCCTGCTCACCGGTCCCTAGCCCGCTAGCCCGCTAGCCCGCTAGCATTATCGGACCTAGCAGGCTCCTCGGCTCCCTGAAGTCTGCTGAGCTAACATTTCTGTCTCCACCCCAACTCCACCCTAACTCCGCGACTCGTGTGGGTCTTCCCATCCCGCTGCGATAAGCCGGCTTCCCCGCTGACATCGTCTCTCCCTGCCGCCTACAGCCGGCGGCTATCAAGCTAGCTATCAAGCTAGCTAACCAGCTAGTAGGCTAGTCACCCGGCTCCCACTCTGCACCAGGCTGTCAGCACCTCCTACGATTCTCCTCTGGAAACCACTGGAATTATTCTCCTGATATGCTGTGGATTATAATTCTCATTTTATCTGGACTCACACCGCTCCTTCTTCCACGGTCATCCGGCTCCTGGTCTCTGCTGCCCGGGTCCCCAGCATTAGCTAGCTCCGTGCTAGCGCCACTTCACCGGATCATGCCGCCGCTCTACTCCCTGTCAGATCTCCGCTCCTTCAATAACCGCCTGCGTCCGGACTGCATGGACATCCTCGCGGATTATGAAATACTCCGCAAACGCCGTCCTCCACACAGAGGCTCTGGCCGTAAGTTTTTATTTCATTCCACGTCTCCACACTCCATCCCGTCCATTCGGTCCTGTCACACGCCCATACTACGCCATCACAACAAACAACACGTGAATCTGACCAATCTCCTTCCACTCCCCCGGTCCACACAAACCCCCCCAATGCAACGCCACCTCAGAGCAGCCCTGCTCAACACACGCTCCATCCACAATAAAAGCCACATTCTAAATGAATTCATTAAAGACAATAACCTTGACTTTCTGTATCTGACCGAAACATGGCAAAAACCCCTGGACTATTTTTCTTTAAATCAAATCACCCCAGCAGGATTCACATACATTGACAAACCTCGCCCACAAGGGCGGGGTGGTGGTATAGCTGCTATTATCAGAAAGGAAATAAAAGCTACCATAATCCCCATCCCTGATGTTTCTTCATTTGAACACCTGATCTTTAAACTATCTGGTCCCACTCCCCTGGTCACAGCCATCATCTACCGTCCCCCGAAGCCAAACCCCTCCTTTCTCTCCGATCTCTCTGACATTCTCACTCAGCTTTCTGCTATCCCCATCTGTTCTCCTCTTAGGTGATTTTAACATTCATGTTGACGACCCAACCTGCAAATATGCCTCTGAATTTAAGGAAACCCTTCACTGCTGCAACTTCTCTCAACACATCAACTTCCCAACACACAGCCGTGGTCACATCCTGGACTTGGTCTGCTCCACTGGTCTCACCATCCACCATCTGTCCAGCCTCAATCTCCACATCTCTGATCACCTGGCCATCATCATGGACATCAACATCCCCATCCCCGCCCAAAAGCAAAAACGCACAATAACCTACAGAAATCTCAAATCCATCTCACCTTCAGCAATCACTGCCTCCATTACCTGCAAGATGTCTGTCTCCCCCTCCCCACTTTCGGAAAACCCATCTGAACTTGTGGACTATTATAACAGCACCCTCTCCTTCTGTCTCAATGAACTGGCCCCCACAAAAACAAAAAATGTCTCTTTCATACACTCCGCCCCCTGGTATACCCCCGAACTCCGCCAAATGAAATCAAGGAAACGTCAACTTGAACGCCAACACAAGAAAACCACACTAACAGTCCATCTTCAAATCTACAAAGACTATCTCCAGCAGTACAGTAACGCACTCAAAGCAGCCCGGTCTAATTACTACTCACAACTCATTCAGTCTGGCTCCAGCAACCCCAAGCGTCTGTTCTCCACCATCAGCAAACTTCTCAAACCCTGTGACAACGCCACCTCATCCTTCACCACCGAACAGTGCAACTCCTTCCTCTCGTTTTTCCAAACCAAAATCAGCAACATTTACAGCAATCTGACACCCTCATCAGCACCCCCCACCTTCCCTCCTGGCTCCCCCCCCTTCACCTCACACCCCCTGTCCCACTTCTCCCCTGTGACCCCCATGCAACTGTCCGACTTCATGACTGGAATTAACTCCACCTGCACACTTGACCCAATGCCCTCCAAATTTGTTAAAGAGAGCCTCCCTGCCATCTCCCAACTCATCGCCACCATCATTAACTCCTCCCTCAGATCTGGATCAGTTCCCCCCTCTCTCAAACTGGCTGCTGTCACACCCATTCTCAAAAGACCTGGACTCACACCTGACATCATGTCCAACTTCCGGCCCATCTCAAATCTCCCCTTTCTGTCCAAAATACTTGAACGTGTCGTTGCCTCACAACTTAAAGCCCACCTCAGCTCCAATGATCTCTTTGAGCCATTTCAATCCGGTTTCCGATCAAAACACAGCACCGAAACAGCTCTTCTCAAAATCACAAACGACCTCCTCCTCTCCTCTGACTCTGGCAACCTTAACATCCTCATCCTCCTCGACCTCACCGCAGCATTCGACACCATCAACCACGCCATCCTGCTGTCCCTCCTCGAATCATCACTGAACATCACCGACACTGCACTCTCCTGGCTGAAATCCTACCTCACCGACAGACATCAGTTTATCAACATCAACAACTGCACCTCCTCCACTGCTCCTCTGTCCCAAGGTGTCCCCCAGGGTTCGGTGCTTGGCCCCCTCCTCTTCATCCTCTATATGCTCCCCCTTGGCAAAATAATTCGTCGCCACAACCTTCAATTTCACTGCTACGCCGATGACATCCAACTTTATATCTCAACAAAAACCATCACCCCCACAACACACTCCACTCTCACCAACTGTCTCTCAGAAATAAAAGCATGGATGCAAACAAACTATCTCCAACTGAACAGTGCCAAATCAGACATCATCATCATTGGCCCCCCATCCCGTATCAAAGACATCCAGAATTTCAACTTCACCATTGACAGCCACACTCTATCTCCCCCCCCTCACATCTGCAACCTCGGAGTCATCTTCGACAGTCAGCTCAAATTCAACCACCACATAAATCACATCACCAGGACAGCCTTTTTCCACCTCAAAAACATTGCCCGTCTCCGCCCATCACTCTCCTCCTCTGCTGCTGAAACCCTGATTCATGCATTCATCACTTCACGACTCGACTACTGCAATAGCATCCTCTACGGCATACCATCCAACCTAATCAATAAACTCCAACATATCCAGAACTCTGCTGCCCGCCTCCTCACCCACACCCGCTCCCGAGACCACATCACTCCCGTCCTCCAGAACCTCCACTGGCTCCCCGTCCGTCAAAGAATCAACTTCAAAGTCCTCCTCATTACCCACAAAGCCCTCAACAATCAGGCCCCCCCCTACCTCACAGACTTGCTGCACCACCACGCCCCTTCCCGCTGCCTCCGCTCATCAGATGCCAACCTCCTATCCATCCCCACCCGCACCAATCACCGGACCTGGGGGGACAGAGCCTTCTCCGTCGCTGCCCCCTCCCTCTGGAACTCACTCCCCCAACCCATCAGAGACTGCACTGACCTCACCACCTTCAAAAAACTTACAAAAACTCACCTCTTCAATCTGGCTTTTAATGTGTGATTGTTTACTATATATTTATTTGTTGTTCCTTCCTTTTCCCTTCACTATATCTGTAAAGCGTCTTTGAGCACCTGTAAAAGCGCTAACAAATTAAATCTATTATTATTATTATTATTATTAAAACTAAGTACCAGTTCTAGATCCTTGACTTTAGACAAACAATTCAAAAGACAACATTTATTTAAAGACCAATCTTTATTTGAATGTGCCTCTTAACCTGAGATATTAGTTATACAGTAATAGTATTGACAATCTAAAAAAACTGAGCAACTCAACAGTCAACTTTATGTTTCTTATTGTCTGAAGCATTTATTATTTTCATTTTCCCCCTCTCATATTCAGTGTGAACGGATTGAGACAGCGTGGTGTCCAGAGAGCTGCAGAGACTTCAGGGAGAAACCTCCGTGTGATGGACGTCCTGTCTGTTGGTTTGGAGAGGACTGAGGGTCTTTCCTCTGCGAGGAGGACCAGGCCTGATGGAGGAGGACCAGGCCTGATGGAGGATCATATCTGATACCAACTGCACAGGCCTAGTCTATCACTTTATTTGACTAAATGTGTTTACTTATACATTTAATAGGTTTACACCTTCTGTTCATATGTGCTTTTTATTTGAAACATTTGATTAACTTTTGGTTCACATATCAATAAATTGTATTTGTATTTGCACTCCTTTCGTCCATTATTCTTACTGAAAATGTTAGATTACACATTCACATCTGACTGAAGATTGGCCCCATTTATTTGTGACGTTGCAAACTCTGCGGTACAAGGCACAGGTGATGTGAAACTCATGAAGTGAGGCAAATAGAAATAATCAGCTGATGGAGTGTAGAGGTGGAAATAGGTGCATTCGATCAGCTGACTGTGTTTTCACAATAAAAGTAGTTTTTTAGTGTACTGGTCTTAAAATCTCATAACATCAGCTTTTAATGTTCCTCTTGGATGTTCTTCTTGACCCTCAGAGAAGGAGAAAATGTTGTGTCTTTCAGGCATGTCCTTTCCTAACAAAAATGACAGGAAACATACAACATATTATTGCAGAACAAGTGTGTTATTTATGAAAGCGGTGTGTTTGTGTGTTTAGGGGCTGTAGATATACTTATTTTGTAATTGTAATGTTTTTATTTTATTTCTACAGAGCTAAAAAGACAATCAGATTATGAATGAACAGTATGAAGTTCATCAACATTGAAATATATGTTATTATCAAAATAATATTTAACTGTTATCAAAACGTAGTGCAACTGTAGAAGCTTGCTCTGTTGTCTCACTGAGAGAATAACTTTTACCACGTTTTTTACAGACAATATTGAGAGATAAATAGTAGCAGTTCTCACTATGTGTTAAATATCTTTGCCTTCAATACATTAAATTAGAAAGCTGACAAAGTCATATTGCTAAATATCTAAAATGTAACTTTTTGCATGGAAAAAACCCTCAACTTAACTGATGTGTAGGTGATCTAGTATTGTTTAATGGAATACATATCAGTGTATTCAAGTCAATACTTCATTCATTTACACCAATATCTTTCTTGATTCTTTGTACAGTATGAAATAAAGAGTCTTTGTACCTGAGCTGAAGTTCACTGCTGTGAGGAGTCCAGTTCTGTCTCTCACTCTCTGGTCCAGCCTGTCTGCATCACCTGGACACCTTAAACAAACAGATATATATATATATATATATATATATATATGTAAAGTACCATGTGTACAAACAATATAACTGATTATCTTCTGTTGAACATGTTGGATTGTGTATTGTCCGAGTCAGGGTCCTTTTTATTTTACTGTAACTTTGGAAGTTGTGTTACCAATGCTTACTGTTTATTTGATACCCATTTGGTAATGCAATTAATAAAAACAACAAGGTTTGGGTTCGTTCTTCAGATATGACTGTGACGTTAACGTGTAAGCTCAATAATGAACTCCAGTTCAACCAACCATATTGTAATATCTAAGTAATCATCTTGAAATATGACATTAATAATTGTAATATACACACATCTTATTGTGAGGTTGATTTCACATACACTACTTCGACGTTAGCTTGTCTACATACTTGAGCATAGCCAATTTAAATTAACCTTAGCGATGCATAGTTCCTACCTACATAATCAAATATCTCTCTAAGTTACAAGGATGACCTTATTTTATGAACCTCAAACAGAAGCCGTTTATTCTACAGTATTATCCCACTTAACACTTGTCTATTTTGTTTTAACCTTTATATATACAGTCTATGATTTTAACTTGTAGGCTATGATTAGCATCGTTAGCACCGATGTAGCTACCACTCTCACTACACACTAAACCAAGCCTTAACATTCATTACGTAGCCGATTAAAATCATTAACACATAAATAAGTACTCGATTTTCACTTACCGCATGCATGCACCGTCTGTTTTAACCGCAGAGCGAGTCACAATATTCCGATATATAAGCATGAAGAACAAACAACCACGGCCCGGCTTCAAGTTGTGTTCCCTGGATGAGCTGAGCAGGCAGAGTCCCAGTAGCTTCACGGAGCAGCTAACAGAGAGACAAGAAGCTAGCAGCAGCAGTCACTTGACAGAGATGTCACTCAATGTGACCACGCCCTAATTTATGCAAACACTTTAAGACCTAACATAAATAAAAGGGTCGTGTTAGAAAACAATTCACTCACAGATCCATAATTATAATTATATTATCACATTAGTATGCATACAAAGTGACAGGTGACACCCCCCCAATTATGCAAATGAGCTAAGTCCCGCCTCCCATTGTTCGAGACCCTTTGATGTGAGGGGTGATGTGTTGATTAAGGCAGTCTCTTTTAAGTTATGTTGTCTGGCCTCTGTCCCCTCACCCCCCTTTGTTGTCTAATTATGTGATGTGTTGATTAAGGCAGTCTCTTTGAAGTTATGTTGTCTGGCCCCTGCCCCCTCAAACCCCTTTGTAGTCTAAGCCTTTGATGTGAGTTGTTATAACAGGTAGGTGTGAAAAGCCCCCCTGTGTAGTGCCTTTGTTGTCTAATTCTTTGATGTGTTGATTAAGGCAGTCTCTTTGAAGTTATGCTGGCTGGCCCCCTCAGAGTTGTCGAATCTAATTAGCCTTTGATGTTTTGCCCTTTGATGTGAGGTGTTATAACAGGCAGGTGTGATTTCACAATGGTGTGTTATAAGCCTTTGATGTTAATCTTGGTGCCTCTTTGAAGTTATGCGTGAGATGGTCTAGCCCCCTCCCAGCCCAGGCCTCTCCCCCCTTTCTCCACCCCTTCCTTTTGGCGATGAGGCTAACAGACAGTGGGGGGTGGAATTAGGTGAAAATAGAAATATGCAGACTATTAAAAAAGACAGTAATTTCCACTTACCAAGTCACCTTTAAAAAAAAAAAGAAAAATGGCCAAGAGACGCCTAGATATGGGTTTAATCAGCGAGACGCCTGTGACAACTACCGCCATCAGTCCGGAGCCCCAGTCAAGAAACGAATGCCGCAGCTGTGCGGGGGTCAGACGCCTACAGCCAGAGATCTGTGCACAAACTTATCTCGTGCCCTCTTTTGGTCATGTGAGCGCGTTCATGTGTGCTGGAGGAGGTGCTCTGTGAGGAAGTGGCAGATTTTCCCCCCGGTTGTGTACTTTTCAAATACGTAAAGAGGGAAATAATAAAACAATTTAAAAAACATGATCTTTGTCTTTTTTATAATTACTTTTCACAACTATAAGGAAACCCCATATGAAGTTATATGAGGATGTATGGGTGTAATATTAGAATTTGCTGTATGCAACAAAAAAAAAGGCTCCTCATGTTTTCTTTTTAAGTTTTTGTGAAACTGTTAACTACAAGGAAGTAGCTGTTTGCAAAGAGGGTATACATATTAATTTAAAAAAGATCTTATTTAGGTTTTTAATAGTGATACCTAAGGATATTCTCTTTAGTTATATGGATTGTGAACTAATGTGTAATTACTTTATTAACTATAAGAACGTCTCTCTGAAGAGGGAAATAATAATTTAAAATATCCTATTGCCCCCATGATCTTGTCTTTTTTTTAATTACTTCACACAACTATAAGGAAGCCCAATATGAAGTTATGTGAGGGTGTAATATTAGAATTTGTGTGGCTCAGTGGATAGAGTGCTGGACTTCGAATCAGGGGGTAGCAAGTTCGAGTCCCACTGCAGTCAGCATGTTGTTGTGTCCCTGGGCAAGACACTTCACCCCAAATTGCTCCTGTGGGGATTGTCCACAGTACTGAATGTATGTATGTTGCTTTGGATAAAAGTGTCTAACAAGTGACATGTAAAGTAATAAAAATGCAGACAGCATGCGAGATCAAAGAAGAGTTTTCACCGCTGCACCTCAATGTGAAGGAACAAGAAGAAGGAGATATCCCCCTGCCGCCAGAAGTGAGAAGAGTCCTGACAAGCACCGTATGGGAAACTAAAAGCGGACCAGCGGACCATCGGGGCGGTGGTATTACCGCGCAAGCCGTTTGGTGGCGCTGGGGAAGGACCCCTCTGATGATTTTGTTTTGGAGTATTTCAACTCTACATGTGGAGTTTTTCAGACATCCTTGCGGGTGCCTCTGACTGCTTGGCTGAAAATGATTGATGGAAAATCTACAAAGCTTAAAGAATTTTTAAACAGAGTCAGACATCGATGGACATTATACTGGTGAAAAAGACTCTCACTTTTGCAGAGGACTCCGCCTCCCACTCAACATAATAAGTCACACCCTCCTCACCAGATCATTTAAAACTAAGGACCCCTCAAAGAAAAGCATTGCGTTTTCTACCTATGTAAAAGAGCGTCGGGGTTGTCTTACGAAAATGTGTTATCTCTGTATCAAGATGATGTGTTTAAAAACGAATTTTGTGAAAAATACCAACGGTGTGAGAGACGTCATAAAGACACTCATTTTAACCACAGTGTTTGTTCTCTACAAATGTTTAAAGATTGTTACAAAATGTAAAAAATAAAAAGGTATGGAGACAAAATTATTTCAGGTGACTCTGTCTTTATTAGGAAAACAAAAATATAATACAAATGGTTTAGGGTGTAAAATTCGGTTTCTTTTAATGGCAGGGTTTTGTTTTTTTAAAACACTTGTTCAGTTAAACAAGGTTTTTTTCTTTTCTGATAACTTTACATATTTTTAGTTATTTTCTGCTACCAAGATACTTTAAGATACACCTTGATGTACACAACACTTAACAAAGGGTATAATATGAAGTACTTGGTAAGGAATGGGGTTTTCTTTAAGGGGTGCAAAACTTTAGAACTGGGTAAAATATTCATTAATTTGTAATGAATTGAGTTTCTTTCTTTTGATTTTCAACATACTATTTGTACACAATGACTTTATACTTTTGACTTTTTCCGTAAAATCTTGACAAACTATTACTTATTCTTAAATTTTGACCGATTGCTGCTTGGTTGGAAATGATAGATGAAAAAGCTACAACGCTTAAAGAACTTTTTTAAAAACTTTCAATTCTCCAGATGACTCCTCCCCATTCAACGCAAAAGGTCCCACCCTAAACTCAGCAAATCATCTAAAACGAAGGACCCCACTAAGACGACCGTTGTAAACTAGCCATGGATCTGAGAAAATCCAAGACTCCCCCCGCGGGTTGCAGCCAGGAACAGACTCCTGGACTACCATCATCACCACCATTTTGGACACCCGAATCTTGCAATACTAATGCTGCTGATTTTGCTCCTTGGGCCAAGACGTCTCTGTTTGTGGACACAGTGAAATCGGTGTTGGTTGATATTGTGGAGAGGGTGATACATCGGTACAGAGAAGAAATCTGCAACGGGTGCCGAGTCAGTCACCCCGGCCAGAGGCAACACGATTTTCTGAATGACATGTCCGATTTTTACTTCAGAAACAATTACAACGCGTTAATGAAAAGACTCTGGCTCACCGACTTCATTACTGAGATCGACCAGACTCTTATTGATAAAGACATTTTCACGGATGATAGGAGGATCCAAGGGGCTTCGGAGGCTTTTCTTCACAAGCTCAAAAATTGCAGACGCCTCAAGGAGAGACTTGAAAAGATCCATGCCGAGTTGGATGGAGAAGAAGAAGACTACTAACTAGCAGTTGACTGAAGCCAGGGATTTGTTCGATACATTGACTTTTCTCTTTAAAGTAAAATAAAAATGGGAAACTACTATGCAAAACGCTCTGTATATATTGATCATAATGTAGTCAATACCCTTTTAATAAGTGTGGTGATGAGGATGATTGAAAACAGAATGAGTAGTGACCCCTGTGTAAAAAGAATAGCTGAAGTTTGTAAACTGGAAGACATTTTGGATATCGTTCGTTCTGGCAGTACTATTACGGGTCATTGGGAAACGATTGTAAACGAAACATTTAAAGTGGTCCTGGTATCTTCATTTTCCGAAACATTCTGTAACATTACCGCAGAAATGAAACAAACATCAAAAGTGTATCATGTGCTCTCACTGTATGCTCTGTTTGTAGATGTAATGCACCTTTGTGTCGAAAACAGCATACACATGAATATTTTGACTGAAGTGAAAAAACTCCACCATGATATTTCCAGTAATATGGGGAATTCTAAGCTGGAGACGGTCCTGGGGATGTTACAATCAGTATAACTATTGATTTTTGTGTGTGAAAAAATAAAAATGTAAATAGGACATTTTTAAAAAAAAAAGTGTTTTTTTACATTTAAAAACTGTTGTCTTCATTATAGCAAGGGGAGCGTGTCTGATACATGTGTATTACAGTCCTTCACATGCACTATTGTCTTCATTATAACAAGGGGAGGATAACAGGAAGATGTAGGATAAATGTGTATTGAAACGTGCGTATTATACACCCACAGAAACACAGAAACACAGAAACACACAGAAACGCAGAAACACAGACACACAGAAAACACTAGTATGGTTTTTGTGTTTTCAGTGTTTTCTGTGTGTCTGTACACACAAAGCACAACTCATTTAAAACAAACCCTGAATCAAATCTAGAGAGGACCATTAAGAGTCAGATGCTTGACGAAATCTACTAAAACAAAGTACTTCATTATCTACTTTTTCAGCTTTTATACACAAAAATGTATCTTTCAGTAACTTTCTCAGAGAATTTAAGCATAAATCTGTCAAATGTTCAAAACAGCCTTGTTTCACTGAAATAGCCTCAAAATGACAAACTGCCATTAAGAGTCAGAATCCTAACAAAATCTACTCAAACAGAGTACTTTTACATTGCATTTAGCTGACGCTTTTGTCCAAAGCGACTTACAATAAGTACATACGACCAGGAAGACACAGCCCAGAAGAAAACAGAATCATATAAGTACATCAGGTATCATAGAGCCAAACATTTCAAGTGCTACTCAGCTGGCTATAGATAAGCCAGTCCTATGTTAGTATATAAGTGCTTTGTTAGTAATTCTATTGCTCGAAGTGGAGTCGAAAGAGATGAGTTTTCAGTCTGCGCCGGAAGATGTGCAGGCTTTCTGCCATCCTGATGTCAATGGGGAGCTCATTCCACCATCTTGGAGCCAGGATAGCAAACCCACGTGTTTTTGCTGATGGGAACTTGGGTCCACCTCGCAGCGAGGTTGCAGCGAGTCGTTTGGCTGATGCAGAGCGGAGTGCACGCGCTGGGGTGTACAGTTTAATTTTTATTTTACTTCATGGTAGTGGTCAGCTTTTAAACACAAAAGTGTACCGTCTTACCAGACCAAAAATCAAAAAAGGTTGGGATGCGTTTTGTGTAACCCCTTTCACAAGCATCCCAAACTTTTTTGATTTTTGGTCTGGTAAGCATAACTTTTAGGGATCCCCCAGATAAACCTCCATGGGCAGTGGAGTCTCCCTCCTGTCTTGTCACATATATTATACTATCTGTGTCGTAGTAGAAAACTCTGTGCTGTAATTTCTCCAATTCACTGTACAGTTTCAGCCAGTTTGTGATTTTGACGCTATTTCAGTGAAAAACAAGGCTGTTTTGAACATTTGACAGATTTATGCTTAATTCTCTCAAAAAGTTACCGAAAAGATACACTTTTCATTTTTAAAAGCTGAAAAGTAGATAATGAAGTACTTTGTGTCAGTAGATTTCGTTAAGAATCTGACTCTTAATGGCAGTTTGTGATTTTGAGGCTAATTCAGTGAAGGCTGTTTTGAACATTTGACAGATGTATGCTTAATTCTCTCAGAAAGTTACCGAAAGATACACTTTTGTGTTTAAAAGCTGACCACTACCATGAAAGTACTCTGTGTCAGGAGATTTCGTCAAACATCTGACTCTTAATGGCAGTTTGTCATTTTGAGGCTATTTCAGTGAAACAAGGCAGTTTTGAACATTTGACAGATTTATGCTTAATTCTCTCAAAATTTTTTCCGAAAGATACACTTTTCTTTTTAAAAGCAGACCACTACCATGAAAGTACTGGAGACTGCCCCTGTCTTTTCACATAGATTATACTATCTGTGTCGTAGTAGAAAACTCTGTGCTGTAATTTCTCCAATTCACTGTATAGTTTCAGCCAGTTTGTGATTTTGACGCTATTTCAGTGAAACAAGGCTGTTTTGAACATTTGACAGATTTATGCTTAAATTCTTTCAGAAAGTTACTGAAAGATACACTTTTGTGTTTAAAAGCTGACCACTACCATGAAGTACTCTGTTTGAGTAGATTTCGTTAGGATTCTGACTCTTAATGGCAGTTTTGTGATTTTGAGGCTATTTCAGTGAAACAAGGCTGTTTTGAACATTTGCCAGATTTATGCTTAATTCTCTCAAAAAGTTACTGAAAGATACACTTTTGTGTTTAAAAGCTGACCACTACCATGAAGTACTCTGTTTGAGTAGATTTCGTTAAGATTCTGGCTCTTAATGGCAGTTTGTCATTTTGAGGCTATTTCAGTGTCACTTTTTATGCATACTAATGTGATTGAAACAGCATTGTTATTACTACTAATATTTATTGCATCCATGGGTAGAAACATGTTTTTTTCTGCTGTAAAGTTGGGCATTTTAACATGGGGGTCTATGGAAATTGCTCCTTTCTGCAGCCAGTCCCTATCGGCTAATATATGAACTGCAGTGTGTGGCACTTCCGTATTGGCGTCCCGGCTCTTCCCCAGAGTTTGCCGCTTGGACAAAACCCGATCCTGCCCCTCCCTCTCTCTGTCTACGTGAACGGTGACTGTAAAAACTACACCATCCCCACCATACGTCATCTCACATCATTCAGAGCTGATTGGCTGTAAGTACGTGTGCCGCGAAAAGTGTGGTGTGTGAAGAGGAGACGAGAGAGCTGCAGTGAGGCGTCCTAAAACCCGGAAGTAAGCTGCGCATGGCTTCCCTCGACAAAAAGGCAATGAGATTTCTCCATAGGATTTTAGAAAATAGCTCCACATAAGGTCTGTGGGAAACATAGCTGTTAGATAAAAGCACGTTTTGTTCAGCCGGATAATATCCACATGTCTACCCTAACTTTATAATTTTCGAATCATAAATCTATTGATTAGATTAGATTTATGATAGACTTTTGAAACTACAAGAACATAAGGAGGACTTTTACAAAAAAGTAATAGAGATTTTTGTCCAGAAGGATAGGCAAATGGACTTAATCTTCAAGTCAAGGTAAGACTGCAATTTTATTGAAAACGGGATCTTACTAAAGAGAACAATTCAATATTTAAATGATAAAACATTTTTTTTTTTTGACTGGCAAAATTATCTTTTAAATTGACAAAGATCATATGTGTAATTCGTGGCACAATTCAAACGGGATCGAAAAATTATTTTTCTCTCTCCATTGACTTCAATACATAATTTTTCCTAAATAAGGTCCCATGGAAGTCCAGCGGAAGGGGAGGGACTTGGATACGAGTCCAAACAACTCACGGACTGCACCGGGCGCTGACGTAGGCGCCCTGTGACCATCAGATTTGACGACGCTGATTGGCTAAAATTATGTTTTGGCGGCATAGTTTAAAGATAGCAACAGTTGGCTTCTGCTGCATAGCGCCCAGACGAGAGAGGGTAATGATACATGGGCAAGGCCAGGCAGGAAACATGTGACTTATCAGTAACTTTAGACATCGTAACACAATTTTAAACGAGATTTTATTGTAGATTATACATTTTACTGATACCAATTATATAATGTCCACTGAAGTCCGCAAACTGGGAGTCATCCTGCACCACCCTCTCTTTCCAGGCGCACGTCAAGTCTGTCACCAAATCCGCCTTCTACCACCTGAAAAACATTGCCAGAATCCGGCCTTCACTCTCTGACTCTGTGGCAGAAACCCTTGTTCACGCCTTCATAATATCCCATCTGGACTATTGCAATGGAGTCCTGTCCGGGGTTCCCAGCAAAACCCTGGATAGGCTCCAATACGTCCAGAACTCTGCCGCCAGGCTTCTCACCCACACCCTCATCCACCTACATTGGCTGCCGGTCAAATCCCGGATTCAATACAAAACACTCATCCTCACGTACAAGTCCCTCCATACCCTAGCCCCCCAGTACTTATCGGACCTCCTCCATCCCTACACCCCTTCTCGGAGTCTGCGGTCCTCAGACACGGGTCTGCTCTCCATCCCCCGCTCTCGCCTCCGAACTGTTGGTGACAGGGCATTCAGTGTTGTGGCCCCCACCCTCTGGAATGCACTTCCTGCCGAGATCCGTAATGCTGCCTCCCTGGACATCTTCAAATCTTCACTAAAAACACACCTGTTCACCCTGGCCTTCGGGCCCTAGCCCTTTTCTGGTCCCCCGGCTTCCTTTATTTATTTTCTTTTGTTTGCCCGTTGATTGTTTTGTTTGTCCACCATGTACAGCGACCTTGGGTCCCTTGAAAGGCGCTATATAAATATCATTTATTATTATTATTATAATATTTACCTTGTTTATTAAAAAAAATAAATAAATAAAAACAAATATTTTTTAAATATATATTTTTTAATTTTTTTAATTTTTAATGTGGGAAGAGCGGGGGCGGCGCCACTAGCGCCCCTATGGGCCGGCCGCCACTGGTAGACACGTTGTGCCTCCCCACCTCTGTTCCTTACTTCGTACTTGCTACCCCTTTCCCTCAATCTATCCTAAGGGAGTGCATGTACACGTTAGTTTAGCTGCTATAGGCTTAGACTGTCGGGGGACAACTTACTTCTTCCCTCTGTCTGTCTGTACCTGTGTATTCTCATGTTCCGAATAACCCAGCTTCCCCCAAATTTCTTTCAAAAACAAAAATAAAAAAACGTTTATGCAGCCCCAACAACAGCCTCTGATCATCAACAGATTTCATCGAATGCATATATTATATAATAATCTCGATCTTCCCGCGAGAGTGCGGAAAACTTAAATTAATTCACTAGCACCCACCCCCAGTTTGTTTGTCTGGGGAATCTTGAAAAGTCTTGAAAACAGCAGGAAGTGTTGTAGGTGGACTCCATATGCTTTCAGACTTTTGATTTTCTTTATCTCACGGAGGACACATTTAGAAGAACCCGTCCTTCTAAATTTGATTTACGCGTAGGCCTACAACAAAACTGCATTCACAATTACAATTGTGTGAATGACGTATTTTTTCAAAGACTAAGGGAGATTTAAATCAAAACTAGCTGGCTTGGTTTGGAAAAAGATCATGGTTTGGGTTAAAATAGCTACTGTGTGTTTGTTATGTAACTTCAGTTATGTCGCCTACTTGTAAAATATGTTACATATATCACGTTAACTACCTTGCGTATACAAACCTACCTACTTTTACCAATGATCTTTTACAAAACCTAACTAAGAAGTTGTCAACGCTGACTTTTGGATTAACAAGGGGTACGAAAAGTAATCTGAAAGACTTGTGTTTATTTGATCCATCCTAACCGATCTCCCAATTTTTGGGATGACTTTTGCCTCCTTCATGCTTTGCGCAGTGAAGCAATGTTTGCCAGACAGCAGCATTCTCGATCATGTTTCCTGAAAACAAAACAATGTAATCATGTATATTGATTCCACATAACCTTTCTAAGGCTTAGCTTTTCCTATGTTAATTCTCCAGGAGTGCATCGGCCTGTTCTCTTGTTACTACAAATAAATCAAATTTAGATTTCAGGTCTTTAGTCAATGTCCAATTTAAAGCAGTAGCTTGAAAGCAATACTTATTCTCTTCACTTGGACTTTCTGTTAAGAGTTGAACTCAAGAGTTGAACCCTACAAAAATGCATGCTATTAGTATTCCGATCCGACACTTTGAATAAATGTAAACTGTAATGCTAGGACATGTATGTAATAATCCCTGCACTGCCGTGCAGTTAGACACCTCCCATCCATCAGGATCGATTTCTGTCAGGCAGCCCCTGAGTGGGTGACCAGGGTTGGCTGTGGTCTGAGGCGATGGAGCTTGAAGAAGAGGAGACCTCACACCGCACTTGAGTGGTGGAAAGATCCGGCCAGAAAATAAAACTTCAGCGAGCGTTGCATTACAGCTCAGTGCCACAGGGCTTTCTCTGTTGGTTTTACCAACACGCTCGTAATGACAGTCACTGGCAGCGTCCAAGCATTCGTGACAGCATCCTCTCTGCTAAAGAGGCGCTGAGTTGTCTCGCTCACGCTCCCATGATCTGATGGGCTTCTGGGAATTTGGGGTTATTCAGAGATAAGATTGGACAGTTGGGATGGTTTGAAGGATGTTCCTCCATTGTTTGCAGGAACATACAGCAAAACTTCAATGTCAGTTTAAGTGTACAGTATATTTTCACTGCCTTACCATGCCATCAGACAGCCTTTTGGACGGGGAACTGAATCCGTTAATACTTTCTTTCACGCCACAAGACTCCGTTGACAAAGGCAGTCATTTTCGAAGAAGGCTGAGTTGCTCATCTACCGCTGCTGCCTTAATGTGTTACTTTTTTTACGTCATTTTGTTGAATCTGAAATAACCCTTTAATAACACCATAGTCACACAATAACACAAACACACTAGCCAATCAATGAAACATTACATCATCAACTCTTTGTGTCAATGGTGTCCGGTGGTTAGAAGAGAGCATAGATAACGACTTTAGTTCCTCGAACGAAAATGTGTTTTTGTTGCCCCTCTCCACTGCAGTATAGGTTCCTGCTGGTACTTCTGTCTGTCTCTCCAAACTATAGGGCATGGTGACTGCCATCCACTGTAGGTTATACATGTCTATGCAAAGGGCCCTCATACAACCCCACTTTTTAAAAAACGTATCGCCATATGTATCAGCTAATGAGCAGGGTTGCCAACTTTGAGTACCTGGCTGGAGTGAGATTTTGATATCATGGGTTTAATTACACATATGCGCACGAAATGACTGCTATCGTGTCAGCAGTGGGACCTTAGCATATATATATAGGATATATATACAGTATATACAAATACACAATATTGGACACAGACTATAAAGGGCACAACGTTTCATTCACTAATGAAAGTCAAACACATGTTTGTTTCCACTGTTTTATTGTGTGCCTGTCGCGATAAGCAATTAATTGACTTATCGTACGATAAATAAAAATGAACTCGATAAATTGGCATTTACATGAGGATGTGACTAGCAGTTAGAAAGGATGTACTTGAATTATTATGATATATTATCATTATGTCAGTGGTCTAAAATGGTCATACAACGGTGCCAACAATATTATCGTTTATCGCAATAATTTCCGGGAAAATGTATCCAACAAAATTAATTATCGTGAGAAGCCATATACATGAAACACACACACAAACAAATCTACAGACTTACTCCAAACTGCCAAATATATGAATTAACACACTCTCACTCTCATATACTCTTTGACTTTATTTTGGCCTAGTAGAACAATAAGCAGCAGACTTTTACTTTTTATCATTTCTACTGGATCTTAGATCTGCGCATGCGCAATACGGGTCCGCAGTGGCGGCTCCGGAGTATTTTTGTTTGGTAATCTATGGTAGGGCCAGCGCATGGCGCTGGGTAGGGCTAACCCATACAGTGGTGGGGCTCAAGTCAGTATTTGCAATGTCATTACATACACGCCCCCCTTGACAGTGAAACGACACGCGTGAATTTTAGATTATTTCCCTGTCTCAATCCAAATTGAACTGTATGATATAAAAAGGCACATTTGTCTTGTAGTAAATAAAAAGGGTGACCTGGAGCCAATCTTGCAATTTCCCCACAGGTGAAAGAGTTGACATGCTGAAAACCCCAGGAGATTTTTTGAAATGCTAACATAAAATACACATTCTGGTACTCTCTTGAGAAGAAGAAAAATAAATAAATCTATTACTCCACGACATATTTAAAAAAATGAATGCCATTTTAGTTTTTTGTTACTTTGTTCTGATAGCTGAACCTGCTGCTCCTCACAGAGAGAAGAGGGAGGAGGCTGTGTGAATTACTTTACATTGTGGATAAGGATGGATAGCCCCCATTGTTCTGCGTGTCAAAAAGAAAGACAGCCCACACACCTATCAATCATCAAACCGTGGGCTCTTATTTCATTTGTTGTATCGATGTATATAGAGATGTACTACAGCAAAAGTATTCTCCGTCGGGACTTCGTGCAACAACACCACGCCGTTATCTTGATTCTGATTGGCCAGAAGACATTATCAAAGATGTTCTATTGAGAAGACGATCACTACGTGACAACAGTTTTCAAACCCGTTTCTAGTCTTCGGTATTCTTGTTTTGGCGTGAGAATAGTTTGGGCAGCGTGAGAGCGTGAGATTGAGAGTGAAAGCGTGAGTCACACGCCAGATGCGTGAGAGTTGGCAACCCTGAATGAGGGTGGCCAACAGTGGCAAACGCGCAACAAACGGCCCAAAACATTTACATTAATGCAAACAATAATATATAAAATCACAAATGTGCCAAAACACGTGCAAATTAAGAAATAGCTTCACCAACTTGCTCAGCATTTAGAAATAATTTACAAGTTTACTAAAAGCGCTGCAAATACAAAATGCTGCTAGAAGCTGCAAGAAGCTACAAAAACAACGGAAACGGGGACACTGCTGGGACTGTAGTACTTGTTGACATTCGGGGATTATAAAGTTGTACAAATCTCTCTCTAGCATAGTTAGTCTGATTCAGAATCGTAAGAGTGTTGTCGGTATATTTATAATTACTAGGTTAGCTATGTTAGCTAGCTAGCTTACAGCAAATCTGCAATAATATTGGAAGGAATCATCACATTGTTAAAAAAGGTATATATATATTTAAGGTATATTTTCAGTGGTTGTTGGCCTTAAAACTAATGTCAACAAGCCCTCCGGTCCCATGCTGTGTGCATCACTTTTTTAGTCCCCCTGTTTCTGTTGTGTTTTGCAGCATGGCACATTTGTGTTTTCATATTTGCAACATGTTTCATGTGATGTAAATGTGTTGGGCCGTTGCAGTGTGTTTGCGCCTGTCTGGCAGATAATGGGCCAATATGACATTATTATATTTGTATTACATCTTAAAAAAACTGGCATCAGTCAGGCTCTAATTAAAAAACATGGCACGCACTAGATATAAAGAATTTAAATGATATGTGTTTTATTAGAAACTGTGCACCGAATCAAGCATCCACATCTTGAACAATCATTTTATCTGGAATGTTTAAGATTCTCTCAGGATGTGGAATTTGAAATAAAAATAATTTCTAACTGACAACATAATTTCTTAAAAATAAATAGAAAAGCTAGGTTTTTTTTCTTCATGCAAAGTTTGAGTCAACAAACAAAAACAAAATAAATATAGGTGTGAAGCAAAATATCACTTTATGAGGAAGGACTTACAGTAGAGTACCATACTGCTTATGGCTGCTGATATGGGGCTTGATACACGATTTGTCTTCTTGATATACAGCATCTGTGATATCTTCAAAATAGGTTTATACATCTTTTTTTACCACAGTGTCATATGCTCATAAAGTACAATCATTGGTTGTCCCTGTTGTATTGTTGCTGATGGAATTGGATTACATGATGACTGTATGGCTTCTGAGTTAATTCAAAGTTTTAGTGACAATCAATCTGCGTACAAATACAAGATGAAGCTACACATCTATTACCATTTTATGAGAAAATAAATAATTTAGTCCCAAATCCTGGCTGTATTTTCTCACTTTAGGCAAATTACAAATAATAAATACTGGTAGAAGAATGTGACTATCTTCTCCAAACGATTGATGGGGGTTGATCTTGGCACAAAACAGTCCTGTGTTTGCTGTTTGATCCCTGCAATTTGTTTGAATAGCTTGTGTGATCATGAAATGTGTTGTGAAGAGACAGACAATGGATATGAAAGATGGCAGACATGCTGATAAGTAGTGCCACGGTGCTCTAGTCTACACCAATTCATCCACACTGTCCTCCAGAGTTACTTCCAACACAGGTCTGTCAAAAAAAAGCTGCCATATTATCATTTTAAATAAGTGATGGGACTTTTTCACATTTCACACTGAGGAGTTTGTATGCATTCATTTGGATTTGTAACCATGGTAAATAAATCATTTCAAAAGTAAATAATGGTCTGTATTAGTGTGCTTGTGCAGCAACACCTCTTTTGTTCATGTTTCTTATTTGCATTCTCTTAAACTCTTTGCACATTTAGCAATTCATTATTATCTGTACTTTTATTATTGTTGTGGCGTTAATCCTTGTTATAAAGAACTAATCATGATGTCTGCGATAAGTTGAGAGGACGTACCTACGGAAGATTTTGGTCACGCTCAGCAGCGCTCAAGTTGCTTTTTAGCCTTTTGTAGCTTTTTTTTCTTGGTTTGAAATCTCTACATTTACTGTATTCTGTAAATCAACTAACAACAGAACCAATTGTCAATCTGACAAGGTTAGCTACGGCTGGCTGGTGAAGAAAGTCAGACAAATGAAATGCTAAAGTCCCAGTTATTTGCATCAGAGTTGTAGGAGACCAAAATAGAGCTAAACGAAGAGTGAATACTGGACTTATTTGTACGATGTAAAAGTCCAATGTGATGATAATGTTGCTGTGTGTCTGTTAGACATTGTTGGCACTTTGTTTGATAATAGGGGGATGTGTTTCTGTCAGCTCTTTATTGTGTTCTTTTCTTTTTCTTCTAGCGGTCAAACATTGATAAATACATTTAGATTCTGAAGGTTATTTGTATGTTGCTGTTGCATATCACATCCCTGATACAGTTCATAGACTCCTATCATTAGGCCAGGTATTGCTCATAGTGCTTTTAAGTTAGGCTATATAGTTTAATTCAGGTTAAAAATAAATCCTTTTCATTATTCTTAAACTCTGCCAGGGCTAACAAAATGTAACCTCATACAATTAGTGTGTAAACATATAAAACAAACGTTGTTTCATTCTGAATTTATTTTTGACTGAATATCAGCTTCCTTCATTTGCTCTGAATCAAAACTGACTTTATTTGAGGCATTACGGACCTAATGCTTGAGTCTTTTCTCTCAACACCTCAACACTATGTGTGTTTTGTACTTCTGTTTCTTGTTTGATTGTTTCTCAATTGTTTCTTTCCTACCCAATGTGTTCTCATTACTTTTTCACAATACCACACAAGCACACTAATGTTATGCATTTTCTATATTTAACAACATTTTTGGCTTGAGGTGTTTCAATAACTCTGGAGGTCAGAGTGTGATTGCAGTCACAGATAATAAAACAAATTTTACACTGTAACAATATTATACAAAATGTGTTTTTGCATTGGCTTTGAAAAAAAAGAGTCAGGCCACTCTTAGATGGCAAAAAAAGTAATTAAATGTGATAACAATCCTTTCACTCAAAAGAGAAACAAAATCTATAATATTGAGAGAGTGGGCGTTACCAGCAAACTTCAACACATTAGAAGTAAATAAAATGTATGTGTTCACGTTTATTTGTTTACTCTTCATTTGAGTTGTATGTACAGTGGCCACATACTGTAACTGGAAACATACTTTCAAGGTAATATGCACTCTAATAGAAGTAATCACACGATATGTCACCATGAAACCATGAATATAAATATACATACACATTTACAAAAGCCGGGCTTTTCAAAAGTGCTGCAGACAGTGTAGAAAACAGGCGGAGTTAGAGGATCACACTGCAATCCAGGACTTCACTCTGCAAAGGTATATGTACACAGTTGCTGGAGGTATTTGGTTCGTCTCTTGGACCCCAGACCAGAACGCACTACAACTGGCCTCTAAGTGGAGGGGACCATGTCCTTTATATCGGGTTCTCTGCTTAAGTAGGTCGCCCAGTACACAACGTTGAAGCTACTAAAGAGAACCGGAAACAGAACCCTTGACATCCTGTCTATTTTGCTAACGCTGTTGAATGTCTTCTTGCTATCTGATGCTTTGCCGTCTGCTCTGGGCTTGTTAGGATCCATAGCTCCACCTTTAGCGATAGTTGGAAGTGTGCTGGAGTCCTTGGCGATGTTTGGCGCGTAGTTGGCCACTGCTACAGCGTAGGCATTATTCTTCTTGGCGATAGAAGCCCTCTCTTTTTTCTGTTGAAAGACCACAAGGATTAGATGTGAACGTTTTTAAAGACAGATGCAACCCTGAAACCTGTCACTTGTCACAGTCTATCCATGAATTTAAATGACATGTAAATGAAGCAGCGAAATGGCATTGGATGTCTTCTGGTAATAGATCACCACCAAGGCCAAATACCTGTATGTCAACAATTTTACAAGGATGCACTGTAACTTTCAACGTTTTTTTTGCCTTCCATTACTTCCGAGGTTGTTTGAAACTTGGCAGCACAGGTGGACTAATACTGACATGGACTGGATGCAGGGTGAGGTCACACAGGAAGTGATATTTGTAAGAACCTTTTAACTTTGAATGTAATCAGCCCATTTAATGTCCATTGTCAGTGGTAATAGGAATCCTAGATTTGAGGTGGTGTAGCCCTGCTTTACCACCTAGTTGGCTCAGTAGGCTGTTATCATTCCTCAACGTGGAAAGAAAATTGTTAACATGCGTAACTTACTTAAGATACTTTGACCTGTATACCTAACTGATGTACATATCTGTAGTTATGTAATAAACTTAAATATACGCGAACCACAACCATTTTCTCAACTACAGTGAGTAGTTTTGTTTTCATTCCAAACGACAACCATATGTTTGAACTGTCAATGTTTCAGCACTCCATTGTCCAATCTAAAAGCATTACTTTCTTCAACGTACAGTCGTCACAATGCCAGTAGATTCACTTTGAAAATGTATCGTGTCAAACAAATAGTTTTTCAACTTGTTACCTTTTCAGTCACAATACTCTTTCCATCCCAAGCCCAGCCGCGCTTTGTGAAGTAATTCACAGTGGCAAACTCGATCAAAGCGGAGAAGACAAAGGCGTAGCAGACTGCGATGAACCAGTCCATGGCAGTGGCGTAGGCAACCTTGGGAAGTGAGTTCCTTGCACTGATACTCAGTGTTGTCATTGTGAGAACAGTGGTTACACCTAGAAATGGAAAAAAGAAAATCAGTCATTAAGAAATGATTGTGTTATATAATATACATACATAACACTGTAACCACTGTTTGACCTTTTTAAGAATATGCATTAGTCTTTACTGTCCTTTGTTCTTAACAGTATAAGGTCACTATTAGCCTACTCTACCCTTAGAGCCACTGACCGTCAGTAATGCTTTAACTGCTCAGCAGGTTTGCTATCATTGGCCAAAGTACAAGACTTCTCTACCTCTTTTTCTTTCTACAAGCAAACCAGTCTTAGACAACTGTCATTAGTTCCACTTGGCTAACAAACAAGTCTAAAAACATGTTGTCCTGTGAGATTGAAAGGCCCCTGAAGACTCTTTCCTTTTTATTTAGTTTTCTCCTATTCCCCAATATGTCATCAATTGTTATTGCTGTATTCAATTCCCCTATACTGACAAGAGGGATTTTGACTAACTAGAGCAAAATCCTCATGCTATCATGTGTGTCAAATCCCACATTCATAAACCAATTCCATTCATATATGGATAACTGAACAGCCCAACATGTCAGAGGGCTCCCCTGGCCTGTTACGCAGAGTGAAGCAGGTAGGACCCAAACGCAGATTACACTTGACGATACCTTTATTTCAAGGACTTTAAATAAACTTGGACAAACAAAACACTCTTCGGTGAACTGGGTCACATACAAAAGAAGCACCAACACTGAACACAGGACGAGACAAGACTAAATACAGGGAGGGATAATTACAAGACAAGACACAGCCGGGCAGGGGAGGAGAAACACAAGGGCCACAGGTGAACACAATCAGCTAACGAGACACAGGTGAGGAAACTAACGACAGGAGGAAAAACACAGGGAAAAGGACCAGACAATAACCCAGGAGGAAAACATGGCATAGAAAACAGTGAAAACACCCAAACCTAGACATAGACCCGTGACCTGACATGACAACCGTGACAGAACCCCCCCCTCAAGGGACGGATTCCAGACGTCCCTAAACCCCAAAAACAAAAGTCCAACACAGTCCAGCAGGGTGGGTGGAGGGGGTCCGGAGGAGGGACGTATCCCTAGGCCACCAGGGTGGGTGGAGGGGGTCCGGAGGACGGGACTAAGCTGACCACCCAGGAGCCCAGTAGGGGAACAGGAAGGGATCTCGGGCGGACGGCCCGGGGGCAAGGCAGAGTCCAAGAAGGGGGACTCGGGCGGACGGCCCGGGGGCAAGGCAGAGTCTAAGGTGGGGAACTCGGGCGGACGGCCCGGGGGCAAGGCAGAGTCCATGGTGGGGAACTCGGGCGGACGACCCGGGGGCAAGGCAGAGTCCAAGGTGGGGGTCTCGGGCGGACGGCCCGGGGAAAAGGCAGAGTCCATGGTGGGGCGAAGGCCACAGCGGGCGAACTCAGGGGGCCGAGCATGAGGGCGAAGACCAGACAGCTCCGGAGGCCGGGCAGGACCCGGTGTCGGCCGGACAGGAACCGGAGCCGGCAGGACAGGCTTCGGCAGGATCCCCCACGGAAGAGGACCAGGAGTTGGCAGGACCCCCAGCAGGAGGGTGGACGACGGGACCTCCAACGAGACAGGACAAAGGGTTGGCAGGACCCCCGGCAGGAGAGTAGTCGGCGGGGCCTCCAACGGGACAGGACACAGGGTTGGCAGGACCCCCGGCAGGAGAGTAGTCGGCGGGGCCTCCAACGGGACAGGACACAGGGTTGGCAGGACCCCCGGCAGGAGAGTAGTCGGCGGGGCCTCCAACAGCACAGGACATAGGATTGGCAGGACCCCCGGCAGGAGAGTAGACGGCGGGACCTCCAACGGCACAGGACATAGGGTTGGCAGGACCCCCGGCAGGAGCGTAGTCGGCGGGACCTCCAACGGGACAGGACATGGGGTTGGCAGGACCCCCGGCAGAGGGCTAGTCTGCGGGACCTCCAACTGGACAAGACATGGGGTTGGCAGGACCCCCGGCAGAGGGCTAGTCTGCGGGACCTCCAACTGGACAGGACATGGGGTTGGCAGGACCCCCGGCAGGAGCCTAGTCTGCGGGACCTCCAACTGGACAAGACATGGGGTTGGCAGGACCCCCGGCAGAGGGCTAGTCTGCGGGACCTCCAACTGGACAGGACATGAGGTTGGCAGGACCCCCGGCAGAGGGCTAGTCTGCGGGACCTCCAACTGGACAAGACATGGGGTTGGCAGGACCCCCGGCAGAGGGCTAGTCTGCGGGACCTCCAACTGGACAGGACATGAGGTTGGCAGGACCTCCAGCGGAACCTCCAACGGTACAGGACATGGGGTTGGCAGGACCCCCGGCAGAAGACTAGTCTGCGGGACCTCCAACTGGACAAGACATGGGGTTGGCAGGACCCCCGGCAGAAGACTAGTCTGCGGGACCTCCAACTGGACAGGACATGGGGTTGGCAGGACCCCCAGCGGAACCTCCAACGGTACAGGACATGGGGTTGGCAGGACCCCCGGCAGAAGACTAGTCTGCGGGACCTCCAACTGGACATGAGTAGGGGCTTGAGTGGGGACTCGAGAGAGGGCTTGAGAGGGAACTTGAGAGGAAACTGGAGAGTGGACTCGAGAAGGAACTCGAGAGGTGACTCGAGAGGTAACTCGAGAGGGGACCTGAGAGGGGACTTGAGAGGGAACTCGAGAGGAGACCTGAGGGGAAACTTGAGAGGTGACTCGAGAGGACACTGGAGAGTTGACTTGGGAGGTGACTCGAGAGGACACTGGAGAGTTGACTTGAGAGGTGACTCGAGAGGACACTGGAGAGTTGACTTGAGAGGTGACTCGAGAGGACACTGGAGAGTTGACTTGAGAGGTGACTCGAGAGGACACTGGAGAGTTGACTTGAGAAGGAACTCGAGAGGTGACTCGAGAGGTAACTCGAGAGGGGACCTGAGAGGGGACTTGAGAGGGAACTCGAGAGGAGACCTGAGGGGAAACTTGAGAGGTGACTCGAGAGGACACTGGAGAGTTGACTTGGGAGGTGACTCGAGAGGACACTGGAGAGTTGACTCGAGAGATAACTCGAGAGGGGACCTGAGAAGGGACTTGAGAGGGAACTCGAGAGGAGACTCGAGAGGTAACTCGAGAGGAGACTAGAGAGGGAATTCGAGAGGGGACCTGAGAGGGAACTTGAGAGGGAACTCGAGAGGAGACCTGAGGGGAAACTTGAGAGGGGACTCGGGTAGGAACTTGAGAGGTGACTTGAGAGGGGACTCGAGAAGAGACCTGAGGGGAAACTTGAGAGGTGACTCGAGAGGACACTGGAGAGTTGACTTGAGAGGTGACTCGAGAGGACACTGGAGAGTTGACTTGAGAGGTGACTCGAGAAGGAACTCGAGAGGTGACTCGAGAGGTAACTCGAGAGGGGACCTGAGAGGGGACTTGAGAGGGAACTCGAGAGGAGACCTGAGGGGAAACTTGAGAGAGTTGGTTCGCCAACAGAACACGGGGTGCTGGAGTCGGCCGGTACGCCGACAGGACACGAGGAGCTGGTGTTGGCTGGGGAGCCAACAGCAGACGAGGTGCTGGAGTCGGCCGGTACGCCGACAGGACACGGGGTGCTGGCGTCGGCCGGTATGCCGACAGGACACGGGGAGCTGGCGTTGGCCGGTAAGCCAGTCCTGGAGCCGAAACTGGAGTCGGGACCAGGGGTACTGGAGCCGGTACTGGAGCCAGAACCATGGCTGCTGTGGCCGGAACTGGGGCTGGAGCCATGGCTCTTGGGGCTCGGGCTGCTAGCTTGGCCTTGCGACTCCTTTTAGCAGCCGCCTGAATACTCCGTGGACCTCCATAAGCCAGACGAGTACCCGAGAACGGATCCTGGACAGGAGCAGGAAATGGGGAAGAAGCAGGGGTTGACTCCAGACGGAACACACCGAGACGTTTATAGTCAGCAGGCTGGAAATCACACACCCAGATGAAGTTCAAAATCCAGCCCGGTAAGAATTTCACCAAGTCTGGTTTCTCCATAGCCAACCGGTGCGCCTCTACCAGAGCGGCCTCCTTCTGCAGAACACTGGACGCTCCCTTCCACCAATCATAGCAGCAAGCCAAATCAAAGGAAAAATTCAATAATTCCAGCTCGAACGGATCATCTGCTGGGTCCATTTCTGGTTGGTGCTTACTGTTACGCAGAGTGAAGCAGGTAGGACCCAAACGCAGATTACACTTGACGATACCTTTATTTCAAGGACTTTAAATAAACTTGGACAAACAAAACACTCTTCGGTGAACTGGGTCACATACAAAAGAAGCACCAACACTGAACACAGGACGAGACAAGACTAAATACAGGGAGGGATAATTACAAGACAAGACACAGCCGGGCAGGGGAGGAGAAACACAAGGGCCACAGGTGAACACAATCAGCTAACGAGACACAGGTGAGGAAACTAACGACAGGAGGAAAAACACAGGGAAAAGGACCAGACAATAACCCAGGAGGAAAACATGGCATAGAAAACAGTGAAAACACCCAAACCTAGACATAGACCCGTGACCTGACATGACAACCGTGACATGGCCTTCCCATCAAATATGTGACTTAAAAACAACTACCGGCTGGGAGTTTATTAAAAAAAGAGGCTCAAAGAGACTAAATGAATCCCAAAGAGATGCAAAACAGCTTGAGACACCAAAGACATTCCCAATAACAAAACACAAAAAGACAGAAAATTACTACAAAGACACACAAAATGGTTACAAAGTGACTCACAATTACTACCAAGAGATACAAAACAACTACAAAGAGACACACAACAACTACAAAGAAACACAAATGACCAGACAGAGATAATAAATACAAATATTAACAGACAATAAACAGCTACAAAGAGATACAAAAACCACAAAGAGATGTGTAATGACTACAAAGGGACACAAACATATGGGCTCAGAACAGTCTCATAATACACACATGCACACAGAAGGATTCACACTTGTATTTCATGATCCGCAAAAGGACACACAAATGTGTTCCGTTTCATATACATGTAAATAAAATCCAAATACAGAAAAAAGTTTTACATATGTATTTTTGATCCTCACATATTTGTTTTCCGTTTAAATCCCCTGAACCTGCAAACACAAACCGCTTTCTGTGCACGGATCGCTGTGCATTCATGTGTGGGTTTTTTGAGACTCCCCTGACGGTCAGCGGATTCGTACTTGTAATTTGTTCTATCTATAGCCAATCAGATGTCTCCTAAATTCTAAGCCAATCACATGAGCGCGCCCCCACGAGGGTAGATTTCTTGCGTTTATGACGTAGCGCTTCATGTACGCATTTTGCGCAGTCCGGAGCTGACAGGTCCATGCAGCCTGCCTGCAGGCGCTAATCTCAGGACACCTCCTCCACTCTCAGTACATTGTCACTTTCCGAACAGGAAATGCACGCAAATACAAGCCTTTATATTATTAAAGTACAGCGCCACTTTCCGAACCATTGATGAATGCTTGTGTACACAAAAACGGCAGGCAAAACCGTTTTAAATGTGTGTTTCCTGTATGGCGAATACAGCTGCTTTATTTATGTCTGTATGAAGTTGTTGTGAGTGTGGAGGGAGCAGCTACAGGTTAGCTTAGCCTAATCGATCAGTGCACTACGAAGCCAGTGCTAGACAGTGAACTATCAACGGGGGGAGCCCCGCCGGTCATTATCGGCCGATATTCACTCTTAATAGTTTGATCGGTGCTCTCTATAAAGGCCGATCAGAGAGCTGGATCTGATCGATATGGACACAAACGCGAGTGAAGTATAACCGGACGCGAGAGCGATCAGACCAGCTGCTGAGTCTGACGTAGACACGCAGCTCTACATAATCACCTGACGCTCCGCCCTCTGTTTAGCGAGCTGACCGGACTGCGCAAAATGTGTATATGAAGTGTCATGAATGCAAGAAATCTACCCTCCTGGGGGCGCGCTCATGTGATTGGCTTAGAATGAAGGAGACATCTGATTGGCTATAGATAGAAAAAATTACAAGTACGAATCGGCTGACCGTCAGGGGAGTCTCAAACAACCCACACACGAATGCACAGCGATCCGTGCACAGAAAGCGGTTTGTGTTTGCAGGGTCAGGGGATTTAAACGGAAAACAAATATGTGAGGATCAAAAATACATATGTAAAACTTTTTTCTGTATTTGGATTTTATTTACATGTATATGAAACGGAACACATTTGTGTGTGCATTGAAAAACACAAGTGTGGATCATGAAATACAAGTGTGAATCCTTCTGTGTGCATGTGTGTATTATGAGACTGTTCTGAGCCCATACAAAGATGCCCAACAACTTTAAAGTCTGTGAGTGTTGCTTTTATGTAGGGCAGGTGCCTTTTCATGTGTCAGCCCAGGGCTCTATTGTTTGGTAACCCACCCATGATTACGTTAATGACAGGTAAAGCCAGAGGTTTATTGCCCATTTAAAATATATCTTTGAATGAAAGATGGTATGGCCGTTGACAAAGGCAGACGCTTACCAAACACAGTCCTGGCTGGCACTGATTCTCTATTCAACCAGAAAGACACTTGGGAAAGGATGACTGTCATGATGCACGGGAGGTACGTCTGGATAACAAAGTAACCAATCTTCCTCTTCAGATGGAAATGAGCCGTCATCACAGTGTATTCACCTGCGGAGAAAATAATCACAGTCACTTTAAAGCACCACCATTTCATATTATTCTAATAACATTTCAAATGTGATGTTTGAGTCATTTAATAATTTAAATTATTATTTTAATATGTAAAGTAATATCTGCGTAGTTGACTTAAATTTCAGTTGAATGCTTGTAAATATTTAACATAAAGCTGTTGGTCTGCATTTCCTCATCCAGAGGAGATTTATTTTTGTTAAACTCTTACATGCACTCTGGGGTGTCCTTTTAAAAGTCTCTTAAAACACAAGGTCAACATTAACATAACTTTCTAGTGATGACATCTCCATTGGCCAAGTTTGATGTCTCTTGCGTCAGAGTCGGTTTCTTTTTTTCTGTAACCTTTACAGAAAAAAGTTATCTTTTTTAACTCCTATACAGTATACATGAAACATTGTTCCATGTTCTCTGTTACTCCCCAAGCCCCCATAATCATCAGAGATGATTTTACCAGTAAGATGTAACTATTCCAGTGCAGCCACACAACTCCATAATGCTTCAAACTTCTGTAATTTATTTTAGGAGAACATGTAGATGTGAAGCTTTATGAGAATGCTTGTTTAAGATGCCAAAGCAGTCGTAGACGTAGATTAAACAGCCTATTTCAGCTGTTTACAGTTCATATTTGATCAAATAATCCATCCATACATCGAACAGTAGCACCGCAAAGCCTCGTATCTGACAAGGCAGTACCAACGCTGCAGCAGCAGGCAGGCCTTCCAAATGGAAGATATCTCAAAGAGACGCCAAGATTAGACATGAGAAGAAAAAGACGTGTTACCCATGGCAACAGAACAGAGAAACATAGCTCATTTGCTACGATCCTGAAATGAAGGCCTTGATACACGCTGCCACTTGGCAAGAGGAAAGTCCTTTTCAGCAGAGGGTAGGGGGGAGGGGTTGTCAATTCCAAGGTTTCTAGCAGTTCTCTCAGGACTAATTCTCTCTCTTTAAACATAAACACACACACTGACACACACACACACAGGCACTGGAATTTAGTGGAATTGAGTGCACTCTCAGTACCCTATGGAGCTCTATATCGTCTGTAATTTAATTTGCATGCCAGCCTGTGTCGTGGATGGGGGAGGAGGAGGATTTACAATAATGGCAGGTGGCTACATATTCTCTAGATGAGCCTGTGATCGCTTCACTGAGAGGTAAGATGTAGTAACTGAGGTGTAACCAATTGGTTTGTCCGCATCTGTTATGATGCCCTGAGTTTGGCATTTTGATAGGTTGGTTGGTTTTTGGCCTTCACAATCTTAGTTTATTTAAACCAGAAGTATCCATATTTTGAGTAAGGGTGAAGGTGAATACAATCAAATACTTAAAAATGCATTTTAGGCCAATCTTTTGTAGAACTGGACACACACTGAGGTTTCAAGTTCAATGACGAAACACCCAGACCGTTCAGCTTTCTGTCATTCACAAGGTAGCCAAATCCTAAAGCATACCCTGCTTTATGTTTTTCTCTAAAGGACCAACTTATTAACTGATGTTCATGCTGTATTGAAAAAAACGTTAGACTAGTGATTGAGGCCATGAACTGGTCAGTAAAATATAACTGATTTTTTCATAAACTTTTATACAATCTGACTTATTTTGCAACCAGTGTAGTCGCCCCCTGCTGGCCATCAATATTTGATTTAAAGGTCTCCTATTATACTATTTGTAGGCATATATTATATGTTTCAGATATATCAAAAACATGTCTATGAAGGGTTTTGCTCAAAATACCAAACAGATCAAGCATTGAAGCATGCCTCATACCCCTCTATTTCAGCCCTGATACAAATGTGCTGATTCTGGGTCCATAGCTTCAAATGTAACCTGAGCTGCTGCTGGCCACGCCCCTTTCCGCATGCAGAAACTCAGCTAAACGCTACGGTGATTAAACGCCATATTATGTTCCAAACCACATCAAGGATTATTTCTGAAACAGTATGGAGCTCAAACGCTTTCTCTCTCGCGTGAGGTGAGTACCTTTTTATATCCGTTTTTTTACACATACTCTCTCCAGGACAGTGTTAGCTTTGGGTGTTAGTGATGCTTGCTAATGTAAACACAGACCGTATAACTTCCAAACACATCGCAAGTGTACAATTCTGATAGGAGAGGATAGGGCCTTGGGCGGAACGTGGCCAGCGGTGTTTCTCAATGAGGTTACTTGATGACATCATGGGTATCATTTGTATCATTGTCCTTTTGTGTTATCTGTTGTTTTATGTTCACGTTGTAACATACTTGCTGCCATGTTGGACAGGTCTCCATTGACAAAGAGATCGATGATCTCAATGGGAAAACCTGGTTAAATAAAAGTTTGATAAAATAATAATACAATTTATAAGAAACTGGTGGAATACCCCCTTAAAAGACCAAAAGTAAAAGCTGCATTGAATAAATGTTTGGCCACTAGAGGGCACTATCATAAGATAGAACTATATTAACCTGACGCTCCAGACGGTTTGTTACACAGAACCATCTGAGAAGCCGTCATTGGAAACTGTTTGAATAAGGGCAGGCACTTTCAAAAAATACTTGGCAGGTGATTAGATCAACCATCTGTCAATCAAACTCTTGCCAAGGCCAGTATGTTGAAGAGCGAAAATATTGCTCTGAACCTTCTTACAAGAGGGATTTACGTGTGATCTTGTGATATCGCGAAAATCCAGCAGCTGTCCATGGAAACAGATAAATGAGAAATTCCTACCCAAGCAGACAAAGTCAATAAACACCATATATAATTCAATGTGTAAAGTAAGACATCACTACATTCATTTCTGTTCAATCATGAGTTTTTTGTTTATAATGTATGCAGTAACACAATAATGTGTTAAAAAGCATACAAACAAGTGAGTTCATGGCAACTACAACAGTAAGTGCTTTAAGGTAACAAGTTGAACATGATTATGTGACACATGGATGTATGGCTGAAAATGGGACTTTCATAACTGGGTGTTGAAATGTTCGGAGGCTTATGCAAGATGTCCGTTCTCGAAGCCTGAGAGCACATTCGTTCGTGCCAAATGACCTAGTTTGCAAGTACGCTACACCAAACACTGACACACTAGTAATGAATGATTAATTTAAAGTCAGCCAATCAGATGTGGAGTGACTAGTTAAACAGCAGAAACAGTCACTGGCAGGCATTCTACCTTCTACCGAGGCATCATACACCACTTAACCTAGATAGGAGCATTTAGTGCATGAAAGCATAGTCTTACTCAATGAAACGGTAGCAGGGATTCCCTTGATAGTAGAATGCAGTCACAGGGGAAACACTATACTGGTAAATGATACATATAGGCAGAAAGTAGTGTTGGACCGTATGGCACAGGGATGCAGTTATTAAAGTCTCTTTTTCTGCGGTCAATGCATAATCAGGATGCAGTTCCTATAAATACCTTAGGGATTCTGCATGCTTCTATTGTGATAACAAAAAAAGTTCCAAGAGTGAAAATAGGATCCCTTAAGTAAGAAGACTTGCTTGGACGCATAAAGAAGATGTGTATCTCAACAGAGATGCTTTGCAAACAGTCCCCTCCTCCTTTGACTTTGCCGCTAAAGACTGGAGGCCTTAACCCTGAGGTCAATATTCTCCACCAGCAACAACTTCTCAAACTCTTCCAAAATCATCAAACTCATTCTTTACTTTCTCTTAAATCATGATACTCATTTACATTTCTACCACTTGGTTGACTCTTGGATTAGTGACCATTTGTCTAAAGGTGGGATCATTGGAGGAGTTTATTGGAGCTTTCTGCAATGTAGTCCCAAGACAAGGTTGTAAAGCCCTGAATTCAGAACCAAGGTTTAGTCCAAAACAAGCCATAATGTGCCTTAGTTCGTTTAGTTTTTTGTTGACCACAGAGTGGTTTATGTTGGCGAATTATCTTTGGTAAATATATTTTTTTCAACTGGTGCTCAGTAACAGATGGTACGGTTTAAATTGATTGGATCGATTGTCAGACAGATTCAAACTACTTAAGTCAGTATTTGCTGGGTATGAAAAATGGATTTATTAACTTATCTTTGGGCTTTGGGGGGAAGCTACCAAGTATTTTCAATTGAAAAGGTACAAGTGAAACTGAGGTCTTGAGTTATTGGTCTTTAAGTCCAACTTGAGTTGCAAGCCGTTTATGATTAAGTCAAACGCCATCAAATGTGTGGCTTCAGTCTGACTGTAGTCAAAGCCATGTGACTCCAGTCCACACCTCTGCCATTTTCCAAAGCAGATTTGAAGTTTCTGCTCTTATTTACCAAACTGACAAAACTGTCTGAATTAGAAGTAGAATAAAACACATTCAGCAATCCAAAAAGATACTCAGCTTTTAAAAGATGTTGTGCAGTAATGTTTGCATACACCAGGGATTACAACAGTCTCCTGGTAATTATAGCACGCCCACACATTTCTCACCATTATTATGATCAACGGTATCATGGTCCTGCAGGAACTGTTTTGTTTTTCAAAAGCTTCTCTCATCATTAAGTAGTATTGCTAAAATTAGATCAGTGCTGTCGCTCAGTGACAGAGAATCGTGCATGCTTTTCAGATCTTCTCATCACCTTCACCCACCCATCAAAACCTGTTTTAAAGGATTTTTGGTCATGATTCTCAAGGAATCCATCTTTGAGAAACATTTCTGGAATAAACTGGTTTTAAGGCTCATCAAGGCCTTGCTCTCTGTATAACAAACCAGTGGCGACCTGGCCGTTCCCTTTATGAGGAGCCTGACAGGTTAGATTGGCAGACTAATATAATTCTAATTTGGCTCTAAATTCTCCTAATGACACTGTTTCACAGGTTGCACGTGCCGGCTGAATGCAAATGGCCACCCTGTGGACTTGGGGACCTAGACTATAAAATCCGCTGATAGACAAGCCCGAAAACGGTTTCATCCGTTGTCGTGGGAACATTCTACAACCATGTAGCACTTGTCTTGTTGGCTATTTCTCTTTTTATAGGGTAAGTATTTCCGATCAGATTCAAGTAATGCTTTAATACAGTATTACACATTTGTTTGGAAATCTCATAAAGTGAAGTCTGTATTGCAATGAATTGTGGGTAATAAAATCAGTAGAATCTGAGGTTCTTCATGTGCGGTGAAGTCAGGAGATTTCTACTCAGCCACTACAAGTCGTGAGCAGCCCTACGGAGGAATTCCCCCCTTTAAACGATACAGATGCGAGGCTTGATGAGCATCATAAGGCCCCTTTAACATTTGTTTAGCTTTGGCCTTGTGATGAAGAATAACATTGCAAATTAGGTAATTCTAACATGACCAAGCCAGGCGTCATTTTCTGTAATCACATGTCGCTGCACAGTTCTGGCACCTATTCAGAGAGCCTCACTTTCACATCCACATCCAGTGTGCATGCTGACGTGTTCCTGCTGCTGTTCCTGCTGCTCCACTCAGCCTCCACCTGCTTTGGTTCTGCTCTGCTTGTGCGCAGCCCTGAGGGCGTTTATTTCTAAGTTAATAACCACTGGGGGATTATTTGCACTGGTCCCTGCATGTTATTTATCAATGTGCTAAGTATTTCATTCTGCTGCAACGTATTGCCACAGCAGGGAGCCTTTCTGACAGGAGCACCATGTTGCAGCATTTCCATTTTATGACAGAATGAAGCTTAAAACATGGAACCTGAACAGTGCAAGGTAGATGACATATGTCTTCTCTTAAGCAGTAAAGATCTGACATATTAGACAACCGTTTTATATTTTTATCACATGATTGTAAGACATATCTTTGATCCAGACTAGTTGTTCCAATCTGTTACATTTGTATCATTTCTTTTTCTTTACCTGCACTTTACCTACAGAAAACCACATACCACATGTCTTTGCCGTTTGGCCTAACTCTCTTTCCGGTGGCTCCAACAATGCATGCGCGTACTGTATGTACAAACTCTTATTTCCAATTAACAATGCATTACACAGCCTTCCTCTGTGATTTGCTTACTGCCATCATATCATCTCCCGTCACTGGGTGTCACATCCCTTGTCACTCCCAGCATGTAAAGGCTAACAGCTGCCAACCACCTCTAATCCCTAGGGAAGAAGCCTCAAGTCTGGACTCAAAGCCAATACATTTAACACAATTTATTTTATTTCATCATTCAAGCAATTTCCCCTCAATGTCTACTCTCTGGACAGCAATGGTGTCCATCGCACCCTCACACACACAGCCACACGTTAAGACTTGAGTATGCACACTCCAGTTCTTGCCCCCTTTCTTGGCATTAATATGTTTGCATGAAATCTGTTAGTCCTATTTTTAGCCCTCATTATTTATTTCTTCTACACAATAGCCTGTTTGATGTATTTGTGTCCATTGTTTTGTGTTTTCACTTAAAGCAATGTCCTTGTTGAATTATAAATCCTAAATGAGACATCTGATCATCTAGGATAGAGCGTATTTCTATTTTTATACAGGCCCCTGACAGAGCCAATAATTATTCAAGACAACGTCTGGTGGATTCCTTGACTACTATATTTCTCAAAGCTTGTAAGAGGTGTTTTTTACACAACTTCCCCTTAAATCTGTAAAAAGAACACTTGAAGGAAGGTTTTGACCATTTAACTTGCCTTGCAATCCTTTTGTGAAATTGCCCGTAATGTGCTATTGTAAATTGCTTTTTAAAGCGAAAAATTCTGTAACCAACAAAAAATGTGGTGTCCACATGATGGAATGAAAAGATAATCTGGGAATGCATAACTGACTGTTTACATTTAAGAAGAAAAAATCCCTGTTTACTCGGTTCCTTACATTTTTACTTTAAGCAAGTAAACTAAAGGCCTAAAAACATTTCTTACTCCCTTTTTATCTACTGCATTTTTCTTCAAGTCCATGTTTTATAGCTCCAGACCTCACCACAGTTAATTACCCCGTCCACTAACGAGCTTGTCGCTGTTGGATTCACTCGCTAATGTCTCCTGCAGGTCCATTTGAGTGAAATGCCACATTGGCACTCATTCACTTCCCGGGCTCCATAACATAGATTTTATTTGTCATTTCAAGCATCACTGCACTTTTGTGAGACATTTCTGTGTCTTTGTGCACCAACCAACGTAAGACACTTAAATCACAGAAGAACCCAGCAGCTTCACTTTTCTCCTGGAGCTCCTCTCTTAGTGACTCTGACAGCTACAACAGGCAGCTGCACTCCCTTATGTCTAATTTTGTATCAACATCTGTCGTCTAGTTCTCTATTTATCATCCATTTGAAATCCATCCAGAGAAACTGCACTGCATTTAAAGGTCTGCCACTGTTTGTTCTCCAAAGTGGGGGTTATAAAGTGTAACAGGGTTGTCCCAGCAGCAGCAGAGCAGCAGCAGCAGCAGCAGCAGCAGCAGCAGCAGCAGCAGCAGCAGCAGCAGCAGCAGCAGCAGCTCACCTGTCAGGTCTCCAGGCCAAACTTAATTAAGATTTACAAAATACAGAACAAAGTAGAGAATTCAAACCTGCAAAATCCCATTTTTAAAATGTGTGTCATGCATTGAGAGCCAAATCAAATGTTTCTCTGCATTTTTCAAGCCGCTGAAAGTGGGTGACAAAAAACAAAACTTTATAAGCGTTTCACAGCGAGCTAGACCGACATGGAAGAGGTGGAAAAGTTTTACATCCACCCAATCAAACACACATTTCTCAAAGATTGAATTTCACAGTCACACTTTTGTAAGTGAGATAATAAAGAAGCAGCTCAAAGCTATATATGTCATCACAGTTTTAAGCTAAGTGTTGTTAGCACAATTTGCTAAAGGGTGTTAAGCTATTAAATATCTCGTTTACACACTTTTATAAGGCTGCTATTAATTCCTATTTTATATGTTTTACTAGGGATGCACACTTATTTGATTTTTATTAAAGGGGTTACATTTTGCTCATTTTCAGGTTCATGCACCTCTTTTCACCTGAACCAGAAACCAAAACCAGAGCCCAGTCTCAGATTGGTCAACCGCCTGTCCCTTCCCTTAGTCTACCATGTCAAATGTGTTGGAGCGCTAGCCAATAGAAGCCCATGTGTTACATGGTGATGTCACTATGTCAGGGAAGTAAAAGAGCTCAATGGAGGCGTTTTCGGCAGGGGGGAGAAACTCCCTTTGGGATTTTAGCCTTTGCGGACCATTTACATCCAAAAAAACGTTATTACACACAACAGGAAAGGGAAAAAACATAAATCATAATAGGGCCCTTTAAACGTGGGCTTGCCTTTGTATTTTGCATGTTAAGCTGACTTAGTGCATTTGCCTTATATCTGCACTGTCCCTTTACTGTAACTATGTTCATTTCACACTGTGGTTTGAATTTCTTGAATGCCAGCTGGCAACTATGTAGTAACCTGGACTGTTTTAGTAATGTGGCTACATAATTTAAAGGGGACCTATCATGCAAAATGCACTTTTGTACGTCTTTTATACATGAATATGTGTCCCCGGTGTTCCAGGGAACTCACCAAGTGTCAGAAAACACAACCCTCTCTCTTTTCCTCCATACCCAAATCTCTAAAAAAAGGGGCTGTAACAGATCTGATACAGACTGATCCAGATTTGAACACTGTCCTGACGTGAGGACGGTGGCGCTACGGCTATTGGTAAATTCTCCACCTATCAGGGGAATGAGAGGTTGGGCCACGGCCGGCCATTGCTGCTCGAAAGCGCTGGAGACGCTGTAGTACATATGCCAGGCCTGTAAGTGGCGCTGTAGTCTGCCACAAAAGCAGTGAAGAAGACTTCCAGCGCATGGTTGCCCTTCTGTTTATTCTCTGCTGTCGCTCTTTTTCTCCCTCCCCGAGGCAAGCGTTTGCGCCTCGTGCTTTAAAACAAATGACTCTCATATGTAAGGGATAATGTGCAGCGACGTGTCATTATGGGGAAAAGAACACCGACAGGCTGATCAGGAGCCCGACGCGAAGCGGAGGGATCTAGATCGGCATGAAGGCACATTATGCAATGTGCACATTATCCCGCTTATTACATGGCCACATTCTCAACAAAGTAACGACATGACTTCTAATATTCATTGAAATGCTTTTATGGATTTAGAAAATGATTTTATTGATTTAAAAAATAGTTGTATTGATTTAAATTGACATGCATCCGCTAAGAAAAATAGTCCGTTGTTACTGACGTAGCAACGGCAGGAACTGCTTCGATAGTGTTTTTGAGGAGCTTTTTGATTACAGATTTGAAAACATCGTTGCTTGCTTTAAAAGTAGCACAATTCATTATGTCAAACCTTGGAAAGTATCTAGATATCCCTGCCCTAATGCCAAAGTAACTGCCAACTCCCCTCTCCTGCAGGGGGGCGTGGTCAGTTGCAGCTCACAGAATCAGCCCCTGCAAAAACAGGGCTGGAAAGAGCAAATAGAGCGAAATGAGGCATGGCTAAAATGCAGGATCTGTTGGTATTTTGAAAAAATATATATATTTATCTACTTTATATAGGTATTCAAATATAGCATGATAGGTCCACTTTAAGCATTTTTAAATACCAAATCCAGGGTTTCTTTGTTTTCCTATAGCTTGAGTAGCATTTACTGCAGAGGATGGAGGCATTGATGGATTGTATCATTCCCTGTAGACTTTTACGACTGAGACATCCATAATAGCTTACCTGTGCTCGATTTGATAGTCTCTTGACCGACCGTTTGTCCAAGCAGGTCGTACTGGTTAAGGCGGGAGCTTTCTCCTTCCACCACGACAGAGTCGGAGGCATTTCGAGTCCAAGCATAAGTCACTTCTGAGATTGTGTAGGCATCTAAAAAAAGAGAAGAGGGATAAACCCATAGGGGATAAATGTGGGGCAGCTGCAGCTATCGATGATTTTACGAGAAAATATTTCACTGACCCAAATGAAAAGCCCCCACTACATTGTGTTTGAAGCTGTGTTTCTAGAAAATAAGGGATACTGTAGGGAGAAAAGAAATCTCTCTGTGGCTGAAGATGGAATTCATACAATGCCAACAAGCAATTGATGCTCAATGGCATTTGCCATTTTCAATCAGTCGCACAGCGAATATGGAATTTGAAGGCTTGTAGCTAACCTATGAATATCTGATGAAACAGAAAAACTGATTTTTTTTTCCTTCTATATACATTATTGAAATATTCTGCCAATCATGTCATGCTTCAGATTGTGGTGTTGTACAGAAAATAGGACATTATACTTTTACAATTCCTTGTTTCTAGATCAATATTTTTGAAAGCAGCTTATAGCGAAAATCCTCATCTAAATTTAAAGAAGCCATGGAAATGAAATATACATAAAAAAAAGGTATAAATTGGAAAAAATAAAGTATTTGGATGAGATTTGTATATACCGTATCTCCCAGTAACATTCCCACTCAGTCCTTTATCTGGCAGTTATCTTTATGTATCTTTTTAATTGCTGCATATTGAGTGAAAATGTGAAGGGTTAATGCTGGAAAAGTGAGCCATGCAATCCAGCTTCACTCGGTTCTTAGGCTGCTGTCTTTCTAAAGAACCAGTGAGCAGAAAAAGAAGAAAAAAAAGCAAATAGCATTTTACTTAAGGTCCCTCAGGCGCTATCATCATCAGAGGTACTCACAGCTGCCAAATTTGAGTGGACAGGAATGAAAGTCCATGGGGAAATCCTCCAGATGCATTGGGCACTCTGCATGCACAGTTAACCTGCATCCAATTCACAGAAAATTAAAGAGACTTTCCAAATGCATGAAAAGTAAACAGTACAGATTAGGCACGGTCTCGAATAAAAAAGAAAACTCATATGCCTCATGCACTATTCAAGACACTTCCCATCTGTAACGCAGTGGAATAAAAAGTATTCATCTTAACTGTAAACAGCAGAGCAAAGTAAACAAGGTGCTGCAGCAGAAATCAAATAAACAAACGTGTGTCGACGTGACCTTAGCTTGGATAAGAAATTCAATCATCGTGAAAATAACTTGCAATAGATTTTCATTCATATTGAATTTCATGAAGAAAGGCATGTTGACAAAAAATATAGCATCAGTGGCATACAAATGGAAGCATGAAGAATACTTTTGAACATTGATTCTGAACAGTAGTTAGGTCTGTCAAAGTGAAAAGAGTGTTTGCTGAGAGGATGGAGACCACTTTCATGTCTGTACACTCAATATGCACCCTCTTCAAATGTTTCATTATTCGTTTTAATCCAATGAATAGATGGTACAGCATGGCCCTTATTTAAAAATATATTAGCAGATTACACCAAATTAAGTTAATTAAGGGTTTATCATGAAGTCTGTAGTTATTTCACTGTGATATTTCAGGTCTTTGAACGGGGCTAATGTGATGGGATAACTCACGGGAGGGCTACTATATTCATAAACTATTATTCTTGCCCTCTTGCTTTTACTAATGTTGTTTTATATAGCAACCTTAGTCACATACTTACCCTACTTAAACAATGTGTTAAGTAACGCACATACTCCCGGGAAGGTGTCTGATAATGGCCTTTAATGGGCTGATAACATTCAAAGTTTGTTAAACGAATATTAAGCTCCAGCTCATAGCCTGTTAGCAAAGTACAAAAAAAGTTGGGAAAAATCTTGCCTAGCTAAGTCCAAATATAAAAAAATCAGCCGTTAACGTTTATTCATTTAAGTACAAACTAACTTTTGGTGATACAGGGTGAAATGTCCCAGACTAGTTTATATTAAGCGTAAATACATTGCAGTGGTGTAAGTTCCCTCAAGGCAAGAAGGCTTATAAGAATGTCACTAATAGTCGAGAAATACCTTTAAAACACATATGTGGCTTTTTCTTTGGACATGCTCCTTGAATTACCTCATGGTGTACAGCAGGGTCCCATCATCTTTGATCCTCAGCAGTTTATTGGGCATGGTCATGTTATGAGCCACAGACTTCTTCCCGTTGTGGAAGAAGGTGTCCGGAGTCCAGATTTTACTGGCCATCAGGTTGTTGAGCGGCAGTATATTCATCGGTCCGCTAAATTTCAACCTCTCGTCCTTCCAGCTTTGCCTGAAAAAGACATCGATGGTGTACTCCTGTAGGGAATACATGAGTAAATAATCATTTTGATGCTGTAACTTTCCATCAAGTACTTTCTGCATAAGAAATGCTGACTACACCTGCCACTTTAAAACTCAGGCGCTGAATGGCTCTCCCTATTTGTCAAAGCTCCATCAAGGTGAGGCCCGTGTCTCTGTGTTCCCCTCAGCTTTTCTAAGCGGGTGTTTTCTAAGCTTGCTCTGAGGCCGAGACAACCCCTTGACCTACAATCCTCTGTTGTCAAAAAGAAACACACACAAGAGAGGATTTAGGGCAGAAAGCGCTGCACTGTGAAATGTGTGTTTGTGTGAGAGCCAATGTGTGTGTCTGTGCGATTTGAGCGCACAGCGAGCAAAGACTGAGTGGGAGATAAATTCCTCCAGAGTGTATTTTTCTGGTCACAGTTGAAAGGGCCTCTGACATTTAGATCAACTGAAACCAAAACTTAATGCCGGGTCTACACAATAAATTACAGTAAAGGTTTATTAAAATGTTTTCTTTTTGTCGTAATGGACAGCTTTAGTATTAGTCATCATAACATTCTAAATTGGGATATGGTAACGCAAAAAGCTATGTCAGCTGTCCGTCAATCAGACAAGTTGAGAACAAGCTAACTGTGTAGCAAAATAATTTACAGCCAATTTTTGAGAAGTTAAATGAATTCCCCTCAGTCACTGTTCACACAAGTACACACAGTCAAATGGAAGCAGGAAGTTGTTTTTAAAGCTCGATAGTTGTTTAAAACAACTTGTGTATGTCACTTGAGATCAATGAAGGTTGGACCCAAATGCAGGACGTTCACGATCTTACTAAATAATACAAGGCAGGGCAAGGCTAAACACACAGACCAAAACTCTTTGATGCACAGCAAACAGGGATCCAACAAACAATGACAGAAAGACAGAACTTAAATACATGCAGGACTAATCACCAGGACAAGACACAGCTTGGGAAGGCAGAGAAAACAAAGGGGCATCAGGTGAACACAATCAGGTAATCAAACATGAGGGGAACAACACAAACAGGAAGTACAAACAGACATAATACAGTGTATGAAGGATTTTCAAAATAAAACAGGAAACAAACGGTTCATGACAATGTTTAAATAACTTACAGTTGCTTTCGCATTTCACATCCTCCTCACAAGTATTAACCTCTAATTTGCTCCAGAAATGGCTCAAATTAGCCACACTACTGCACTGGGACAACATGTCGCTTCGATATGGTGAACATCGGGTGTTGTTTATCTTGAGTCGTCCAACATAAAACATCATGCTGCCATTACACTCACTGGCCAAGTTTGTATAAATCCACGTCTGGAGATAGTCCCCAAAACAAATGCACAATTTCCACCATTTGAGTAATATTTGATAACTGTTATAGAAACCGAGCCTTTCAAAAATAATTTAAATACAGCCTGTTTGTATAGATGCAGGTCTTAGGGCTCGGTGCAGGAAACTAGAACACTTTCAAGATCTGTTTTCTTTCATGTGGTTGGTTGACAATAAAAAAACGTCTCTTCTCTTGACTTACTGTAGCCGATAAAACCTGTCTGATCGCTTCAGACTTGCTTGTGACTCCTGCCCTTTCCGTCGTGTAATGACATTGATTCATGCTTAAATGCACGGTCACCACACAGACCACACCTAGTACGTTCTGCTGCATAAATCTACATAAAGACAATAGATATTTTTTTATTTGCTTAGTTACCTTTGGCCTCTTTGTTTAGCTAAAGCTCTTTTGAAGTTAATGCAGGATGTTTTCTTTTACTTGTTTCATTTTTAAGCTTTGGCTGTCAGTCGTCCTCCTATAAATCTGTTGAGGCCACCGCAGCAATCAGATGAATTGCTTTGCAGTATTTGAATCAATCAATCAGGTCAAAGGAGAAAATATTTCAGGCTGTGCAACATCAACAACTGCAATAAATCATATGTAATCAGCCTTGTGCCTTATTTTTGCTAATTCTATACTTTTCTCAAAACATGAAATAAGAGGCATTATCCCATAGATATGTTTTCTCATTCTGTCATATTGGTAACTTGCTCACCTCTGCCAGTGATACTGAAGGATGTTTTCACCTTGTCAACTCTGTCCATCTGCTTGTTTTCAAGATGTATTTAAGCCAGGGCACGATTTCAAAAAATACTCATTTTCTTTCTTTCTCTTTCTTCCTTTCTCTCAAAAAATACGTCTCGGACTCAGTGCTAGGCTATCACCTCCGCTCGCTGAAGAGTAAAGGATGATGGTCAGGAGGCGGGGCCTCTTTTTATACGGAAGTGAGATACGCACGCATTCAGATAGGCCCGCCCCGGGGCTGGCTACGTCTATAGAAATGTCAGTAGGTGAATGCTTGCATGATAAGGTAGTACCCATAGAGTCCAGTAGAGGGCTCCGCCTGTGCTAATATAACAAGGGTTACAATACGTAACCCGGCGTTTCATGTTTAACTGAGTGCCCTCTAGTTTACATATCTCTTAGAGGCCACTGCATTGAACTCAAACATCATAACTGCTAAATCAATAGATCAATCACTCGGGAAATGGGTCTTCAACAACAGAAGGGACGCTGATAATATGATGTGAGGGATGGGCGCATGTCAGTATGATAAACAGGAAAGCCCAGGATAAATAAAAAGGAGTGACTGGAATAACAAGAGGACCTTCAATAATGTATAAGGAGACAATCATCAGATGAAAAGACGTGGTGCTGTGGTGTGGAGAACTGGAACATTATGAAAGGAGGGAAAGCCGTGATGATACTAAAAACACGGCAGAAGCATATTTTCTTTCTTTGTGTAAGGTATGAATATTATCCACAGCCAAAAGGGCTGAAAACGTACTATGCCCTTCTTGGGGTTTCCCTTTCCTGTAGTGTGTTATAAGGGTTTCTGTGCATGTAAATGGGTTGCTATGGCTAGAATCAGTGTTCCCTCCAGAGGGGGTTTCTCTCCCACACACTGAAACGCCCTGATTGGACAACACATTTTCATGATAGGCTAAGGGGCGGGACATCTCTAAGTGGTTGACCAATCACAACAGAGCCGGCCAGCTAACCAATTAGAGCAGACTGGGCTCTGGTTTCAGACAGAGGGTGAAAAGAGGTGCTGCAGAACAGGCAGTATGAGACAAATAAAGAGCTTTGTGAACATTAGAGCATGGAGACATGTCAAAGTAGAGACATGAAATACAAATATGAACCTGAAAATGAGCATCATAGGGCCTCTTTAAACTAAATAAAAGACATGTCTGCTCTCACCATGTCTGTGTCTGAAACTGGTCCGAAGCTGGTGACGTAGATGTTTGTCTTCACCTCTGTTATCCTGTCTGAATAAGAGAGAAAAACAAGGCGTCAAAACACTTAAGACGTCAAAACAATGTTAAAAAGAAAAGTTAAAAGTCGTTGAAGTGGAGAATATGTGATGTTTTTGATGTTTCCTCAGACCTGTCAGATGCTTAGTATAAACAAGAAAACTGAACATTATAAATGAAAAGCTTAATTGTTGTGTTGTTTTAAGGAGAAAACAACAATAATTTGAGAGTATTACTATGAGCATAAAAGAGCTTTGGTCGTCATTTCTTTTTTTTGCAACAGCCATTTAATGAATTGTAATTTCATTTTTAGTGTCAGCCATTCACATTACTTACGCACGACTGACTTTACTGTCCTACAACCTTATTAGAGCTGTGATACGGTACTGTTAATGGACATTAACCTACATTCAACTGGCAAAACACAGGGAGGCTTTTACTGTGAAGCAATCAAAGGAAAGGCAATGTATTTGGCATAAACGCTGACAGCAATCTTTCTTTCAAAATGAGCCTACAAAACAAGACTTTTAGACGATGCAGTAAATAACGTTGCTCTCTGATTGTTGAAGGTTTGATTAAATTGTAAGTCATGCGGGATTTACAGGGTCTTCCAATAGACCGACTATAAAGTCAATAACATTTTCCGAGTCAGCATATTGCTCACGATATCCTTGTTTATTGCCTTTAACTAGCAGTATTCCCTCGCAGAGCAAGTGTTGTCAGCATGTCTTGATAAACAGGCTCATTTTAAAGTAAAGAGTTATTACTGTACAGAGCCTCAAGCTGGATGACTTGGCCTTGTGCGCTGACAAGACTATGTGACGTTTAATTTGTGCTGGCAAATTCATCAAAAGGTGAGATCAATTTGATTTCATTTAAGTGACAAATTGTATCTTGTGCAGACATTTTTTTCAATTGTGGCCTTGATAGATTTCTCTTTCTCAGCTCAGCAAAGATGTCATTTTGTTCTTAAGGTCACATACGGTTCATCGATGCATGAAGAAGGACAAACGTGTTGCTGATAAATCCCGAGGATGAACTGTGCACAGACTCAGCTCACCTTTACGCGACCTGCCAATTCACAGAAAACTCTTGTAAGATTTATTATACCACAGTCACGTGCAAGATGTGATTTCAAGCGTATACATTTGTTTTAAATGTTCACAGTGATGTGATAGATAGGAAAAGCAACACTCTCATACTGTATGCCTCCTGTTTAAGTGGCGATGTGCAACGTGTGTCTGCGCCGCAGCATCAGGTCCATTTGCTTTCTCTACACTCTGTGTCTTTCAATAATTACTGAAGCTCCATCTCTCATGCTCAGTCAATTCAAAAAGCTTTCACGTTTTACTCTACACTCTGTACTACACGGCCAGCAGCATCTCACACAAGATCTAAAGAGATTATTACTCCCCGGTAAAGTGCTCTTCTGCATGGCAAGGGGCCGCCGCCATTCAAGCGCCATATTATGAAAATGCTTTCTTATTTATAAGGTCATGTAAATCAGGAGGAAGTGGCAGGTCGGCGGGTAATAGGTGCAATCCATTTAGCAAGACATGCAGCCAGGGCGCATTTATTTATGTAAACCAGACTTGTGTATGTGAATCTGGCTGATTTCAAATGATGTTTTACTGTGAGTCACAGTTAGTTAGTTAGTTTGATTTATTTAAAGGGAGATGCTCTTTGTGGATGCACATGTGAAACAGCATCTCGGTATAAGCCGTGTTGGAGAATAAACGCTGTCACACTGCACTGCTTCTTCTTGTAGAAAGATACTTTGTGGTGTTCTGGAGGTTCATACGAGGAACTGAAATGGGTTCTTTTTAACAGTCCATTGTATCGTGTTTTGGACATTTCTTAAATCAAATCATTTATTTGTCTCTTAGGTCTTTCAGGGCAGACAAATTCTTCTTCTGTTTTTTACATGTGTGATTCTGATTGTTCAGCAGTACTGCAATACCACATGATACAAGTCTCTGTCCACCACTTTAAAGACACACTGCTCCGCCAGTCGAAAATCTGCTCAAAGATTGAATGAAGGTCAACCTTAGAGAGAAAAACCTGCAACAATTACATGTTGAGGCAGGCAAACAACATTATCCCTGATCCCAACCATGTCCTGAACAGCGAAAATGAATTGTTACCATCAAATCAGAGGTACAGGCTCCCAGGATTGAATCTGGTTAGACTGAAGCATTCTTTTGTGCACCAGGCAATCCTATAGATTCAATACAGAGATAAATCCACGGTCAAATGTGTAGAGGGTCTTGTGATGTAAAGTGAAATGGCTGTTCCCTCGTATCTTGTCTTACAAATGTGTCATGTTGATGTTGCAAATGGAGCTGCTGTGATGGAAGAACAATTTCAGACTTGATCTACCCATAAAGTATTATTGTATGGTGTCGTTACCATACAATTATCAGAACAACTTTTTTTTGTAGTTGTATTTTTTGAGAAGCTTCGTCCAGATTTCCTATGTTTTTTAACAAATATTGATTGTATTTTTCGTTTTATGGTACAGCACATTTATACTTTAGTTTATTTGTATTCTTTACATTCAAATTAGAATTGCACTGTTAGCTCCTGCCAGCTGTGTCTTGTCCTGTGATTACCCTTCTGTGTATTTAGTCTTGTCTTCCCCTGTGCTCCTTGTCTGTTTGTCGTCATTTCATGTCCCTGTCACCCATGCTTGTCCGTGTCTCCTGCCTGTTCCCGTCGTAAGTTTGTTCCCGTCTCCCCGGTTTTGTTTTTGGTAATTAGTTTCTTGTTTTTTCCTGCCTTCGGCTTTTTTTAATAAAGCTCGCTTTTTGTTACCTTACCTTTTTTAGTCCTTTTTTAAACTGCACTTGGGTCCCATTTTCCACACACCCTGACAGAAAGGCCTTTTACTTCATGGGCTAGCTGTTTTTTGTGTGTATACAGTATATGAGGGAGGCGTGTGGCGCAGTGGTTTAATGCGTTTGTGTTCGTATCAGGGTGCACAGGTTCGAGCCCCACTGCAGTCAGCATGTCGTTGTGTCCCTGAGACACTTCACCCCAAATTGCTCCTGTGGGGATTGTCCACAGTGTTGAGTATGTAAGTCGCTTTGGATAAAAGCGTCTAACAAGTGACATGTAATGTAATATGAGATATTATGTACAGTTAATGCCGGTTTGTTGACATTAGTTTATCCACCACTGTCGACCGTGTTCAGGATTATTTTTTGTGATATTGCAGCCAGCAGAAACAATCAGCATCAATGAAAAGAACCCACAACAATGAAGTTCCGAGCCCATTTGCATTGCATGAGTGGAGCAAACTCACAGGCAAAGCTAACCGTATTTGCACAAATGATGCATCCTCGCAGCAGAAAACCTAGGAAAGCACAGCCCTCGGGGAAAGTCCGTGTTTTCTATTTAAAAATATCCAGAGTGCATTTATTGCCCCAGGACGTCAGGACACTTATTTAAAGGAACGAGGACAATACCCAAAGTTCATTTATTCAGCAAGAACGGCCAGAAACATGTGCTCTTGTACTCAGCATCACATGGTGCAGATGGGCCTGCTGAACCATGTTTAATTGGTCAGACAAAAAAACCTTCTTTAAGGGGCAGCGCATCCTGCCGTGCGACTACACAAAGGTCAGCTTCAGACCAAAAGCATCCGCAAGAAGAAGAAGTTGCACTGCTGGATGGGACAGGGACTGTGAAGGAAATAACTCCAGAGGAAATGTCTTTACACCTGATGTCTTGTGCTGTCGGTGAATGGCTTTGATGTTTGTGTATAGTTAGCTTAGCTCTTTCTTCTTATTGTATGAGCAGCATACCAATGTTGTGTCAAATTATCATATCATTTAAAAGATATGAACGTATGTCTTATACTCTGATTGCCTTTTACTTTGTTAAATTGTATTTTTAGCCGTGCATGTGTTTAACAGAGACATATGTTTAGGATTTGCATTCCAGGAGGGCAAAAGGAAGTGTTAAAGGTGGATATGCAAACGGTGAATGGTTTAATGATGGGATGTTTAGAATTGCCGAAGAGAATGTATGGGAAGTACCAGTTGGCTGTTTTCTTTGTACTATATAGTAAGCTGTGTTCGGTGTGCAGAACTTCTTTATCCTCTGAGGATGAAGTTGCTCTGTTTTGCATTTGAGATCAATTTGAATTGTATTTGACTTTCTTTATTACTTTATTAAATACAACAACTTTGTCCATTAATCATTTATCAGTTTCTTTTCAGGGAATTCGAATTTCCACAACAACCAACATTTTGATATTACATTAAATGTCATAATTCATTATCCTAGACAGCCTACTGGAGCAATTTGGGGTCAGGTATCTTCCAAAGACACTTCGATATTTGAACTACTGGGAATCAAACCACTGACCCTCTGATTGGTAGAGGCCAATTACCCCCTGGACACACCCGTCCTTATGTGGTCAACTATCAGAGGTAACCAATCCAACCAAATTCCTACCAATCGTGACACAATGATAAAGTGTAGCTTCAGGTTTATTTATACTACTATGGGATGCATAATACATTTACGGCTGTGTTGTGATTTTCAGGAAAGCAGGTCTTTTTGGAAGAATCATGAATCATTTCAAAATTGGAACCCATCTATCTCTAAATCTGTCTGTTTTGTTAAGTCTTGCATTGTATATTTTTTCTAGCAGCTGTTACCATTTCTGTGGATTTTGATCGCCAATAATAACATCAACATTGTTTTATTTTAATATGTCTGTTACGTATAATCTGACATATGCTTAAGCGATACCAAGAACCTTTACTAAAAACCTAATGTAGTAAAATGCGCTTTTTTAGGTTGTTTTGTGTCAATTAGATAACATCTACTCATATTTGGCCAAAAATGTAATAATTACAGTTGAAATATTTACTATTTAAGGGTTATATAAAACTGTTTCCTGTCAAGGCGGATGGATGTAATAACCATGATATCCTGGAATGCTTTCTACTTAAGACATGAGTACCTTTTTTCTCTCAAAGCTCTCTAGTTGTCAGCTCACATTGGAAAAGTAACGTTAGCCAACAACTTTCAAAGCTCCCAACAACTCCGGCATCCGTTACATTTTGACATAAAAAATGTTGCTTTAAAGCTGGAACATAATGCATTGCTCTGAGGGTGAAGTCGTAGTAAGATGACATGTTTTTGGGTTGGAAAACAAATTAGTAGCAGAAGTGTGAATGTGAGCAGAAGTGAGCTGCCTCACACTCACACTAATGGTGATGTGGGAGCTACTGTGCTTTCATCCACTCTGCAGCCTGGCTAGATTTCATGTGAAAGTGAAATAAAACCAGATGCTATATTTTAAAGCAGCTTGGTATTACTTCCACACTTAAGAGTAAAAAAATGCTGGATGAAAACAAGGTAGGGTTACATATCAGTCCACAGTCTTTACATGATGGGCTCTTTAAAGGAGCAAGGTATGTGTTTGCTTCAAAAACCAATAGCCATGTATAGACAGCCATTTCTGTGGTTATACTCTATTCTCTATAAATAAATTAAAGAGAAATGTGCACCCTAAGCCCACAAGGAAATTCTTTCATTGTAGAAATGATTACAGCAGCTGTTTTTTTTTCTATCTCCCCTGAAACCTTCTAGTAGCCTCGAGGGAACACGTGGGATCATCTTGAAAACCTCTGCCCTAGATTCATATTTCTCTTCTTTATCATTTGATTATCAATCGGAGCGGTAAACTGTTTCATCTCTTGTTCACACAGAAGGATAAGTTACAGATGTCCCGCACCTTGGGAAAAGGAATCTAAACAATATCTCAATGTTCCACTTTGATATAGGAGAACTACCATTTCCTTTACAGTCAATGGTTACAGCTCGGTTACTGATTTGACCCTAAGCTTTTTTGTAATGTTTTAATTGGAAATATATGTTGTATAAGGTAATTTTTTAGGCTATAGTTGATAGTGGCTTTACTGCATTACATTACACAGGTGTTCCTGTTATTTTGTCCATTTTGCAAAGCCGTGTTGAACCGCTCTTTTCTTCGGAGGGAATTTAAAAAGATGTCTCAGATTATCATGAATGACTATCGGGTTAAATATATTTCAAAATACACTGTATGTATGAAGGCAATGTGTAATGATGCTGTAAATAAAAGACTGACTATTTCAGGGTTCACAGAGAGAGACTATGGCATACAATATATTTTAGACACAACCTACTTGAACCGTGAAAACTATAAAAGGGACACATTTTGTTTACCAGAATATACTGTATGTCTCAGTGAACACCCTCCTGCAGCTGTGTTGAGGTGCTTTTCCATGCATTACAAACAACATGTTATAAACTTAGGTTCAGTTAAGCGTTAACGTGTTTCTCCCACAGATGAGACATGAAGCTGTAACGTGTCTACAATGTGGAAAACTCCATCTGATGTCACTTTGACTGCTCCATGAAGTAGCCCATGTGTACATTCATGCGTACAGTATGGGTCTTAATGTACAGAAATGGGGTGAAGCCTGCGAGCTAGTTCAGGCAGTCAACTCGAGCACTTATGCTGCATTCATACATAACGCCCCTTGCCACTCTACAACCAACCAAACAGAGTCTCCTAATATGCCGCTCTATTTAACCTGCCAGATCTCTCTCCATGCATTGCTTGCTGCTGCTATTGCTGCAGCTATCTCTACGTCACTGCTGCTTGCCTGTGCCACCACCACCCCAGCTTCCACCTGTAGGCTCGGGGTTAGTTATTTAATCATCACTCATCGTGCTCTGTATATCTGTGGAGTGATGAGGCCCGAGCCTAGACGCCAAACTCAACTATATGCTGCTTCTAATAAACATGCTAAAGAAACACGTGAGTTGTCTGACTGAAATGTCATTTATTTGAACATTTATGCTTTACTTACGCAACAGTCTACATAAGATAGCTGCACCATTATAGGTCCAGTGGTACAGGCTGAGTGCTGCCAGGCTAAAGGAGATCTGTTCCCCATATGGCAGCTCCGGTTGATGGCCCCAGGAATTTGAAATTCAAATGGGACCAAATCCTGAGGGAGGAGCTCAGCTTTGGGGTGAGGGGCCAGCTGGAAATGAGAGAGGTGAGGATGGAGAGGGAAGGCTGTGGCCGCAAGAGAAGACACACAGAAGGCACAACATGTCTTCTGCTGAGAGGGATACATATTGAAGCCTATCGTGATGACATGGCTGTAAATGTGTCATAACTCGCAAAAGCTGAGAAAAATGCTTTTCAATATTATATATTATATTAAATAATGGTTATATATATATATATATATATATATATATATATATATATATATTTATATTTTATTATTATTATTATTATTTATTTATTTTTAATTCACTTTTCAAACTTGTAGATATATTTATATTAAAACACATAATACCAAAACAAAGTAAACAAAAAATATAATTATTTTCAAATTCTGCTTACTGCTAGTTACATTTGTCTAGCTTGAGATGTGCAATAACATTCTCTGACCACTTAAAGTACATGTGTCATATTCAAAGTACTTCAAGCCACATTTTGATTTATAAAATATGAATTTAGGTCCTTAATGAATGTTGGCCCTGCCTTTTTGGACCTGAAGAAGAATTGATAAACTTCAACTTGCATCAGATATAATATGTCAGGGGATGTGTGAAAATATATGTGATTAAATATCATTCATCCATTGATTTGTCATATTTCTTATTTGTCATATACTTCACATAATCCACTGTTTTAATTGTTCCCTATATTGCCCCCCAAAATAAATGTATTATTATTATTATATATTATTATATTTAATTCTTTGAAGTAGACTGTAAGGAAGTTTTGGGTTAAGGGTTTAATATGCAGACGATTGCATGCCAGAAGCTTGTCTGTTAAGAATTGTGAATAACATGAACTAAGAGCTGTTTTTATTTTTGTTTAATTTCACAAACAACCATTGGCTTGTCAACCACATGTAGAAATATAATCATAGTCTTTCATTTAGCTTGATTACATGCTACGATGGCGAAGCAACTTTTTACATTTTTATTTGGACAAAATTGTATTAGAGAAGACCTTACAGGACAAGGAACAAAATAATGAAAGCTATTTTTTTTGCGATTAAAAGCATGTCAATAAACTATAGTGTATGGCTGGACTTTCATGTGATCCTCATCTCTGAGTATGGCACTTAGTGAAATTGAGACGGACACAGATGATTTAGAGTGTAATGGTGGCTTGGCAGATTTCCATTGAATCAACATTAACCATCATGCCAGTAATGACAGACACGCTATGGCTTTCAGACCTGAAAGTGCAAACATCTCTACTAGACAAATATTTCAATTGCTACAGTATTATCTGGTCATATCTTATTGTGAAATAAATAAAATCTACTGAATGCCACATTTCACTCAAAGTGCTCTTTTAAAGATGTATCATCCAAGAAGGGATGGATCCAGGATGTTAGAGCGATCCAGATCCAGTCAGATTCTCCAAAAGTTCACCATGCAGCACAACTGAACTGACACTACGCCCACTCATTCAGCAGGCGTTTTCCCCAAAAAATGTAAGCAAGGATATAACCCTCTGCGGAGTTAAATGTGGACAGTTTGGCTGCTGTGACTTTCCAAGAAGTGAAGTGAGCATTATATAACTTGTTTTTTTGTTCAAAAAGTGTGTTTGTCAATTTATTCTTGAGGGAATTGTTGCTAAAGGCACTACACATCTGATGTTTAAGTGTTTTCACTCCAAATGAGCCATCAACTGTGCTATATCATTACAAGTTGAAGCTCTAAGCATGTACAATGATTATGTTGGATGATAAACATACTTTTGGATTGGAAGTGAAATGATAATGTTCTGTACATCAAAAGATAGAAGATGATTTCCTTACCTCCAAGACCTGGCCGTAGACGGTTGTCATATCCATCCAGCAGGCTGTCCAGGATGCGCGTGAACAGGGTGATGTTGGTTTTAAAGGCATCGGATTGGGCATCGCAGCTCACTGACCTGGGTACCGGAAAAACAACAAGAACATGAGCAGACACTTCAACAAGCAAGAATTTGTTTGATTAAATGTTAAAGCTATTCAGAGTCATAACTCTGTGTTCCACAGAGGCCTGATTTATGGGGAATAAAAAGGGGTCGTTATTATCTGGCAGAGATTTCACACATGCCCACACAGACGCACACACATACACATTGTTTCTCATCCACATGGATGACCCAGTTCAAGGCAGAACATTTGTGAGCCATCTGATCTTGAAGCCAAAACACAACTGAATATGCAAATCTAATCAGAGCTAGAGATTCATTGTAAATAAATTCAGATAAGGGTCTACATTAAAGCTTGACATATTCACCATTGCCAACAGCTCTAGTGATGTAACAAACAGGTTTTGAGGCTTATTCAATTTAAGCAGGAATGTCTACAATAGTCATCACTTTACACATCTGGGTGATTTCTGTTATCATATTTCTCTCATTAACATCTGAGAAAGTGTTAATGTGGCCGACTTCTTATGTGATAACCTAATAGACTAGGAATAATGTATTTCTTATCTTTAAGTACAGTATGTTAGCAACAGTAGGCTACTTTACCACAGTTTAAAGCTACTTGTTAGAACCGCTAGCCCACTTTAAAACTCTGCTAGCATATCCAATTCATAAATCATCAATCTGCATTAGCATGTGTAGAAAACACAAGGTGGAGGATTTTATAGAGCAAACCTTTACATGTATCCCAGAAACTGTTCATTCATATCTTTTCAATTCATTTGTATTCTTCAGTGTTAACATTTGCTTGCTAACGTTAGCTGTCTGAGTAAGCTAGCTGATTTCAAGGTTTGCTTGGAAGTTAGCCTTCTAAGTTAGCTAAGAAATAGTCATGTTTGTCTTACATAACTATTAAAGATACTTGTATGCATGTTTGTGCAAGTTAACTAAGCTCTGTAATGTTGTGTTGTAGCTTCCTGTTTGATAAAGTTGGAAACCTCACAATTTAATACAATAACTTTTAGCAAAATGGCTTCGAAGCCACAAAAGCTAATATAAGAAAAGCACAACACTGTTATCATATTTATCCTGTTAACAAATAAAGTTTGGTTTGAGGTTTTCCTTGTCTTCCCATGTTTTACAGCAGACATTTTGTCTTGTAATCACACAAGTACAGTGTTACTAATTACATTAATGATGCTCTACTCAGGTGTCCCAGATTGTGACATTGAGCCATCATTTTGGGCTATAATACACCAATGTATCCATTAATCTGATTCTGACATGATTCATTGTATTTTCTACACCTTTGCATTAACTGTAACATGTGAAAATGTCTGCCATGAAAAAGGCCTACAGCCTAGCATGGACAATTTGGCCGCCCCAGGCAAGGTTTCTTGAATCTAGTAAGCAACAGTAGTGGGGACACATGCCTATTGAATAATGTATTATTTAAATTACCTGTCATGCTTGTGACATTGACAGTTTTTCCCTTTTGTCAACTGTCCTCTAGTGAGTGCTCAAATTAACCAAACTGTCACTCCCCAATGGGCTATCCACAGACACCTTTACACCTGAGGTGTCAATGTGAGATGTCCTCTGATAACACTGTGGGAGCTTGGCAACAGTCAAAATGAATGCATATATCATATCTGAATATATCAGACTTAATAATTTAAACTAATTAGACCTTATAGTGTACTGTATATTGTTGTATTGGCCTATATTTTTCTTTTAATAAGCTACTATTTCGTATTCCCTTTGAGAAAAAGGCTACACAATTACAATGCAAGGTTTGTATTTGCTGTAGCAATTATCCCATATTAGAATGGGCCATTCAAATAACTGTTAAATAATAAAACTCAAGCTGCTCTTTGGAGTGTGCAATATCAAATAACCTTGGAAACCAGTAGCCTATGGATTATAAATTGTATTATAGGCTAGATAATTACCCACATGCCCTAAGGGTTATTTGTATGGTCAGACTGAGGATATGAAGGCGGTAAACTGCCTCTCCTGCCTCCTGCGCATTGAGTGCCCACTGATAATGAGCCCTGCGTGATAATAACATTTAAAAAACTTGATAAATGGAGACCCCCAGTCCCCAGAGACTCAGTGGCTGAGTGATCCCCGGCATTCAGCTCGTGCACTATCATCGCTTCAAGGCGTCTCCCCCCATTCAAAGCACTCACCTGGTTTTCCAGAGAGCAGTGAGCGCCAGCAGGCAGAGGAGAAGTGGAGGAGCGCTCTCTCTGCTCCACATGGCTGCTTCAACACCTACACACAGCAGGGCAGCCGCTGCAAGGAATGGACGCGCAAATTAACCGGCTTGACATGCAAGTGGATTTCTTTATATAACATGCAGACATGATATCCAACACTTATATCTGGGGATTCCCTTCAGCTCACAACAAAATAAGAGAAGAAGAAGCAGGCTGCAATTAGTATTCACTGACACGTCCCACGCCTCCACTCACTGAACATACCCAAAAAGATTGCAAAGAGAACGATCTGAAGAAGTATTTAGACGATTACAAATCATTACATGCAGAAAATAATCAATAATATGAGAGGAAATGTGGGATCAAGATCTTTTCCATAATACAAAATAAAGAAATAAACGTTTCCTTTGTGTCTGAGAGGGGGATTTACAAAAACATAAATAAAAAAAACACTCACCTCAAGTGCAGAAAGTACCTGCTGCAGCTGGATTCGTCGAAGATGCAAGAAAGTTAAATCAACGCTCTCTCCTGTTTTGATGCGACTGAATGAGTTCAAGTGTGTCATGAGAACAAAGATGCGAGCATTGATAAATCATAGTCCCAGCCAGCAGCAGGAATGCACCCGAAATGCACAGGCTTTCATAGTGTCCCCCCTCCCAAAATAAAAATGGGAAAAAAATGATAACAATGAGATGGTAGGAAATTAAATGTAAAACATAAATAAAAAAAGCAGCAGTTGCGGGAGATGATCCTGATGTTTTAAATTGCCCCTGTTCAGCTTCCCCCTCAGCTGGTTAAAAAAAAAGCTCGATGTGAATCGTGATAAGCAAGAAGCACATCTCAGTCTCCCTCATCTCTCCACAGAAAAACTACAAAGGCTGAGGAGGAGACCCACTGGGTCCTAGAGACGGTTTGGTATGCATGCAGACCAGTGAGGATGTTAATGAATGTTGTTTCCACTCACAGCCAATGTATAGTGCCATATTGATTATGCAAATAGCCAGGCTTTGTTGCATGGTGGCGATGGAAATTGCACCTTTGGAAATGGAATCCATGGGTTCAGCCATTTTGGTCTGTTTTGTGTGTCACCAACTGCTCATGAGCCTTGGGTTTCTTTTCATTTCAGGCTCAACAAAGGTCTGCTAATTAGACATGTGTACTTAAGGTGATGGAAAAGCCTTCAACACAGCTATTGAACCACGGGACACTAAAACGCGCCACTGAAATACTGATTAATAATGGTTTTGTATCATTATCTGACTTACATATTCTTGGTTGACCTATTTGTGTAGCTGTGGTCAGTATACACTGATATACTATCCAAATTGGCAAATATTGGTGTATACGTTGATTGGATTTGAAGGGGCCCTATTATGATAATGTTCAGGTTCATATTTGTATACTGTGACATGTTTCCATGCTTTAATGTTTCTCATACTGCCTGAGCTGCAGCACCTCTTTTCTGCTCTGATTGGTTAGCACTCCGGCTCTGTTGTGATTGGTCGACAGCTTAGAGATGTCCCGTCCCTTAGCCTGTCACATATAGTATAATGTGTTGGAGAGCTAGCCAAAATAAGTGCAAGTGTTACATAGTGATGTCACTATGTCCAGAAGTAAAAAAAAAGAGTCCAATGGAAAGGTTTCAGGCAGGGGGGGATGGGGGAGGAACACAGTGAGTGTAGCCTTTAGAGACGATGTACAACAAGTCACTACAGGAAAGGGAAAACCCCCAAAAGCTTATTAGGACCTCTTTAAGAAACTGTGGGTGAAAAGGGTATCATATGTAACTGTTATCACTATGAAATATATGTTTTTGTTTTGCTGGCAAAAAATGACATTACAGTTCGTAAATGAGGCAAATTACTTTTGGTGAAATTAGGAAAATACTAAAGTGGGCAAAGTGTTTTCTTTTTACTATAGTCCAAATGAAATGCCAAAATACAAAGTTATGACCCGTTGTTCTCGTTGTGTGTTTTATGTGTGTGTGAAACATAGAGAATGGCCCTCTTGACACTGCTGTTGCTATGACAGTTTTTGTTGTGGTATAAATTGTTATCCTTTTTCTAACAGTTATTGTAGTTGCAATGTTTACAGCATGTAGACTAATTTCTCTTGTGAGCCTCAAATCATAAACTGACAAATAGCAAAAAAACACCTTATTATATTATAGATTAGTTTCCTTAGTGCTGCTTTTCCTTCCAATGATGTCACCTCACTTTAATGTAGAGCTTTGGGAGCTGTTCTTTCAGCACCACACGCTGCATGGCTTACATTGGATCATTGTAACATCATCTAACATGTAACTAGTTTTTCTGTCTATGACCACATTTCTAAATGCAACAGCAGTGTGGGATCCATTGGTTTATCCTAATATAATAATGTTTATATATATATATATATATATATATGCACTTTCAATGAAATAGACCAACAAACAGAAAATCTACAAATTCCCAAAACATTCCTTTGGTGGCACATGTCATTCTGTGATATAAAAAAACGACATTGAACGGAAGACGTCAAATGAATTCTTGCAGGAAAAGTGTATATTTTTCAGGGGGGAAACAAATCTTTGAAATTTGGAAAAAATGGAATGGATTGTTAACCCTTTCTTGACCAGATTACCAACTAGGCAAGGTGGCAACATGGTCACTGCATATCACTCTGTTTTTGGTGATGTTGGGGTGCTTTGTGAAAACACTTTGAGAGGCTATTCAAAGAGCTGCTGATCGGGTGATATCATTCATGTAAATTATGTTTGTACATATACGCCCACCTTGGTGCAATTGTAGATTATTAGGAGTCAATCTCAATTCAGTTTAAACAGATGAAATGTTATGTGTAAAAAAAAGGTATGAATGTATTTTATGTGGATAAACTGTTATGCTATAATATAAATAATATATATAATATAATAGATAGATGAACTCAGACGCTAACAAACATCAGGTAGGATTATCTGTGAAATGGCAAGATGGGAGGGAAGGGGGAGGGACGGGGTGGCATGGGAAAGGGATTCCCTATATCATTTGTATCTGTCTGTATAAGTCCCTTAATTTGTGAGGGCAAAAAACAAAACAATAAAAAGTTGGTAACAAAAAAAGATACTTTAATCATTTTAGTTAATATTGTGTTCAGATGGTGCACATTTCAAAGGATGGGTGCAATAGGAGATAAGTGAAAGCCAGGCAGGCACTCTCTGCCCCAGAGCCTCTTAATAGGTTAATATGGCCATGAATTATTCAAGTGTATGAATCTACAGCTGTGTTAAATAAATAAAATGTGTGTGTGTTTGGAACATCAAGTAAACGTCTCGTTGCAATGCCTAGAATTTATTTTAAACCACCCAATGGTCACTTCAGTTGTTATATTTTTAATATTTGCAAGTGTTACATCATAAACAGTGTTTATTCTTAAAAGCAGAAACAAATATGTCAAGGATTTAGTTTAAAGTGTGTGGTTAATGGGTAAAACATATATATTTTAAAATCATTCTTTTTTAATTACCTTTTCAATAATAAAATGTATTCTCATATATTTTTATTTCATATGTTTTTATCTGATATGTTTATGTGTGTTTTTCCTTTTTCTGGGGGTTTGTCCGTACATGGACTTTATCCTTTTTTCTATGTTTGTACTTTATCCATACTATTTGTGTTATGCCAATGAAATAAAAAGAAGATAAAATAAATCATAATAACAATAATGATATTTTAAATGCACCCTGTTTTATAAAGTGTGCTATATAAATAAACGTAACTGTGCTTTAAATCATGTAACTGCTGCAGAGGCGGAGACAGGTTGGTCAAATGGACAAAAAAGCATTAAGGAGACCTGATTTAAGAGGCAGCAGAGAAAGTGAGTAATCTCTTTCTCTCTCACACACACACACACAAACACACACACACACACACACACACACACACACACACACACAGATCAAAACAGGCTGCTGGACCTCAGGGGTCGGTCCATTATCAAGCAGCCGCTGCCTTCCTTTGCTATACTTCAGACAGGCTGCCCCATTGATCTCGGCTTTAATCTATACCTGTGACAGGTGATCGATGAGCCAGGTCATCTCAATAACGCTGACCCCTGGGCCATCAAGTCCAACAAAGCAGGTAGGAAGCAGCCTGCAGGCGGAAAAGCAAGGGCATCGAGGACAAAATCTACCCTCCTTTATTCTGTAAATCTGTGTGTGCACGTTTAGTTTCCCGCTAAACTCGGGTTAAACTCGGGCTGTTAGCCTCCGAGTTACACACTCTTACAGCACAATGCTTATTGCAAGATGTTGCATCAGACTCCACTGCCAGGCCTGAGTGTGTCCCAGTTGGGCACAATGAGTGACAATGCATATTGATCAGGTCCATGTGGAGGTCCATGTGGAGGTAGGTATGATTCAAGGTTGAAAGGTAGCGTTAATATTTAATTAAAATGACAAATGTAAACCCTTTATCACTGTCACTCCTGGTTTAGTATCATATAGAAGTCACGTGTGGAAGGGAAACATGTTAAACTCGTGTTAAGACTGTAAATGTTACAATAATGTGATTCATGTCACTTTCAAGGATAGTGCATCTAAATACGCAAAGTAATTCTCCATTTGTATGGCTATTCCAATCTGGCGTTATTTTGACCACATTACCTGTAAGAGGCGAGAAATACCAAAGGAGCAATACAAATGCAGATTCAGACAGGCGGGAATTGACAGATGTGCTTTCATTCAGTGGGGGTGCAGCTCAATAAGGATCTGGTCGATCAACAAAAAAAAAAGCTAACAGGAAAGTGTGCTGCTGCTGCTTCAGCGGCGCTGATTGAATTATTTTCCTTGTCAGAATAAATATGAAATATGTGCATCTAACTATAGCCCGAGCAAAAAATGCTTTGCTTGTTATAGAATGAAATACATCAGAATAAAAATGCTTGACAGACGTGTGGGGTGATATGAGTCACATGGATGCATACATATCAATGCAAACACACAAATAGACACACACACACACACACACACACACACCACACACACACACACACACACACACACACACACACTCAGTGTCCTCTGCTGGAGAAACACAGAAACTGGCTCCTTGTAGATTTAGAAACAGATCAGCACACAAAGACACTCAAAGATACTTGCTCCTGATATAAGAGTGCAGCACCAGCTGGTTGTTGACTCCACTGACATTTTGGGGAGAAAATAATACCTGATCCAGTCATGCAGCTTGCTATTGTCAGTTGCATGTGAGTTGATTCACCAGGCAATGCTGGAAATGCTAAACCAGTCTCAGGCCTGTTACCTTCGCAACAAGCCATGCATGGCAGAAGAACGATGTTGTGAGAGAGAGAAAAAAAGATGAGGAGCCCATCGAGGAGCTCTGACACTCTTAAAAGTGATAGGTCACCCCTTAAAAAATCCTTTTGCTGAAAACACACAGACACACACTGACACAAACTCTGCAGATCTAACATTAACCCTTATGGCCCGCCTCCAATTGTATTCTTGATAATAAAAGCTCAATTGACTGTATTCCCTTCTAAGGGGACCCACATTTAACATATCAGGAAATATTCATATTTTGAATATACTGTTTTTTCTTTATCTGCTTCTTAAAATGTTAACCAGGTGATCTAATTTATATAATTTATATTTATAAATATGTATATTTATATTATATTTATATGGGGAGGTTTTGGCGCAGTGGTTAGAGCGTTGATCATCAGATCAAGGAGCGTTGGTGAATTTCAGTTCGAAACCCGCCTCAGCGTCAGGCCCAAGTGTCCTTGGGCAAGACACTCTACCCGCATTTGCTCCTGTGGGTAATGTCCACAGTATTGACATTTACATGTCTAATGTGTAATATGTAATTGTAAAGCGCTCTAATTAAAAAATGTAATCCATTATTATTATTATTATTATAAAGGGAAAACACAAAGAAGCACAGGTAGAGTTAATTACACTTACAATGGCTATGTTACATTTAACTAGTCAAGAGACAGGGTTCTGCCAGTAGGGGTCTCAACATCTGAACATTAACAAAAGACGATTGCTGTATCTCATTTGCGTAATTCTGTGCTATGAGTACCCTGATGGTGCACTCATAACGGTCAAAACGTTGAGTGTTGAACACTGGGCACTTCTGCCCATGGGCGGTTCTAGCAGGGAGGGCTAAGAGGGGCAACGTGCCTCTCTAACACTGACCCTGCCATCTTGGCTACGCAACAAAAGTTGTGCTACCAGCTGCGATTGCGGTTTCTCTGGAGAACACAACACTTTACAAATTAAAGTTACATGTGTGTTTTCTATATTTGATACACGAACCACTATAGTTTTAAAAAGCGAAAGCATTTATAATTTCACTGGTGTGATTGAGCGGCCTGGGATGATTTGCTACAAAGAACGATGCAAATCATTACAGACGGCTAGCTAGCTAGCTAGCTAGCAGCAGCAATTTTTCTGTGGAGGACACAGCAGTGTCCACAGTGCACTACATGCAGTGTACCAAGGAGAGCATCCAGAACAACAAGAGTTGGTTTGTGTCATGAAGTAGTGTGTGATCATTTAAACATGTTTACTTCTTAGATATTGTGATAAAGTTCAAGTTAGGTATTACATTGGTATATTCATGAAAATATAATTTGAGAACTGACAAAATGTCTTACAAACCGTAAAAGCACAATGACACAAAACATAAAAGCTCTAAAGTGCCAGGTTGCATCAAAATGGGATTGCAATGAATGATTTAGGCCGGTTGAAATACAGTGCGTACAGCAGAGTAAAGTGGGTGAAACCAAAACATGATTATACAATGTGTTTCTTTCCCCAGAACAGATCCAGCTAAATAAGTCAAAAGGAAGAAAGGATTGCTTGGACTTCATTATTCTTGATCAATTGTATTACTTCCACTAGTAGATTGACAAAACATGTGTTTTGGCCCAAAGCAAAGCCTTCATATACGACAGCACTGAGCACTCTCTTTAAACTCTTACTCGTACAGTCACCATCAAAACAACTCGTGAACCTGTACAACTGTAAGAAGATCAAAGAAAGAGAAGAAGAAGGATTATAAAAAGGGAAATATAAATAAATATATCTTATGAAAATACACTTTTTGATTTTACATTTATTTTGAAATTCAACCCCAACAAATGGCTATCCGATTTTGTCGCTATTTTCCGATATAACATCTGACAGTTCAACCAACATTTCATATGAAAGATATGTCTTCCATACTTCTGTGAAGATAGTCCCAACATGTTTAAGAATGTGAGGTTTAGAATTACATTTATAAAAAGAAGGACTGAGTCTTTAGCATCAACCTTCAAATTAACTCTCAAACAAAGCTGGGTAAATCTGACATTTTCTTTCATGTCCAGAATCTTAGAATAAGCTTTAGTTGCATTCACATGATACACAATTTGCTCACCGCCAGAGTCTTGCAGTAGAAACACTAGATGAGTTTTGTTTCTATGGTTACCCTCCCTTGCTAGCTTGAGATGCTACATACGGATGTCATCTTATTTGCTTTTGTCGAAAGGTCAGCGTAGATAAGGTCAATGTTAAAATAATTAGAACTTTGAGCGCAGCGCTCTGTGACAATTTGAGAAATGTGCGACGCCAAGGGTAGCGCTTCCGCCTGATTGGTCGGCACAGCTCTCTCCATAGAAACACAACAGCAATGTTAGCGTATACGGCTCCTTGGCCGAAGACACATTGCATCTAAATAGGGACCTTCTGGTTAAAAAAAGAGATACAAAAATTAATAAGAAATTCAACTGACAGCCAAAACATGGCACAGACAGAAACTTCAAACCTGTTCAGCAGGAAGTAGAAGACCTGAGTTTGATTGACAGGGTGCAGACAGCTCAGGAACACCTCAGCTCTTGGCCCCGAGCGGCACACATTGAGACAAATAAAAGTTCACTTAGAGTTCATGGTATCAGCTGCCAGATGATCTCACTGTTACAAAACACAGTCTTTTCTTCTACCTTTCTTCCACTCTTATATAACTCAATAGAATCACAGGCGCATTTAGCTTATAATAATTAAAAGGTCGCTTTTCTGACCGTTGCCAATGCTATTTGTTCAGTCGGAGTATTCTGCACACACGCTGTTGGTAATTTACCCTCAGGTTACCAAGGAAACTAAAGCGAGTGCTGTTCGGCAGTGCTCCGTGTTTGGCTGGTTCGTCTGCCATCTTCAGCTCCTGAGTTTCTACAATAATTCCCTTTTATCCACGGCTATATTTAACTGCCGATCCAGTGTACAAACGCAGAGAGATGAACCGTGGGCTCACACCTGCTTCCTGCTGCTTGCTGTCACATGATCACTGTCACGATGCAGAAGAGGGAGAGCAGAGGAAACATGACCGAGATTTTAAATTAGGGAGCTGTAGGAGGGCAGTTGTGTATTGTGTTATTAAAATAGTACAAGGCTGATAAAGCAGTATTTAATGGGAATACCTAAAGAGTGTGTGTGCTTTTCTTTAATGAATGGTATTTAAAGTGAATGCACCAGATTGATGCATTTAACTTCAATTTAAAGAAAAACATCTTCCCGGGGGTGCAGGCCCCCGGACCCCCCTAGAGGATGTGAGGTCCACCAACAAATAAAAGGACCCCCTATTTTGTGTCCCCCCCACTTCTCAAACCAAAGTTACACCCTTGCATACAGCAGACACAGAGCAACGTTAGCATTCTTGCGTCTTAAACTTAAAACACTCTTTTGACTACTTTCAAAGTGCCAACACAAAATCAAAGTGTTCTAGTTACGGGTTTCAATTCTAGTGCCTTTATGATGGCAATCATGCTTTTACTTTTTTCTATGCATATAAATGAGAAGTTATTGAACAAAAACAAAAAAGACGAATAACTTGAGTTTTTTCTACAATACTGACTATGATCCAGAATTAGAATCAGAATGCTTATTCCAGACGAAATGGGTTTTGTGACAGTTGCTCCATTTTAGGAAGGAAATTTAAATAATCAGAATATAAATAATACATTTACATAAACATACTGCAAGAAGTTAAAGTAAGAACATGCAATGAAAATAAACATCAAAATAAAGATATGTACGTATACGAACACAAAAAGTTAAAGAAAATAATAGTATGAATTTTTAACATTTACTGTTATTCAGCACTCAAACACTTCCGAGGGGAATGAAGATGAAGGATAAATAACAGTGGTAGTAGTAGTAGGAATATTAATAGTAGAGGTTTAAAGTATCTTGCCATTTGCTGCTGTACAGTCTAAACAGCCACTAGATGGCACAGAAGGTTTAACACACTGGTTTTTTTAATTGACTGTGCTTCTAAATAAGCACAGTAAATTCATCGCTTACTGTGCATGTGGTTTTGTTTAAGCACACTTTTTTTCTTCAATCATCCCTCTCTCATTTCAATCATCCTTATTTCATTGATGGTCATGCTATCAATACAAAGCATGTCTGTTGAACATTGCTCTCCAAGGAGCAGTGATTAAACTCCTGGCAGTGACATATAATCCTGGTCGACCTGTGACCTCCTTTTATTGACGTTTTCTCACTCTTTACCTGGTTTTCTCATTTGTTTCTGCCTGTTATATTATTGTTCTTCCATCCCACTAATGCAGTGTAAAGAATGATTAATGTCTTATAAATTAAAGCGTTATATGTGTAATTCCCTTGTCATCAAAGGATGTTGTAATAAATACAAGAAAACCAGAAAATAAAATGAAAGCATTAAAAAAAAGATGTCAAGTTTTTCCACTTTTATTGTAAAATGCTGTATTTATGAAAATAATTGTTCTAATATTTTCTACTATTCTATGTACAGTGGGGCAAACAAGTATTTAGTCAGCCACCAATTGTGCAAGTTCTCCCACTTAAAAAGATGAGAGGCCTGTAATTTTCATCCTAACCTCAACTATGAGAGACAAAATGAGAAGAAAAAAAAAATCCAGAAAATCACATTGTCTGATTTTTAAAGAATGTATTTGCAAATTATGGTGGAAATAAGTATTTGGTCAATAGCAAAAGTTCATCTCAATACTTTATTATATACCCTTTGTTGGCAATGACAGAGGTCAAACGTTTTCTGTAAGTCTTCACAAGGTTTTCACACACTGTTGCTGGTATTTTGGCCAATTCCTCCATGCAGATCTCCTCTAGAGCAGTGATGTTTTGGGGCTGTCGCTGGGCAACACGGACTTTCAACTCCCTCCAAAGATTTTCTATGGGGTTGAGATCTGGAGACTGGCTAGGCCACTCCAGGACCTTGAAATGCTTCTTACGAAGCCACTCCTTCGTTGCCCGGGCGGTGTGTTTGGGATCATTGTCATGCTGAAAGACCCAGCCACGTTTCATCTTCAATGCCCTTGCTGATGGAAGGAGGTTGTCACTCAAAATCTCACGATACATGGCCCCATTCATTCTTTCCTTTACACCGATCAGTCGTCCTGGTCCCTTTGCAGAAAAACAGCCCCAAAGCATGATATTTCCACCCCCATGTTTCACAGTAGGTATGGTGTTCTTTGGATGCAACTCAGCATTCTTTCTCCTCCAAACACGTCTAGTTGAGTTTTTACCAAAAATTCTATTTTGGGTTCATATGACATTCTCCCAATCCTCTTCTGGATCATCTAAATGCTCTCTAGCAAACTTCAGACGGGCCTGGACATGTACTGGCTTAAGCAGGGGGACACGTCTGGCACTGCAGGATTTGAGTCCCTGGCGGCGTAGTGTGTTACTGATGGTAGCCTTTGTTACTTTGGTCCCAGCTCTCTGCAGGTCATTGACTAGGTCCCCCCGTGTGGTTCTGGGATTTTTGCTCACCGTTCTTGTGATCATTTTGACCCCACGGGGTGAGATCTTGCTTGGAGCCCCAGATCGAGGGAGATTATCAGTGGTCTTGTATGTCTTCCATTTTCTAATAATTGCTCCCACAGTTGATTTCTTCACACCAAGCTGCTTACCTATTGCAGATTCAGTCTTCCCAGCCTGGTGCAGGTCTACCATTTTGTTTCTGGTGTCCTTTGACAGCTCTTTGGTCTTGGCCATAGTGGAGTTTGGAGTGTGACTGTTTGAGGTTGTGGACAGGTGTCTTTTATACTGATAACGAGTTCAAACAGGTGCCATTAATACAATTAACAAGTGGAGGACAGAGGAGGCTTTAAAGAAGAAGTTACAGGTCTGTGAGAGCCAGAAATCTTGTTTGTTTGTAGGTGACCAAATACTTATTTTACCGAGGAATTTACCAATTAATTCATTAAAAATCCTACAATGTGATTTCCTGGATTATTTCCCCCCATTCTGTCTCTCATAGTTGAAGTGCACCTAGGATGAAAATTACAGGCCTCTCTCATCTTTTTAAGTGGGAGAACTTGCACAATTGGTGGCTGACTAAATACTTTTTGCCCCACTGTATCAGTTAGTGATATTTTCCATAATGTACAACTCCCATCCAATAGGTCTTAATTGAAATTTAAACAGATCTTAATTACAGCTATAATTTGGCTGATTTAATATTTCTCAAATACAAAACTATTTGTATTTGCATAGAAAATTGGTCAGTCAACAACAATGAGAACAGTTTATATTCCAATTTGGATATTTACACCTGTGCTGTGAAAACGTCTGCATCTGTATGAGCTAAAATAAAGCTAAAAATGCTGACAAAAGTGTCCTAAACTGCATTTCAGACCAATGTATCTATAATGACCAACTAGCAGTTGATTTGCTGATTTATTTACAATAAGCAGTTTTTACTCACAAATGTTTGACTTGATCTTACTCCTCTATGTTATGGAAATGTCGATAAGAAGTAGTAACATTGCATCTGAGAAGATAAACAAGCTGTAAACACCCACATGTACATATTATCCCTTTGCAAGGTTGTTGCTGCTAATGTGTTTGCAGATATTTGCCCAATACACATTAGGCTGAAAGAGCAACACAAGAGTCATTTGGAGCCACATTTCTGTAGGCTATACCTGATACATCTATTAGATGAAGTCCAATATTCAATCTCCATTTAGCTTGGTTTTGCATGAGGGAAATCTCCTCCAGCTCCTGAGGGAAATATCTGGCTCTTCAATTGTCAAACACTCTCCTCTGTTTACCAGATATCTTCTAACTTTGTACGTCTTCAGTTTGGTCCCGAGCATGCAGTGTGTACAGTGGGTTTATTTGGGCTTTTTTGGTAAGAGCAGAAAGAGTGAACCAAAGCAGTAAATATGCATGCCAAAACAAAGAGAGATACTTAAACAACAAAGACGGATGATAATTCTCCTCTCCTTCACGTCATCTTTTGTTAGCGCAAATACATCAATGAGCTGCTTAAATGTAGTCTAATTGTTGAGTCCAGTATGTCCTACCCCTTTAATGTGATATTTGATTAACATAACCATTTGTCACAAGACAGATATTAAAGCTAGGTTTCTTCATTATGCAGATTTTACCGGCAGGAAGCCAACAGTCGTCACCAGCCTCACATGTGATGAGCTGTGACACAAAACTGGCAAGATAACTAAACCCACCAGTTGCTATTTTCCATGAACATATGGCAGAGAAGGGGGAAGGAGAGACTTCTCATCTTGCCGTCCACTTTTATATTTTGCTATTAACATTTCTGTCTCGATTTTGCATTTTGAGACTTTGATCGATGGAGAAAACATTGTTGCTTAGCACTTGTGCTGAGAACGAGGCCAAAAAAAAACGTAATTCTAAGTGGCCATGTTAGCTGTGTGTACATATAGGCCTACTGTCAAGTAAAATTTGACATATGTAGCCCCTTTGACCTCTGAAAGCTTTGCTGCCTTCCATGTGAACCCACCTGAGTAAGGAAATTAACTTTCAAAAGAAAGGCATTTAACTCTGTTTACATCTGCACTTGTTCTTCCCTGTGAACACTTATCAGATTAGCCCTCTATCCTGCATGCTTTTAGCTAAATGCAGCAAGCAGCAATCTGACGGTTGTTCTTGCAGAGCCAATAGTTTAATGTAATCACTATATGATGACACGGAGCTTCCAGCTGTCTCACTAACATTGCTGGCACATTTTCAGATGACTACTTTCTGCTGAGACACTCCTGAATGCAGCAGGCTGGAGATTCATATGGTGGATATTTCTCTCAAGCGAAATCATTTCTGGAGTTCCTAATGATCATTTGATATGACACTCTCTCAGGTGTCAACTCTAAAACTAAACTAATAATCAAATGAATGTGAAATCACACTGTAATGTAGCCTAATGTGAAAAGGGATCTTTAAAGTAATGAAACTATAAAGATGTATGACCCAACGCTGCAGTTTCCCTCAAAGTTCTATGGATATGCTAGTCTTCTGTAACCATCAGACTTAATTGTCATTTTGATTCATTATTTAAACGTTTATTTGCCGAGCAAACTCGAGATGTTAGCAAAGATTTAGCTGATGAAAACAAGCTAAATGTATGCTAGCTGCCGAACAAAAACAGTAGACGGAGTAAGTTAGCGCTGATAAACAAAGCGAACATTTACTAGCATTTACTAGCATTTGTGAAGAACCAAACAGAGATAAAGGGAGAATACATATTAAACGTTCAAGAGCCACTCTAAGAGACCCAAGAATGCTATCGTTGCTCAGTGTCTGCTGTATGTGTAGTTAGCAACTGTTTGCTAACATGTTAGCTAACTTAAACAGACAAGAGAATAACTTTTACATACACACACCTGGTATGCGTCTCCTGCTTGTGACATATAGAATCTTTTCCTCCATACCCAAATCTCTAAAAAAAGGGGCTGTAACAGATCTGATAAAAACTGATCCAGATTTGAACACTGTCCTGACGTCAGGACGGTGGCGCTACGGCTATTGGTAAATTCTCCACCTATCAGGGGAATGAGAGGTTGGGCCACGGCCGGCCATTGCTGCTCAAAAGCGCTGGAGACGCTGTAGTACATATGCCAGGCCTGTAAGTGGCGCTGTAGTCTGCCACAAAAGCAGTGAAGAAGACTTCCAGCGCATGGTTGCCCTTCTGTTTATTCTCTGCTGTCGCTCTTTTTCTCCCTCCCCGAGGCAAGCGTTTGCGCCTCCTGCTTTAAAACAAATGACTCTCATATGTAAGGGATAATGTGCAGCGACGTGTCATTATGGGGAAAAGAACACCGACAGGCTGATCAGGAGCCCGACGCGAAGCGGAGGGATCTAGATCGGCATGAAGGCACATTATGCAATGTGCACATTATCCCGCTTATTACATGGCCACATTCTCAACAAAGTAACAACATGACTTCTAATATTCATTGAAATGCTTTTATGGATTTAGAAAATGATTTTATTGATTTAAAAAATAGTTGTATTGATTTAAATTGACATGCATCCGCTAAGAAAAATAGTCCGTTGTTACTGACGTAGCAACGGCAGGAACTGCTTCGATAGTGTTTTTGAGGAGCTTTTTGATTACAGATTTGAAAACATCGTTGCTTGCTTTAAAAGTAGCACAATTCATTATGTCAAACCTTGGAAAGTATCTAGATATCCCTGCCCTAATGCCAAAGTAACTGCCAACTCCCCTCTCCTGCAGGGGGGTGTGGTCAGTTGCAGCTCACAGAATCAGCCCCTGCAAAAACAGGGCTGGAAAGAGCAAATAGAGCGAAATGAGGCATGGCTAAAATGCAGGATCTGTTTGGTATTTTGAAAATATATATATATTTATCTACTTTATATAGGTATGGTAATATCAAATATAGCATGATAGGTCCACTTTAAGCATTTTTAAATACCAAATCCAGGGTTTCTTTGTTTTCCTATAGCTTGAGGAGCATTTACTGCAGAGGATGGAGGCATTGATGGATTGTATCATTCCCTGTAGACTTTTACGACTGAGACATCCATAATAGCTTACCTGTGCTCGATTTGATAGTCTCTTGACCGACCGTTTGTCCAAGCAGGTCGTACTGGTTAAGGCGGGAGCTTTCTCCTTCCACCACGACAGAGTCGGAGGCATTTCGAGTCCAAGCATAAGTCACTTCTGAGATTGTGTAGGCATCTAAAAAAAGAGAAGAGGGATAAACCCATAGGGGATAAATGTGGGGCAGCTGCAGCTATCGATGATTTTACGAGAAAATATTTCACTGACCCAAATGAAAAGCCCCCACTACATTGTGTTTGAAGCTGTGTTTCTAGAAAATAAGGGATACTGTAGGGAGAAAAGAAATCTCTCTGTGGCTGAAGATGGAATTCATACAATGCCAACAAGCAATTGATGCTCAATGGCATTTGCCCTTTTCAATCAGTCGCACAGCGAATATGGAATTTGAAAGCTTGTAGCTAACCTATGAATATCTGATGAAACAGAAAAACTGATTTTTTTTTCCTTCTATATACATTATTGAAATATTCTGCCAATCATGTCATGCTTCAGATTGTGGTGTTGTACAGAAAATAGGACATTATACTTTTACAATTCCTTGTTTCTAGATCAATATTTTTGAAAGCAGCTTATAGCGAAAATCCTCATCTAAATTTAAAGAAGCCATGGAAATGAAATATACATAAAAAAAAGGTATAAATTGGAAAAAATAAAGTATTTGGATGAGATTTGTATATACCGTATCTCCCAGTAACATTCCCACTCAGTCCTTTATCTGGCAGTTATCTTTATGTATCTTTTTAATTGCTGCATATTGAGTGAAAATGTGAAGGGTTAATGCTGGAAAAGTGAGCCATGCAATCCAGCTTCACTCGGTTCTTAGGCTGCTGTCTTTCTAAAGAACCAGTGAGCAGAAAAAGAAGAAAAAAAAGCAAATAGCATTTTACTTAAGGTCCCTCAGGCGCTATCATCATCAGAGGTACTCACAGCTGCCAAATTTGAGTGGACAGGAATGAAAGTCCATGGGGAAATCCTCCAGATGCATTGGGCACTCTGCATGCACAGTTAACCTGCATCCAATTCACAGAAAATTAAAGAGACTTTCCAAATGCATGAAAAGTAAACAGTACAGATTAGGCACGGTCTCGAATAAAAAAGAAAACTCATATGCCTTATGCACTATTCAAGACACTTCCCATCTGTAACGCAGTGGAATAAAAAGTATTCATCTTAACTGTAAACAGCAGAGCAAAGTAAACAAGGTGCTGCAGCAGAAATCAAATAAACAAACGTGTGTCGACGTGACCTTAGCTTGGATAAGAAATTCAATCATCGTGAAAATAACTTGCAATAGATTTTCATTCATATTGAATTTCATGAAGAAAGGCATGTTGACAAAAAATATAGCATCAGTGGCATACAAATGGAAGCATGAAGAATACTTTTGAACATTGATTCTGAACAGTAGTTAGGTCTGTCAAAGTGAAAAGAGTGTTTGCTGAGAGGATGGAGACCACTTTCATGTCTGTACACTCAATATGCACCCTCTTCAAATGTTTCATTATTCGTTTTAATCCAATGAATAGATGGTACAGCATGGCCCTTATTTAAAAATATATTAGCAGATTACACCAAATTAAGTTAATTAAGGGTTTATCATGAAGTCTGTAGTTATTTCACTGTGATATTTCAGGTCTTTGAACGGGGCTAATGTGATGGGATAACTCACGGGAGGGCTACTATATTCATAAACTATTATTCTTGCCCTCTTGCTTTTACTAATGTTGTTTTATATAGCAACCTTAGTCACATACTTACCCTACTTAAACAATGTGTTAAGTAACGCACATACTCCCGGGAAGGTGTCTGATAATGGCCTTTAATGGGCTGATAACATTCAAAGTTTGTTAAACGAATATTAAGCTCCAGCTCATAGCCTGTTAGCAAAGTACAAAAAAAGTTGGGAAAAATCTTGCCTAGCTAAATCCAAATATAAAAAAATCAGCCGTTAACGTTTATTCATTTAAGTACAAACTAACTTTTGGTGATACAGGGTGAAATGTCCCAGACTAGTTTATATTAAGCGTAAATACATTGCAGTGGTGTAAGTTCCCTCAAGGCAAGAAGGCTTATAAGAATGTCACTAATAGTCGAGAAATACCTTTAAAACACATATGTGGCTTTTTCTTTGGACATGCTCCTTGAATTACCTCATGGTGTACAGCAGGGTCCCATCATCTTTGATCCTCAGCAGTTTATTGGGCATGGTCATGTTATGAGCCACAGACTTCTTCCCGTTGTGGAAGAAGGTGTCCGGAGTCCAGATTTTACTGGCCATCAGGTTGTTGAGCGGCAGTATATTCATCGGTCCGCTAAATTTCAACCTCTCGTCCTTCCAGCTTTGCCTGAAAAAGACATCGATGGTGTACTCCTGTAGGGAATACATGAGTAAATAATCATTTTGATGCTGTAACTTTCCATCAAGTACTTTCTGCATAAGAAATGCTGACTACACCTGCCACTTTAAAACTCAGGCGCTGAATGGCTCTCCCTATTTGTCAAAGCTCCATCAAGGTGAGGCCCGTGTCTCTGTGTTCCCTCAGCTTTTCTAAGCGGGTGTTTCTAAGCTTGCTCTGAGGCCGAGACAACCCCTTGACCTACAATCCTCTGTTGTCAAAAAGAAACACACACAAGAGAGGATTTAGGGCAGAAAGCGCTGCACTGTGAAATGTGTGTTTGTGTGAGAGCCAATGTGTGTGTCTGTGCGATTTGAGCGCACAGCGAGCAAAGACTGAGTGGGAGATAAATTCCTCCAGAGTGTATTTTTCTGGTCACAGTTGAAAGGGCCTCTGACATTTAGATCAACTGAAACCAAAACTTAATGCCGGGTCTACACAATAAATTACAGTAAAGGTTTATTAAAATGTTTTCTTTTGTCGTAATGGACAGCTTTAGTATTAGTCATCATAACATTCTAAATTGGGATATGGTAACGCAAAAAGCTATGTCAGCTGTCCGTCAATCAGACAAGTTGAGAACAAGCTAACTGTGTAGCAAAATAATTTACAGCCAATTTTTGAGAAGTTAAATGAATTCCCCTCAGTCACTGTTCACACAAGTACACACAGTCAAATGGAAGCAGGAAGTTGTTTTTAAAGCTCGATAGTTGTTTAAAACAACTTGTGTATGTCACTTGAGATCAATGAAGGTTGGACCCAAATGCAGGACGTTCACGATCTTACTAAATAATACAAGGCAGGGCAAGGCTAAACACACAGACCAAAACTCTTTGATGCACAGCAAACAGGGATCCAACAAACAATGACAGAAAGACAGAACTTAAATACATGCAGGACTAATCACCAGGACAAGACACAGCTTGGGAAGGCAGAGAAAACAAAGGGGCATCAGGTGAACACAATCAGGTAATCAAACATGAGGGGAACAACACAAACAGGAAGTACAAACAGACATAATACAGTGTATGAAGGATTTTCAAAATAAAACAGGAAACAAACGGTTCATGACAATGTTTAAATAACTTACAGTTGCTTTCGCATTTCACATCCTCCTCACAAGTATTAACCTCTAATTTGCTCCAGAAATGGCTCAAATTAGCCACACTACTGCACTGGGACAACATGTCGCTTCGATATGGTGAACATCGGGTGTTGTTTATCTTGAGTCGTCCAACATAAAACATCATGCTGCCATTACACTCACTGGCCAAGTTTGTATAAATCCACGTCTGGAGATAGTCCCCAAAACAAATGCACAATTTCCACCATTTGAGTAATATTTGATAACTGTTATAGAAACCGAGCCTTTCAAAAATAATTTAAATACAGCCTGTTTGTATAGATGCAGGTCTTAGGGCTCGGTGCAGGAAACTAGAACACTTTCAAGATCTGTTTTCTTTCATGTGGTTGGTTGACAATAAAAAACGTCTCTTCTCTTGACTTACTGTAGCCGATAAAACCTGTCTGATCGCTTCAGACTTGCTTGTGACTCCTGCCCTTTCCGTCGTGTAATGACATTGATTCATGCTTAAATGCACGGTCACCACACAGACCACACCTAGTACGTTCTGCTGCATAAATCTACATAAAGACAATAGATATTTTTTTATTTGCTTAGTTACCTTTGGCCTCTTTGTTTAGCTAAAGCTCTTTTGAAGTTAATGCAGGATGTTTTCTTTTACTTGTTTCATTTTTAAGCTTTGGCTGTCAGTCGTCCTCCTATAAATCTGTTGAGGCCACCGCAGCAATCAGATGAATTGCTTTGAAGTATTTGAATCAATCAATCAGGTCAAAGGAGAAAATATTTCAGGCTGTGCAACATCAACAACTGCAATAAATCATATGTAATCAGCCTTGTGCCTTATTTTTGCTAATTCTATACTTTTCTCAAAACATGAAATAAGAGGCATTATCCCATAGATATGTTTTCTCATTCTGTCATATTGGTAACTTGCTCACCTCTGCCAGTGATACTGAAGGATGTTTTCACCTTGTCAACTCTGTCCATCTGCTTGTTTTCAAGATGTATTTAAGCCAGGGCACGATTTCAAAAAATACTCATTTTCTTTCTTTCTCTTTCTTCCTTTCTCTCAAAAAATACGTCTCGGACTCAGTGCTAGGCTATCACCTCCGCTCGCTGAAGAGTAAAGGATGATGGTCAGGAGGCGGGGCCTCTTTTTATACGGAAGTGAGATACGCACGCATTCAGATAGGCCCGCCCCGGGGCTGGCTACGTCTATAGAAATGTCAGTAGGTGAATGCTTGCATGATAAGGTAGTACCCATAGAGTCCAGTAGAGGGCTCCGCCTGTGCTAATATAACAAGGGTTACAATACGTAACCCGGCGTTTCATGTTTAACTGAGTGCCCTCTAGTTTACATATCTCTTAGAGGCCACTGCATTGAACTCAAACATCATAACTGCTAAATCAATAGATCAATCACTCGGGAAATGGGTCTTCAACAACAGAAGGGACGCTGATAATATGATGTGAGGGATGGGCGCATGTCAGTATGATAAACAGGAAAGCCCAGGATAAATAAAAAGGAGTGACTGGAATAACAAGAGGACCTTCAATAATGTATAAGGAGACAATCATCAGATGAAAAGACGTGGTGCTGTGGTGTGGAGAACTGGAACATTATGAAAGGAGGGAAAGCCGTGATGATACTAAAAACACGGCAGAAGCATATTTTCTTTCTTTGTGTAAGGTATGAATATTATCCACAGCCAAAAGGGCTGAAAACGTACTATGCCCTTCTTGGGGTTTCCCTTTCCTGTAGTGTGTTATAAGGGTTTCTGTGCATGTAAATGGGTTGCTATGGCTAGAATCAGTGTTCCCTCCAGAGGGGGTTTCTCTCCCACACACTGAAACGCCATGATTGGACAACACATTTTCATGATAGGCTAATGGGCGGGGACATCTCTAAGTGGTGACCAATCACAACAGAGCCGGCCAGCTAACCAATTAGAAGCAGACTGGGCTCTGGTTTCAGACAGAGGGTGAAAAGAGGTGCTGCAGAACAGGCAGTATGAGACAATAAAGAGCTTTGTGAACATTAGAGCATGGGACATGTCAAAGTAGAGACATGAATACAAATATGAACCTGAAAATGAGCATCATCAGGCCTCTTTAAACTAAATAAAAGACATGTCTGCTCTCACCATGTCTGTGTCTGAAACTGGTCCGAAGCTGGTGACGTAGATGTTTGGTCTTCACCTCTGTTATCCTGTCTGAATTAAGAGAGAAAACAAGGCGTCAAAACACTTAAGACGTCAAAACAATGTTAAAAAGAAAGTTAAAGTCGTTGAGTTGGAGAAGAGGTGATGTTTTTGATGTTTCCTCCGACCTGTCAGATGCTTAGTATAAACAAGAAAACTGAACATTATAAATGAAAAGCTTAATTGTTGTGTTGTTTTAAGGAGAAAACAACAATAATTTGAGAGTATTACTATGAGCATAAAAGAGCTTTGGTCGTCATTTCTTTTTTTTGCAACAGCCATTTAATGAATTGTTAATTTCATTTTTAGTGTCAGCCATTCACATTACTTACGCACGACTGACTTTACTGTCCTACAACCTTATTAGAGCTGTGATACGGTACTGTTAATGGACATTAACCTACATTCAACTGGCAAAACACAGGGAGGCTTTTTACTGTGAAGCAATCAAAGGAAAGGCAATGTATTTGGCATAAACGCTGACAGCAATCTTTCTTTCAAAATGAGCCTACAAAACAAGACTTTTAGACGATGCAGTAAATAACGTTGCTCTCTGATTGTTGAAGGTTTGATTAAATTGTAAGTCATGCGGGATTTACAGGGTCTTCCAATAGACCGACTATAAAGTCAATAACATTTTCCGAGTCAGCATATTGCTCACGATATCCTTGTTATTGCCTTTAACTAGCAGTATTCCCTCGCAGAGCAAGTGTTGTCAGCATGTCTTGATAAACAGGCTCATTTTAAAGTAAAGAGTTATTACTGTACAGAGCCTCAAGCTGGATGACTTGGCCTTGTGCGCTGACAAGACTATGTGACGTTTAATTTGTGCTGGCAAATTCATCAAAAGGTGAGATCAATTGATTTCATTTAAGTGACAAATTGTATCTTGTGCAGACATTTTTTTCAATTGTGGCCTTGATAGATTTCTCTTTCTCAGCTCAGCAAAGATGTCATTTTGTTCTTAAGGTCACATACGGTTCATCGATGCATGAAGAAGGACAAACGTGTTGCTGATAAATCCCGAGGATGAACTGTGCACAGACTCAGCTCACCTTTACGCGACCTGCCAATTCACAGAAAACTCTTGTAAGATTTATTATACCACAGTCACGTGCAAGATGTGATTTCAAGCGTATACATTTGTTTTAAATGTTCACAGTGATGTGATAGATAGGAAAAGCAACACTCTCATACTGTATGCCTCCTGTTTAAGTGGCGATGTGCAACGTGTGTCTGCGCCGCAGCATCAGGTCCATTTGCTTTCTCTACACTCTGTGTCTTTCAATAATTACTGAAGCTCCATCTCTCATGCTCAGTCAATTCAAAAAGCTTTCACGTTTTACTCTACACTCTGTACTACACGGCCAGCAGCATCTCACACAAGATCTAAAGAGATTATTACTCCCCGGTAAAGTGCTCTTCTGCATGGCAAGGGGGCGCCGCCATTCAAGCGGCCATATTATGAAAATGCTTTCTTATTTATAAGGTCATGTAAATCAGGAGGAAGTGGCAGGTCGGCGGGTAATAGGTGCAATCCATTTAGCAAGACATGCAGCCCAGGGCGCATTTATTTATGTAAACCAGACTTGTGTATGTGAATCTGGCTGATTTCACAAATGATGTTTTACTGTGAGTCACAGTTAGTTAGTTAGTTTGATTTATTTAAAGGGAGATGCTCTTTGGGATGCCCATGTGAAACAGCATCTCGGTATAAGCCGTGTGGGAGAATAAACGCTGTCACACTGCACTGCTTCTTCTTGTAGAAAGATACTTTGTGGTGTTCTTGAGGTTCATACGAGGAACTGAAATGGGTTCTTTTTAACAGTCCATTGTATCGTGTTTTGGACATTTCTTAAATCAATCATTTATTTGTCTTAGGTCTTTCAGGGCAGCCAAATTCTTCTTCTGTTTTTTACAATGTGTGATTCTGATTGTTCAGCAGTACTGCAATACCACATGATACAAGTCTCTGTCCACCACTTTAAAAGACACACTGCTCCGCCCGTCGAAAATCATGCTCAAAGATTGAATGAAGGTCAACCTTAGAGAGAAAAACCTGCAACAATTACATGTTGAGGCAGGCAAACACATTATCCCTGATCCCAACCATGTCCTGAACAGCGAAAATGAATTGTTACCATCAAATCAGAGGTACAGGCTCCAGGATTGAATCTGGTTAGACTGAAGCATCTTTTGTGCACCAGGCAATCCTATAGATTCAATACAGAGATAAATCCACGGTCAAATGTGTAGAGGGTCTTGTGATGTAAAGTGAAATGGCTGTTCCCTCGTATCTGTCTTACAAATGTGTCATGTTGATGTTGCAAATGGAGCTGCTGTGATGGAAGAAACAATTTCAGACTTGATCTACCCATAAAGTATTATTGTATGGTGTCGTTACCATACAATTATCAGAACAACTTTTTTTTGTAGTTGTATTTTTTGAGAAGCTTCGTCCAGATTTCCTATGTTTTTAACAAATATTGATTGTATTTTTCGTTTTATGGTACAGCACATTTATACTTTAGTTTATTTGTATTCTTTACATTCAAATTAGAATTGCACTGTTAGCTCCTGCCAGCTGTGTCTTGTCCTGTGATTACCCTTCTGTGTATTTAGTCTTGTCTTCCCCTGTGCTCCTTGTCTGTTTGTCGTCATTTCATGTCCCTGTCACCCATGCTTGTCCGTGTCTCCTGCCTGTTCCCGTCGTAAGTTTGTTCCCGTCTCCCCGTGTTTTGTTTTTGGTAATTAGTTTCTTGTTTTTTCCTGCCTTCGGCTTTTTTTAATAAAGCTCGCTTTTTGTTACCTTACCTTTTTTTAGTCCTTTTTTAAACTGCACTTGGGTCCCATTTTCCACACACCCTGACAGAAAGGCCTTTTACTTCATGGGCTAGCTGTTTTTTGTGTGTATACAGTATATGAGGGAGGCGTGTGGCGCAGTGGTTTAATGCGTTTGTGTTCGTATCAGGGTGCACAGGTTCGAGCCCCACTGCAGTCAGCATGTCGTTGTGTCCCTGAGACACTTCAACCCAAATTGCTCCTGTGGGATTGTCCACAGTGTTGAGTATGTAAGTCGCTTTGATAAAAGCGTCTAACAAGTGACATGTAATGTAATATGAGATATTATGTACAGTTAATGCCGGTTTGTTGACATTAGTTTATCCACCACTGTCGACCGTGTTCAGGATTATTTTTTGTGATATTGCAGCCAGCAGAAACAATCAGCATCAATGAAAAGAACCCACAACAATGAAGTTCCGAGCCCATTTGCATTGCATGAGTGGAGCAAACTCACAGGCAAAGCTAACCGTATTTGCACAAATGATGCATCCTCGCAGCAGAAAACCTAGGAAAGCACAGCCCTCGGGAAAGTCCGTGTTTTTCTATTTAAAAATATCCAGAGTGCATTTATTGCCCCAGGACGTCAGGACACTTATTTAAGGAACGAGGACAATACCCAAAGTTCATTTATTCAGCAAGAACGGCCAGAAACATGTGCTCTTGTACTCAGCATCACATGGTGCAGATGGGCCTGCTGAACCATGTTAATTGGTCAGACAAAAAAACCTTCTTTAAGGGGCAGCGCATCCTGCCGTGCGACTACACAAAGGTCAGCTTCAGACCAAAAGCATCCGCAAGAAGAAGAAGTTGCACTGCTGGATGGGACAGGGACTGTGAAGGAAATAACTCCAGAGGAAATGTCTTTACACCTGATGTCTTGTGCTGTCGGTGAATGGCTTTGATGTTTGTGTATAGTTAGCTTAGCTCTTTCTTCTTATTGTATGAGCAGCATACCAATGTTGTGTCAAATTATCATATCATTTAAAAGATATGAACGTATGTCTTATACTCTGATTGCCTTTTACTTTGTTAAATTGTATTTTTAGCCGTGCATGTGTTTAACAGAGACATATGTTTAGGATTTGCATTCCAGGAGGGCAAAAGAAGTGTTAAAGGTGGATATGCAAACGGTGAATGGTTTAATGATGGGATGTTTAGAATTGCCGAAGAGAATGTATGGGAAGTACCAGTTGGCTGTTTTCTTTGTACTATATAGTAAGCTGTGTTCGGTGTGCAGAACCTCTTTATCCTCTGAGGATGAAGTTGCTCTGTTTTGCATTTGAGATCAATTTGAATTGTATTTGACTTTCTTTATTACTTTATTAAATACAACAACTTTGTCCATTAATCATTTATCAGTTTCTTTTCAGGGAATTCGAATTTCCACAACAACCAACATTTTGATATTACATTAAATGTCATAATTCATTATCCTAGACAGCCTACTGGAGCAATTTGGGGTCAGGTATCTTCCAAAGACACTTCGATATTTGAACTACTGGGAATCAAACCACTGACCCTCTGATTGGTAGAGGCCAATTACCCCCTGGACACACCCGTCCTTATGTGGTCAACTATCAGAGGTAACCAATCCAACCAAATTCCTACCAATCGTGACACAATGATAAAGTGTAGCTTCAGGTTTATTTATACTACTATGGGATGCATAATACATTTACGGCTGTGTTGTGATTTTCAGGAAAGCAGGTCTTTTGGAAGAATCATGAATCATTTCAAAATTGGAACCCATCTATCTCTAAATCTGTCTGTTTTGTTAAGTCTTGCATTGTATATTTTTTCTAGCAGCTGTTACCATTTCTGTGGATTTTGATCGCCAATAATAACATCAACATTGTTTTATTTTAATATGTCTGTTACGTATAATCTGACATATGCTTAAGCGATACCAAGAACCTTACTAAAACCTAATGTAGTAAAATGCGCTTTTTTAGGTTGTTTTGTGTCAATTAGATAACATCTACTCATATTGGCCAAAAATGTAATAATTACAGTTGAAATATTTACTATTTAAGGGTTATATAAAACTGTTTCCTGTCAAGGCGGATGGATGTAATAACCATGATATCCTGGAATGCTTTCTACTTAAGACATGAGTACCTTTTTTTCTCTCAAAGCTCTCTAGTTGTCAGCTCACATTGGAAAAGTAACCTTAGCCAACAACTTTCAAAGCTCCCAACAACTCCGGCATCCGTTACATTTTGACATAAAAAATGTTGCTTTAAAGCTGGAAACATAATGCATTGCTCTGAGGGTGAAGTCGTAGTAAGATGACATGTTTTTGGGTTGGAAAACAAATTAGTAGCAGAAGTGTGAATGTGAGCAGAAGTGAGCTGCCTCACACTCACACTAATGGTGATGTGGGAGCTACTGTGCTTTCATCCACTCTGCAGCCTGGCTAGATTTCATGTGAAAGTGAAATAAAACCAGATGCTATATTTTAAAGCAGCTTGGTATTACTTCCACACTTAAGAGTAAAAAAATGCTGGATGAAAACAAGGTAGGGTTACATATCAGTCCACAGTCTTTACATGATGGGCTCTTTAAAGGAGCAAGGTATGTGTTTGCTTCAAAACCAATAGCCATGTATAGACAGCCATTTCTGTGGTTATACTCTATTCTCTATAAATAAATTAAAGAGAAATGTGCACCCTAAGCCCACAAGGAAATTCTTTCATTGTAGAAATGATTACAGCAGCTGTTTTTTTTTCTATCTCCCCTGAAACCTTCTAGTAGCCTCGAGGGAACACGTGGGATCATCTTGAAAACCTCTGCCCTAGATTCATATTTCTCTTCTTTATCATTTGATTATCAATCGGAGCGGTAAACTGTTTCATCTCTTGTTCACACAGAAGGATAAGTTACAGATGTCCCGCACCTTGGGAAAAGGAATCTAAACAATATCTCAATGTTCCACTTTGATATAGGAGAACTACCATTTCCTTTACAGTCAATGGTTACAGCTCGGTTACTGATTTGACCCTAAGCTTTTTTGTAATGTTTTAATTGGAAATATATGTTGTATAAGGTAATTTTTTAGGCTATAGTTGATAGTGGCTTTACTGCATTACATTACACAGGTGTTCCTGTTATTTTGTCCATTTTGCAAAGCCGTGTTGAACCGCTCTTTTCTTCGGAGGGAATTTAAAAAGATGTCTCAGATTATCATGAATGACTATCGGGTTAAATATATTTCAAAATACACTGTATGTATGAAGGCAATGTGTAATGATGCTGTAAATAAAAGACTGACTATTTCAGGGTTCACAGAGAGAGACTATGGCATACAATATATTTTAGACACAACCTACTTGAACCGTGAAAACTATAAAAGGGACACATTTTGTTTACCAGAATATACTGTATGTCTCAGTGAACACCCTCCTGCAGCTGTGTTGAGGTGCTTTTCCATGCATTACAAACAACATGTTATAAACTTAGGTTCAGTTAAGCGTTAACGTGTTTCTCCCACAGATGAGACATGAAGCTGTAACGTGTCTACAATGTGGAAAACTCCATCTGATGTCACTTTGACTGCTCCATGAAGTAGCCCATGTGTACATTCATGCGTACAGTATGGGTCTTAATGTACAGAAATGGGGTGAAGCCTGCGAGCTAGTTCAGGCAGTCAACTCGAGCACTTATGCTGCATTCATACATAACGCCCCTTGCCACTCTACAACCAACCAAACAGAGTCTCCTAATATGCCGCTCTATTTAACCTGCCAGATCTCTCTCTATGCTTTGCTTGCTGCTGCTATTGCTGCAGCTATCTCTACGTCACTGCTGCTTGCCTGTGCCACCACCACCCCAGCTTCCACCTGTAGGCTGGGGGTTAGTTATTTAATCATCACTCATCGTGCTATGTATATCTATGGAGTGATGATGCCCGAGCCTAGACGCCAAACTCAACTATATGCTGCTTCTAATAAACATGCTAAAGAAACACGTGAGTTGTCTGACTGAAATGTCATTTATTTGAACATTTATGCTTTACTTACGCAACAGTCTACATAAGATAGCTGCACCATTATAGGTCCAGTGGTACAGGCTGAGTGCTGCCAGGCTAAAGGAGATCTGTTCCCCATATGGCAGCTCCGGCTGATGGCCCCAGGAATTTGAAATTCAAATGGGACCAAATCCTGAGGGAGGAGCTCAGCTTTGGGGTGAGGGGCCAGCTGGAAATGAGAGAGGTGAGGATGGAGAGGGAAGGCTGTGGCCGCAAGAGAAGACACACAGAAGGCACAACATGTCTTCTGCTGAGAGGGATACATATTGAAGCCTATCGTGATGACATGGCTGTAAATGTGTCATAACTCGCAAAAGCTGAGAAAATGCTTTTCAATATTATATATTATATTAATAATGGTTATATATATATATATATATATATATATATATATATATATATATTTATATTTTATTATTATTATTATTATTTATTTATTTTTAATTCACTTTTCAAACTTGTAGATATATTTATATTAAAACACATAATACCAAAACAAAGTAAACAAAAAATATAATTATTTCAATTCTGCTTACTGCTAGTTACATTTGTCTAGCTTGAGATGTGCAATAACATTCTCTGACCACTTAAAGTACATGTGTCATATTCAAAGTACTTCAAGCCACATTTTGATTTATAAAATATGAATTTAGGTCCTTAATGAATGTTGGCCCTGCCTTTTTGGACCTGAAGAAGAATTGATAAACTTCAACTTGCATCAGATATAATATGTCAGGGGATGTGTGAAAATATATGTGATTAAATATCATTCATCCATTGATTTGTCATATTTCTTATTTGTCATATACTTCACATAATCCACTGTTTTAATTGTTCCCTATATTGCCCCCCAAAATAAATGTATTATTATTATTATTATTATTATTATTATTATTATTATATATTATTATATTTAATTCTTTGAAGTAGACTGTAAGGAAGTTTTGGGTTAAGGGTTTAATATGCAGACGATTGCATGCCAGAAGCTTGTCTGTTAAGAATTGTGAATAACATGAACTAAGAGCTGTTTTTATTTTTGTTTAATTTCACAAACAACCATTGGCTTGTCAACCACATGTAGAAATATAATCATAGTCTTTCATTTAGCTTGATTACATGCTACGATGGCGAAGCAACTTTTTACATTTTTATTTGGACAAAATTGTATTAGAGAAGACCTTACAGGACAAGGAACAAAATAATGAAAGCTATTTTTTTGCGATTAAAAGCATGTCAATAAACTATAGTGTATGGCTGGACTTTCATGTGATCCTCATCTCTGAGTATGGCACTTAGTGAAATTGAGACGGACACAGATGATTTAGAGTGTAATGGTGGCTTGGCAGATTTCCATTGAATCAACATTAACCATCATGCCAGTAATGACAGACACGCTATGGCTTTCAGACCTGAAAGTGCAAACATCTCTACTAGACAAATATTTCAATTGCTACAGTATTATCTGGTCATATCTTATTGTGAAATAAATAAAATCTACTGAATGCCACATTTCACTCAAAGTGCTCTTTTAAAGATGTATCATCCAAGAAGGGATGGATCCAGGATGTTAGAGCGATCCAGATCCAGTCAGATTCTCCAAAAGTTCACCATGCAGCACAACTGAACTGACACTACGCCCACTCATTCAGCAGGCGTTTTCCCCAAAAAATGTAAGCAAGGATATAACCCTCTGCGGAGTTAAATGTGGACAGTTTGGCTGCTGTGACTTTCCAAGAAGTGAAGTGAGCATTATATAACTTGTTTTTTTGTTCAAAAAGTGTGTTTGTCAATTTATTCTTGAGGGAATTGTTGCTAAAGGCACTACACATCTGATGTTTAAGTGTTTTCACTCCAAATGAGCCATCAACTGTGCTATATCATTACAAGTTGAAGCTCTAAGCATGTACAATGATTATGTTGGATGATAAACATACTTTTGGATTGGAAGTGAAATGATAATGTTCTGTACATCAAAAGATAGAAGATGATTTCCTTACCTCCAAGACCTGGCCGTAGACGGTTGTCATATCCATCCAGCAGGCTGTCCAGGATGCGCGTGAACAGGGTGATGTTGGTTTTAAAGGCATCGGATTGGGCATCGCAGCTCACTGACCTGGGTACCGGAAAAACAACAAGAACATGAGCAGACACTTCAACAAGCAAGAATTTGTTTGATTAAATGTTAAAGCTATTCAGAGTCATAACTCTGTGTTCCACAGAGGCCTGATTTATGGGGAATAAAAAGGGGTCGTTATTATCTGGCAGAGATTTCACACATGCCCACACAGACGCACACACATACACATTGTTTCTCATCCACATGGATGACCCAGTTCAAGGCAGAACATTTGTGAGCCATCTGATCTTGAAGCCAAAACACAACTGAATATGCAAATCTAATCAGAGCTAGAGATTCATTGTAAATAAATTCAGATAAGGGTCTACATTAAAGCTTGACATATTCACCATTGCCAACAGCTCTAGTGATGTAACAAACAGGTTTTGAGGCTTATTCAATTTAAGCAGGAATGTCTACAATAGTCATCACTTTACACATCTGGGTGATTTCTGTTATCATATTTCTCTCATTAACATCTGAGAAAGTGTTAATGTGGCCGACTTCTTATGTGATAACCTAATAGACTAGGAATAATGTATTTCTTATCTTTAAGTACAGTATGTTAGCAACAGTAGGCTACTTTACCACAGTTTAAAGCTACTTGTTAGAACCGCTAGCCCACTTTAAAACTCTGCTAGCATATCCAATTCATAAATCATCAATCTGCATTAGCATGTGTAGAAAACACAAGGTGGAGGATTTTATAGAGCAAACCTTTACATGTATCCCAGAAAACTGTTCATTCATATCTTTTCAATTCATTTGTATTCTTCAGTGTTAACATTTGCTTGCTAACGTTAGCTGTCTGAGTAAGCTAGCTGATTTCAAGGTTTGCTTGGAAGTTAGCCTTCTAAGTTAGCTAAGAAATAGTCATGTTTGTCTTACATAACTATTAAAGATACTTGTATGCATGTTTGTGCAAGTTAACTAAGCTCTGTAATGTTGTGTTGTAGCTTCCTGTTTGATAAAGTTGGAAACCTCACAATTTAATACAATAACTTTTAGCAAAATGGCTTCGAAGCCACAAAAGCTAATATAAGAAAAGCACAACACTGTTATCATATTTATCCTGTTAACAAATAAAGTTTGGTTTGAGGTTTTCCTTGTCTTCCCATGTTTTACAGCAGACATTTTGTCTTGTAATCACACAAGTACAGTGTTACTAATTACATTAATGATGCTCTACTCAGGTGTCCCAGATTGTGACATTGAGCCATCATTTTGGGCTATAATACACCAATGTATCCATTAATCTGATTCTGACATGATTCATTGTATTTTCTACACCTTTGCATTAACTGTAACATGTGAAAATGTCTGCCATGAAAAAGGCCTACAGCCTAGCATGGACAATTTGGCCGCCCCAGGCAAGGTTTCTTGAATCTAGTAAGCAACAGTAGTGGGGACACATGCCTATTGAATAATGTATTATTTAAATTACCTGTCATGCTTGTGACATTGACAGTTTTTCCCTTTTGTCAACTGTCCTCTAGTGAGTGCTCAAATTAACCAAACTGTCACTCCCAATGGGCTATCCACAGACACCTTTACACCTGAGGTGTCAATGTGAGATGTCCTCTGATAACACTGTGGGAGCTTGGCAACAGTCAAAATGAATGCATATATCATATCTGAATATATCAGACTTAATAATTTAAACTAATTAGACCTTATAGTGTACTGTATATTGTTGTATTGGCCTATATTTTTCTTTTAATAAGCTACTATTTCGTATTCCCTTTGAGAAAAAGGCTACACAATTACAATGCAAGGTTTGTATTTGCTGTAGCAATTATCCCATATTAGAATGGGCCATTCAAATAACTGTTAAATAATAAAACTCAAGCTGCTCTTTGGAGTGTGCAATATCAAATAACCTTGGAAACCAGTAGCCTATGGATTATAAATTGTATTATAGGCTAGATAATTACCCACATGCCCTAAGGGTTATTTGTATGGTCAGACTGAGGATATGAAGGCGGTAAACTGCCTCTCCTGCCTCCTGCGCATTGAGTGCCCACTGATAATGAGCCCTGCGTGATAATAACATTTAAAAAACTTGATAAATGGAGACCCCCAGTCCCCAGAGACTCAGTGGCTGAGTGATCCCCGGCATTCAGCTCGTGCACTATCATCGCTTCAAGGCGTCTCCCCCCATTCAAAGCACTCACCTGGTTTTCCAGAGAGCAGTGAGCGCCAGCAGGCAGAGGAGAAGTGGAGGAGCGCTCTCTCTGCTCCACATGGCTGCTTCAACACCTACACACAGCAGGGCAGCCGCTGCAAGGAATGGACGCGCAAATTAACCGGCTTGACATGCAAGTGGATTTCTTTATATAACATGCAGACATGATATCCAACACTTATATCTGGGGATTCCCTTCAGCTCACAACAAAATAAGAGAAGAAGAAGCAGGCTGCAATTAGTATTCACTGACACGTCCCACGCCTCCACTCACTGAACATACCCAAAAAGATTGCAAAGAGAACGATCTGAAGAAGTATTTAGACGATTACAAATCATTACATGCAGAAAATAATCAATAATATGAGAGGAAATGTGGGATCAAGATCTTTTCCATAATACAAAATAAAGAAATAAACGTTTCCTTTGTGTCTGAGAGGGGGATTTACAAAAACATAAATAAAAAAAACACTCACCTCAAGTGCAGAAAGTACCTGCTGCAGCTGGATTCGTCGAAGATGCAAGAAAGTTAAATCAACGCTCTCTCCTGTTTTGATGCGACTGAATGAGTTCAAGTGTGTCATGAGAACAAAGATGCGAGCATTGATAAATCATAGTCCCAGCCAGCAGCAGGAATGCACCCGAAATGCACAGGCTTTCATAGTGTCCCCCCTCCCAAAATAAAAATGGGAAAAAAATGATAACAATGAGATGGTAGGAAATTAAATGTAAAACATAAATAAAAAAAGCAGCAGTTGCGGGAGATGATCCTGATGTTTTAAATTGCCCCTGTTCAGCTTCCCCCTCAGCTGGTTAAAAAAAAGCTCGATGTGAATCGTGATAAGCAAGAAGCACATCTCAGTCTCCCTCATCTCTCCACAGAAAAACTACAAAGGCTGAGGAGGAGACCCACTGGGTCCTAGAGACGGTTTGGTATGCATGCAGACCAGTGAGGATGTTAATGAATGTTGTTTCCACTCACAGCCAATGTATAGTGCCATATTGATTATGCAAATAGCCAGGCTTTGTTGCATGGTGGCGATGGAAATTGCACCTTTGGAAATGGAATCCATGGGTTCAGCCATTTTGGTCTGTTTTTGTGTGTCACCAACTGCTCATGAGCCTTGGGTTTCTTTTCATTTCAGGCTCAACAAAGGTCTGCTAATTAGACATGTGTACTTAAGGTGATGGAAAAGCCTTCAACACAGCTATTGAACCACGGGACACTAAAACGCGCCACTGAAATACTGATTAATAATGGTTTTGTATCATTATCTGACTTACATATTCTTGGTTGACCTATTTGTGTAGCTGTGGTCAGTATACACTGATATACTATCCAAATTGGCAAATATTGGTGTATACGTTGATTGGATTTGAAGGGGCCCTATTATGATAATGTTCAGGTTCATATTTGTATACTGTGACATGTTTCCATGCTTTAATGTTTCTCATACTGCCTGAGCTGCAGCACCTCTTTTCTGCTCTGATTGGTTAGCACTCCGGCTCTGTTGTGATTGGTCGACAGCTTAGAGATGTCCCGTCCCTTAGCCTGTCACATATAGTATAATGTGTTGGAGAGCTAGCCAAAATAAGTGCAAGTGTTACATAGTGATGTCACTATGTCCAGAAGTAAAAAAAAAGAGTCCAATGGAAAGGTTTCAGGCAGGGGGGGATGGGGGAGGAACACAGTGAGTGTAGCCTTTAGAGACGATGTACAACAAGTCACTACAGGAAAGGGAAAACCCCCAAAAGCTTATTAGGACCTCTTTAAGAAACTGTGGGTGAAAAGGGTATCATATGTAACTGTTATCACTATGAAATATATGTTTTTGTTTTGCTGGCAAAAATGACATTACAGTTCGTAAATGAGGCAAATTACTTTTGGTGAAATTAGGAAAATACTAAAGTGGGCAAAGTGTTTTCTTTTTACTATAGTCCAAATGAAATGCCAAAATACAAAGTTATGACCCGTTGTTCTCGTTGTGTGTTTTTATGTGTGTGTGAAACATAGAGAATGGCCCTCTTGACACTGCTGTTGCTATGACAGTTTTTGTTGTGGTATAAATTGTTATCCTTTTTCTAACAGTTATTGTAGTTGCAATGTTTACAGCATGTAGACTAATTTCTCTTGTGAGCCTCAAATCATAAACTGACAAATAGCAAAAAAACACCTTATTATATTATAGATTAGTTTCCTTAGTGCTGCTTTTCCTTCCAATGATGTCACCTCACTTTAATGTAGAGCTTTGGGAGCTGTTCTTTCAGCACCACACGCTGCATGGCTTACATTGGATCATTGTAACATCATCTAACATGTAACTAGTTTTTCTGTCTATGACCACATTTCTAAATGCAACAGCAGTGTGGGATCCATTGGTTTATCCTAATATAATAATGTTTATATATATATATATATATATATATGCACTTTCAATGAAATAGACCAACAAACAGAAAATCTACAAATTCCCAAAACATTCCTTTGGTGGCACATGTCATTCTGTGATATAAAAAAACGACATTGAACGGAAGACGTCAAATGAATTCTTGCAGGAAAAGTGTATATTTTTCAGGGGGGAAACAAATCTTTGAAATTTGGAAAAAATGGAATGGATTGTTAACCCTTTCTTGACCAGATTACCAACTAGGCAAGGTGGCAACATGGTCACTGCATATCACTCTGTTTTTGGTGATGTTGGGGTGCTTTGTGAAAACACTTTGAGAGGCTATTCAAAGAGCTGCTGATCGGGTGATATCATTCATGTAAATTATGTTTGTACATATACGCCCACCTTGGTGCAATTGTAGATTATTAGGAGTCAATCTCAATTCAGTTTAAACAGATGAAATGTTATGTGTAAAAAAAAGGTATGAATGTATTTTATGTGGATAAACTGTTATGCTATAATATAAATAATATATATAATATAATAGATAGATGAACTCAGACGCTAACAAACATCAGGTAGGATTATCTGTGAAATGGCAAGATGGGAGGGAAGGGGGAGGGACGGGGTGGCATGGGAAAGGGATTCCCTATATCATTTGTATCTGTCTGTATAAGTCCCTTAATTTGTGAGGGCAAAAAACAAAACAATAAAAAGTTGGTAACAAAAAAAAGATACTTTAATCATTTTAGTTAATATTGTGTTCAGATGGTGCACATTTCAAAGGATGGGTGCAATAGGAGATAAGTGAAAGCCAGGCAGGCACTCTCTGCCCCAGAGCCTCTTAATAGGTTAATATGGCCATGAATTATTCAAGTGTATGAATCTACAGCTGTGTTAAATAAATAAAATGTGTGTGTGTTTGGAACATCAAGTAAACGTCTCGTTGCAATGCCTAGAATTTATTTTTAAACCACCCAATGGTCACTTCAGTTGTTATATTTTTAATATTTGCAAGTGTTACATCATAAACAGTGTTTATTCTTAAAAGCAGAAACAAATATGTCAAGGATTTAGTTTAAAGTGTGTGGTTAATGGGTAAAACATATATATTTTAAAATCATTCTTTTTTAATTACCTTTTCAATAATAAAATGTATTCTCATATATTTTTATTTCATATGTTTTTATCTGATATGTTTATGTGTGTTTTTCCTTTTTCTGGGGGTTTGTCCGTACATGGACTTTATCCTTTTTTTCTATGTTTGTACTTTATCCATACTATTTGTGTTATGCCAATGAAATAAAAAGAAGATAAAATAAATCATAATAACAATAATGATATTTTAAATGCACCCTGTTTTATAAAGTGTGCTATATAAATAAACGTAACTGTGCTTTAAATCATGTAACTGCTGCAGAGGCGGAGACAGGTTGGTCAAATGGACAAAAAGCATTAAGGAGACCTGATTTAAGAGGCAGCAGAGAAAGTGAGTAATCTCTTTCTCTCTCACACACACACACACAAACACACACACACACACACACACACACACACACACACACACACGGATCAAAACAGGCTGCTGGACCTCAGGGGTCGGTCCATTATCAAGCAGCCGCTGCCTTCCTTTGCTATACTTCAGACAGGCTGCCCCATTGATCTCGGCTTTAATCTATACCTGTGACAGGTGATCGATGAGCCAGGTCATCTCAATAACGCTGACCCCTGGGCCATCAAGTCCAACAAAGCAGGTAGGAAGCAGCCTGCAGGCGGAAAAGCAAGGGCATCGAGGACAAAATCTACCCTCCTTTATTCTGTAAATCTGTGTGTGCACGTTTAGTTTCCCGCTAAACTCGGGTTAAACTCGGGCTGTTAGCCTCCGAGTTACACACTCTTACAGCACAATGCTTATTGCAAGATGTTGCATCAGACTCCACTGCCAGGCCTGAGTGTGTCCCAGTTGGGCACAATGAGTGACAATGCATATTGATCAGGTCCATGTGGAGGTCCATGTGGAGGTAGGTATGATTCAAGGTTGAAAGGTAGCGTTAATATTTAATTAAAATGACAAATGTAAACCCTTTATCACTGTCACTCCTGGTTTAGTATCATATAGAAGTCACGTGTGGAAGGGAAACATGTTAAACTCGTGTTAAGACTGTAAATGTTACAATAATGTGATTCATGTCACTTTCAAGGATAGTGCATCTAAATACGCAAAGTAATTCTCCATTTGTATGGCAATTCCAATCTGGCGTTATTTTGACCACATTACCTGCAAGAGGCGAGAAATACCAAAGGAGCAATACAAATGCAGATTCAGACAGGCGGGAATTGACAGATGTGCTTTCATTCAGTGGGGGTGCAGCTCAATAAGGATCTGGTCGATCAACAAAAAAAAAAGCTAACAGGAAAGTGTGCTGCTGCTGCTTCAGCGGCGCTGATTGAATTATTTTCCTTGTCAGAATAAATATGAAATATGTGCATCTAACTATAGCCCGAGCAAAAAATGCTTTGCTTGTTATAGAATGAAATACATCAGAATAAAAATGCTTGACAGACGTGTGGGGTGATATGAGTCACATGGATGCATACATATCAATGCAAACACACAAATAGACACACACACACACACACACACACACACCCACACACACACACACACACACACACACACACACTCAGTGTCCTCTGCTGGAGAAACACAGAAACTGGCTCCTTGTAGATTTAGAAACAGATCAGCACACAAAGACACTCAAAGATACTTGCTCCTGATATAAGAGTGCAGCACCAGCTGGTTGTTGACTCCACTGACATTTTGGGGAGAAAATAATACCTGATCCAGTCATGCAGCTTGCTATTGTCAGTTGCATGTGAGTTGATTCACCAGGCAATGCTGGAAATGCTAAACCAGTCTCAGGCCTGTTACCTCGGCAACAAGCCATGCATGGCAGAAGAACGATGTTGTGAGAGAGAGAAAAAAAGATGAGGAGCCCATCGAGGAGCTCTGACACTCTTAAAGTGATAGGTCACCCCTTAAAAAATCCTTTTGCTGAAAACACACAGACACACACTGACACAAACTCTGCAGATCTAACATTAACCCTTATGGCCCGCCTCCAATTGTATTCTTGATAATAAAAGCTCAATTGACTGTATTCCCTTCTAAGGGGACCCACATTTAACATATCAGGAAATATTCATATTTTGAATATACTGTTTTTTCTTTATCTGCTTCTTAAAATGTTAACCAGGTGATCTAATTTATATAATTTATATTTATAAATATGTATATTTATATTATATTTATATGGGGAGGTTTTGGCGCAGTGGTTAGAGCGTTGATCATCAGATCAAGGAGCGTTGGTGAATTTCAGTTCGAAACCCGCCTCAGCGTCAGGCCCAAGTGTCCTTGGGCAAGACACTCTACCCGCATTTGCTCCTGTGGGTAATGTCCACAGTATTGACATTTACATGTCTAATGTGTAATATGTAATTGTAAAGCGCTCTAATTAAAAAATGTAATCCATTATTATTATTATTATTATAAAGGGAAAACACAAAGAAGCACAGGTAGAGTTAATTACACTTACAATGGCTATGTTACATTTAACTAGTCAAGAGACAGGGTTCTGCCAGTAGGGGTCTCAACATCTGAACATTAACAAAAGACGATTGCTGTATCTCATTTGCGTAATTCTGTGCTATGAGTACCCTGATGGTGCACTCATAACGGTCAAAACGTTGAGTGTTGAACACTGGGCACTTCTGCCCATGGGCGGTTCTAGCAGGGAGGGCTAAGAGGGGCACGTGCCTCTCTAACACTGACCCTGCCATCTTGGCTACGCAACAAAAGTTGTGCTACCAGCTGCGATTGCGGTTTCTCTGGAGAACACAACACTTTACAAATTAAAGTTACATGTGTGTTTTCTATATTTGATACACGAACCACTATAGTTTAAAAGCGAAAGCATTTATAATTTCACTGGTGTGATTGAGCGGCCTGGGATGATTTGCTACAAAGAACGATGCAAATCATTACAGACGGCTAGCTAGCTAGCTAGCTAGCAGCAGCAATTTTTCTGTGGAGGACACAGCAGTGTCCACAGTGCACTACATGCAGTGTACCAAGGAGAGCATCCAGAACAACAAGAGTTGGTTTGTGTCATGAAGTAGTGTGTGATCATTTAAACATGTTTACTTCTTAGATATTGTGATAAAGTTCAAGTTAGGTATTACATTGGTATATTCATGAAAATATAATTTGAGAACTGACAAAATGTCTTACAAACCGTAAAAGCACAATGACACAAAACATAAAAGCTCTAAAGTGCCAGGTTGCATCAAAATGGGATTGCAATGAATGATTTAGGCCGGTTGAAATACAGTGCGTACAGCAGAGTAAAGTGGGTGAAACCAAAACATGATTATACAATGTGTTTCTTTCCCCAGAACAGATCCAGCTAAATAAGTCAAAAGGAAGAAAGGATTGCTTGGACTTCATTATTCTTGATCAATTGTATTACTTCCACTAGTAGATTGACAAAACATGTGTTTTGGCCCAAAGCAAAGCCTTCATATACGACAGCACTGAGCACTCTCTTTAAACTCTTACTCGTACAGTCACCATCAAAACAACTCGTGAACCTGTACAACTGTAAGAAGATCAAAGAAAGAGAAGAAGAAGGATTATAAAAAGGGAAATATAAATAAATATATCTTATGAAAATACACTTTTTGATTTTACATTTATTTTGAAATTCAACCCCAACAAATGGCTATCCGATTTTGTCGCTATTTCCGATATAACATCTGACAGTTCAACCAACATTTCATATTAAAGATATGTCTTCCATACTTCTGTGAAGATAGTCCCAACATGTTTAAGAATGTGAGGTTTAGAATTACATTTATAAAAAGAAAGGACTGAGTCTTTAGCATCAACCTTCAAATTAACTCTCAAACAAAGCTGGGTAAATCTGACATTTTCTTTCATGTCCAGAATCTTAGAATAAGCTTTAGTTGCATTCACATGATACACAATTTGCTCACCGCCAGAGTCTTGCAGTAGAAACAACTAGATGAGTTTTGTTTCTATGGTTACCTCCCTTGCTAGCTTGAGATGCTACATACGGATGTCATCTTATTTGCTTTTGTCGAAAGGTCAGCGGTAGATAAGGTCAATGTTAAAATAATTAGAACTTTGAGCGCAGCGCTCTGTGACAATTTGAGAAATGTGCGACGCCAAGGGTAGCGCTTCCGCCTGATTGGTCGGCACAGCTCTCTCCATAGAAACACAACAGCAATGTTAGCGTATACGGCTCCTTGGCCGAAGACACATTGCATCTAAATAGGGACCTTCTGGTTAAAAAAGAGATACAAAAATTAATAAGAAATTCAACTGACAGCCAAAACATGGCACAGACAGAAACTTCAAACCTGTCAGCAGGAAGTAGAAGACCTGAGTTTGATTGACAGGTGCAGACAGCTCAGGAACACCTCAGCTCTTGGCCCCGAGCGGCACACATTGAGACAAATAAAAGTTCACTTAGAGTTCATGGTATCAGCTGCCAGATGATCTCACTGTTACAAAACACGTCTTTTCTTCTACCTTTCTTCCACTCTTATATAACTCAATAGAATCACAGGCGCATTTAGCTTATAATAATTAAAAGGTCGCTTTTCTGACCGTTGCCAATGCTATTTGTTCAGTCGGAGTATTCTGCACACACGCTGTTGGTAATTTACCCTCAGGTTACCAAGGAAACTAAAGCGAGTGCTGTTCGGCAGTGCTCCGTGTTTGGCTGGTTCGTCTGCCATCTTCAGCTCCTGAGTTTCTACAATAATTCCCTTTTTATCCACGGCTATATTTAACTGCCGATCCAGTGTACAAACAGCAGAGAGATGAACCGTGGGCTCACACCTGCTTCCTGCTGCTTGCTGTCACATGATCACTGTCACGATGCAGAAGAGGGAGAGCAGAGGAAACATGACCGAGATTTTAAATTAGGGAGCTGTAGGAGGGCAGTTGTGTATTGTGTTATTAAAATAGTACAAGGCTGATAAAGCAGTATTTAATGGGAATACCTAAAGAGTGTGTGTGCTTTTCTTTAATGAATGGTATTTAAAGTGAATGCACCAGATTGATGCATTTAACTTCAATTTAAAGAAAAACATCTTCCCGGGGGTGCAGGCCCCCGGACCCCCCCTAGAGGATGTGAGGTCCACCAACAAATAAAAGGACCCCCTATTTTGTGTCCCCCCCACTTCTCAAACCAAAGTTACACCCTTGCATACAGCAGACACAGAGCAACGTTAGCATTCTTGCGTCTTAAACTTAAAACACTCTTTTGACTACTTTCAAAGTGCCAACACAAAATCAAAGTGTTCTAGTTACGGGTTTCAATTCTAGTGCCTTTATGATGGCAATCATGCTTTTACTTTTTTCTATGCATATAAATGAGAAGTTATTGAACAAAAACAAAAAAGACGAATAACTTGAGTTTTTTCTACAATACTGACTATGATCCAGAATTAGAATCAGAATGCTTATTCCAGACGAAATGGGTTTTGTGACAGTTGCTCCATTTTAGGAAGGAAATTTAAATAATCAGAATATAAATAATACATTTACATAAACATACTGCAAGAAGTTAAAGTAAGAACATGCAATGAAAATAAACATCAAAATAAAGATATGTACGTATACGAACACAAAAAGTTAAAGAAAATAATAGTATGAATTTTTAACATTTACTGTTATTCAGCACTCAAACACTTCCGAGGGGAATGAAGATGAAGGATAAATAACAGTGGTAGTAGTAGTAGGAATATTAATAGTAGAGGTTTAAAGTATCTTGCCATTTGCTGCTGTACAGTCTAAACAGCCACTAGATGGCACAGAAGGTTTAACACACTGGTTTTGTTTAATTGACTGTGCTTCTAAATAAGCACAGTAAATTCATCGCTTACTGTGCATGTGGTTTTGTTTAAGCACACTTTTTTTCTTCAATCATCCCTCTCTCATTTCAATCATCCTTATTTCATTGATGGTCATGCCATCAATACAAAGCATGTCTGTTGAACATTGCTCTCCAAGGAGCAGTGATTAAACTCCTGGCAGTGACATATAATCCTGGTCGACCTGTGACCTCCTTTTATTGACGTTTTCTCACTCTTTACCTGGTTTTCTCATTTGTTTCTGCCTGTTATATTATTGTTCTTCCATCCCACTAATGCAGTGTAAAGAATTATTAATGTCTTATAAATTAAAGCGTTATATGTGTAATTCCCTTGTCATCAAAGGATGTTGTAATAAATACAAGAAAACCAGAAAATAAAATGAAAGCATTAAAAAAAAAGATGTCAAGTTTTTCCACTTTTATTGTAAAATGCTGTATTTATGAAAATAATTGTTCTAATATTTTCTACTATTCTATGTACAGTGGGGCAAACAAGTATTTAGTCAGCCACCAATTGTGCAAGTTCTCCCACTTAAAAAGATGAGAGGCCTGTAATTTTCATCCTAACCTCAACTATGAGAGACAAAATGAGAAGAAAAAAAAAATCCAGAAAATCACATTGTCTGATTTTTAAAGAATGTATTTGCAAATTATGGTGGAAATAAGTATTTGGTCAATAGCAAAAGTTCATCTCAATACTTTATTATATACCCTTTGTTGGCAATGACAGAGGTCAAACGTTTTCTGTAAGTCTTCACAAGGTTTTCACACACTGTTGCTGGTATTTTGGCCAATTCCTCCATGCAGATCTCCTCTAGAGCAGTGATGTGTTGGGGCTGTCGCTGGGCAACACGGACTTTCAACTCCCTCCAAAGATTTTCTATGGGGTTGAGATCTGGAGACTGGCTAGGCCACTCCAGGACCTTGAAATGCTTCTTACGAAGCCACTCCTTCGTTGCCCGGGCGGTGTGTTTGGGATCATTGTCATGCTGAAAGACCCAGCCACGTTTCATCTTCAATGCCCTTGCTGATGGAAGGAGGTTGTCACTCAAAATCTCACGATACATGGCCCCATTCATTCTTTCCTTTACACCGATCAGTCGTCCTGGTCCCTTTGCAGAAAAACAGCCCCAAAGCATGATGTTTCCACCCCCATGTTTCACAGTAGGTATGGTGTTCTTTGGATGCAACTCAGCATTCTTTCTCCTCCAAACACGTCTAGTTGAGTTTTTACCAAAAATTCTATTTTGGGTTCATATGACCATATGACATTCTCCCAATCCTCTTCTGGATCATCTAAATGCTCTCTAGCAAACTTCAGACGGGCCTGGACATGTACTGGCTTAAGCAGGGGGACACGTCTGGCACTGCAGGATTTGAGTCCCTGGCGGCGTAGTGTGTTACTGATGGTAGCCTTTGTTACTTTGGTCCCAGCTCTCTGCAGGTCATTGACTAGGTCCCCCCGTGTGGTTCTGGGATTTTTGCTCACCGTTCTTGTGATCATTTTGACCCCACGGGGTGAGATCTTGCGTGAAGCCCCAGATCGAGGGAGATTATCAGTGGTCTTGTATGTCTTCCATTTTCTAATAATTGCTCCCACAGTTGATTTCTTCACACCAAGCTGCTTACCTATTGCAGATTCAGTCTTCCCAGCCTGGTGCAGGTCTACCATTTTGTTTCTGGTGTCCTTTGACAGCTCTTTGGTCTTGGCCATAGTGGAGTTTGGAGTGTGACTGTTTGAGGTTGTGGACAGGTGTCTTTTATACTGATAACGAGTTCAAACAGGTGCCATTAATACAGTTAACAAGTGGAGGACAGAGGAGGCTTTAAAGAAGAAGTTACAGGTCTGTGAGAGCCAGAAATCTTGTTTGTTTGTAGGTGACCAAATACTTATTTTACCGAGGAATTTACCAATTAATTCATTAAAAATCCTACAATGTGATTTCCTGGATTATTTCCCCCCATTCTGTCTCTCATAGTTGAAGTGCACCTAGGATGAAAATTACAGGCCTCTCTCATCTTTTTAAGTGGGAGAACTTGCACAATTGGTGGCTGACTAAATACTTTTTTGCCCCACTGTATCAGTTAGTGATATTTTCCATAATGTACAACTCCCATCCAATAGGTCTTAATTGAAATTTAAACAGATCTTAATTACAGCTATAATTTGGCTGATTTAATATTTCTCAAATACAAAACATATTTGTATTTGCATAGAAAATTGGTCAGTCAACAACAATGAGAACAGTTTATATTCCAATTTGGATATTTACACCTGTGCTGTGAAAACGTCTGCATCTGTATGAGCTAAAATAAAGCTAAAAATGCTGACAAAAGTGTCCTAAACTGCATTTCAGACCAATGTATCTATAATGACCAACTAGCAGTTGATTTGCTGATTTATTTACAATAAGCAGTTTTTACTCACAAATGTTTGACTTGATCTTACTCCTCTATGTTATGGAAATGTCGATAAGAAGTAGTAACATTGCATCTGAGAAGATAAACAAGCTGTAAACACCCACATGTACATATTATCCCTTTGCAAGGTTGTTGCTGCTAATGTGTTTGCAGATATTTGCCCAATACACATTAGGCTGAAAGAGCAACACAAGAGTCATTTGGAGCCACATTTCTGTAGGCTATACCTGATACATCTATTAGATGAAGTCCAATATTCAATCTCCATTTAGCTTGGTTTTGCATGAGGGAAATCTCCTCCAGCTCCTGAGGGAAATATCTGGCTCTTTAATTGTCAAACACTCTCCTCTGTTTACCAGATATCTTCTAACTTTGTACGTCTTCAGTTTGGTCCCGAGCATGCAGTGTGTACAGTGGGTTTATTTGGGCTTTTTTGGTAGGAGCAGAAAGAGTGAACCAAAGCAGTAAATATGCATGCCAAAACAAAGAGAGATACTTAAACAACAAAGACGGATGATAATTCTCCTCTCCTTCACGTCATCTTTTGTTAGCGCAAATACATCAATGAGCTGCTTAAATGTAGTCTAATTGTTGAGTCCAGTATGTCCTACCCCTTTAATGTGATATTTGATTAACATAACCATTTGTCACAAGACAGATATTAAAGCTAGGTTTCTTCATTATGCAGATTTTACCGGCAGGAAGCCAACAGTCGTCACCAGCCTCACATGTGATGAGCTGTGACACAAAACTGGCAAGATAACTAAACCCACCAGTTGCTATTTTCCATGAACATATGGCAGAGAAGGGGGAAGGAGAGACTTCTCATCTTGCCGTCCACTTTTATATTTTGCTATTAACATTTCTGTCTCGATTTTGCATTTTGAGACTTTGATCGATGGAGAAAACATTGTTGCTTAGCACTTATGCTGAGAACGAGGCCAAAAAAAAACGTAATTCTAAGTGGCCATGTTAGCTGTGTGTACATATAGGCCTACTGTCAAGTAAAATTTGACATATGTAGCCCCTTTGACCTCTGAAAGCTTTGCTGCCTTCCATGTGAACCCACCTGAGTAAGGAAATTAACTTTCAAAAGAAAGGCATTTAACTCTGTTTACATCTGCACTTGTTCTTCCCTGTGAACACTTATCAGATTAGCCCTCTATCCTGCATGCTTTTAGCTAAATGCAGCAAGCAGCAATCTGACGGTTGTTCTTGCAGAGCCAATAGTTTAATGTAATCACTATATGATGACACGGAGCTTCCAGCTGTCTCACTAACATTGCTGGCACATTTTCAGATGACTACTTTCTGCTGAGACACTCCTGAATGCAGCAGGCTGGAGATTCATATGGTGGATATTTCTCTCAAGCGAAATCATTTCTGGAGTTCCTAATGATCATTTGATATGACACTCTCTCAGGTGTCAACTCTAAAACTAAACTAATAATCAAATGTATGTGAAATCACACTGTAATGTAGCCTAATGTGAAAAGGGATCTTTAAAGTAATGAAACTATAAAGATGTATGACCCAACGCTGCAGTTTCCCTCAAAGTTCTATGGATATGCTAGTCTTCTGTAACCATCAGACTTAATTGTCATTTTGATTCATTATTTAAACGTTTATTTGCCGAGCAAACTCGAGATGTTAGCAAAGATTTAGCTGATGAAAACAAGCTAAATGTATGCTAGCTGCCGAACAAAAACAGTAGACGGAGTAAGTTAGCGCTGATAAACAAAGCGAACATTTACTAGCATTTACTAGCATTTGTGAAGAACCAAACAGAGATAAAGGGAGAATACAAATTAAACGTTCAAGAGCCACTCTAAGAGACCCAAGAATGCTATCGTTGCTCAGTGTCTGCTGTATGTGTAGTTAGCAACTGTTTGCTAACATGTTAGCTAACTTAAACAGACAAGAGAATAACTTTTACATACACACACCTGGTATGCGTCTCCTGCTTGTGACATATAGAAACCTATGGAAGCTCATTGTTGCCAATGTGACAAATAAAGGTCTGGTAATTCATTACTATGATGATGCAATATCTAAAAATAATGACTCGATATCTAAAAATAATGACTTGAGGTACTTAGTCATTATTTTTGAAGTAAGTCGTTATTTCGGGATATTCATTTGTTTTATTGAGATACAACATCGTTATAATGACTAACAGGATATTTTTAACATTGTGGAAATGGGCTCCCATATTTCTGCAGTACATTTGTTTCCAAATGAACAACGTAAAACAAGGATTTGTTTAAACTGTTGTACCCATCATTTTCCTCATGCTAGTATAGCATCAAAAGTATCAAACCACCTGTTAAAATGCACCAGAATACAGGAAAGCTATTTTTTGTTCGTGGTGGGGGACCCCCACACCCCCCGTTGAAAATGTCCCCCCCCACATTCAGGATGCTTCCTGAATGTCCCCATGTCCATGTCCCCGTGATTAATCTTCAAGCTCTGGGATTGGATGTTGGAGTGGCAGTGCGCCAAGGTTACGCCGAGTGTCAAACAGCTGTTTGAAATGGAACGAAACCACGCCAGACTATCCAAAACTGGAATCGAACACCCCCCAGAACTACACATGCTGGCTATTGTGTTTCGCAAAATGTTCTATGGGACGTCTCTACTGAACGTTTTCGTTTTTCCCACAATTAGAAGTTGCCAGTATTAAACACATTGGTGTTATCAAATGTAAAACATATAATTAATAAATGGGTGAAAATCGCTTGTGTCCATAATGCGCAGCATTAATATATACCCACATGACAGCTCATTGTTACTTTGTAATTCTACTCCACTACAATTCAGAGGTTAACCTGGTATTTTTACTCCACTGCATTTATTTGAGTTACTTTGCAGATTCTGATTAATGATGTGAAATATAAACAACCCTTAAAGCAGACTTTAGTTACACCTGAGTAAAATTCAGGTAAGGTGATTGTCAAGTGTCAACAATCAGGAGAGATATTTGATAGTTGGTGCTTGAGAAGACTAAACATTTATCTGCAATTGACATGAATGGAAACGAGTAATAAAGTATATTCATTACTCGTTATTCTCTACTAATAGTTAAATAAAGACTGTATATTATGGCTATTTTGCACATCACTTTCAAGATTTTCTAAGGTTTATTGACATATCATATACACAACTATGGTGTAGTTATGCAATGAATGAAAAACTTGGGTCGCAGCTGAGGTTCCTCAACAGTGCATTACAAGACATCTATCAATATGTGTGTACCTCCACCATTAAACTGTCATATTCTGCACATTTCTTATACTATATCTACATACACAAGAGTATAATTCATATTTATAATATCAGTTAAAATAAGTGCTTCAACATAACATTGCAGGAAAGCAATATATTAGACGTTAAGTACTTTGTCAGGCTTAATATTTATCTTTTGATACCTCCAAAGCTTTTTTCTTATTTAAAGAAGACCATAATCTAAAGTATTATTTAATGTTTAAATAAAGGTTCATTTGTTTTTCTGTTTTGCACCTCCTCCTATTAATATCTTTGTACATCCTGCACTAAACTGTTTTATTGTAGAGATCACTTATAGTATCTTCTTGATTTTTTATATTCTATATTTCTATCATTGACCTATGAAAACCTATGACCTATGAAAAGACCTATGAAAGTATGTACTCTTAATATTTTTTTCATCAAATATAACACATAAAAACAATAATTCAATAACGTGCTTTAACCACTAGGCGGTGCACACAAGGTACACACAGCCATAATAACTTTGTATTATTAGTGTAGGACACTTATGTATGTACAACATCTGAAGATGTGTAGTTTTATTCATGTTTTCACATCATTTTACAGCATATTGCTATACTATTTCAGACTCAGTAATTAAATTCTTATATTCAAAGAAAATCAGTAATATCTTTAAAAACTACAAGTCCTTTATCAGCTGTGCACCGTTATGGTGTAAATATAACCTATCTACGAATTAGATCAAATGTAAAAGTCAACCGAATTAGTGTTGATACTGCAAGGAGACGTATTGTGTGAAGAGAAATTGAAGATGTTGTTTAATTGTTGATATATTTATGATCCACGTCAAGTATTCAGTTTCGGTGGTAGTGGTGATGCTACGTCTGTTTCCGGTTATTTTTATTTTGAAATTCAGTTCCTAACGGACGCCAAAAAAGCCCAAGATTATGGAATTAAACAAATAAATAAAAACAAGGAGAATTGTGTGTTATTGGTGAGTAAATAACAGTGTGTTATTTAGAAAAAAATAACAAATTAGAAGGAAAAAAGGATAAAAAAATACAGATTTCAGTATTCTGAGGCTCTGAGCCCCATTTCTTTTCCTCACAGACGACAAAAAAAGTCCGACATTATACGATTTAAAATAAAAACAATAATCGTGGCTTGATATTGAGTAAGAACATGTTTTTATGAACCACACAGCTTCCGTTCTTCCAAGACCCGAACGGACAAAAAGACGTGCTGCAGGCATGAAACATAATAGAAATGCTTTTCAAATGGTTCTGTGTGACACGAAAAAAAAGGGAAAATCGTGTTGGTGAACACGAATCAATAGATTAAATGTCGTGACTGTAACACGAAATGCGGTGATACTGTGTTGGATACTCACCCTAAATCAGTGACTGCCCCCTGCCTCCCCAACTGTCATCATTACATTACATTAAATTGCATTTAGCTGACGCTTTTATCCAATGCGACTTACAATAAGTGCATTCGACCAAGGAGATACTAACTTGAAGAAAACAGAATCATATAAGTACATCAGGTTTCATAGAGCCAAAACATTTCAAGTGCTACTCAACTAGTTTCAGATAAGCCAGTCCTTTATTAGTATATAAGTGCTTTGTTAGTAATTCTATCGCTCGAAGTGGAGTCGAAAAAGACGAGTTTTTAGTTTGCGCCGGAAGATGTGTAAGCTTTCTGCCGTCCTGATTTCAATGGGGAGCTCATTCCACCATTTTAGAGCCAGGATAGCAAACCGACGTGTTTTTGTTGATGGGAACTTGGGTCCCCCTCGCAGTGCGGGTGCAGCGAGCCGTTTGGCTGATGCAGAGCGGAGTGCACGTGCTTGAGTGTATGGTTTAACCATGTCTTGGATGTAGGAAGGGCCAGATCCATTCACAGCATGGTACGCTAGTACCATTGTCTTGAAGTGGATTCTAGCAGTTACCGGAAGCCAGTGAAGGTGTCACAGTCTGCTTTCTCACTCACCTATTTTCTGCATTATCATTCCTTAGTCACCTGGTAGTCACACCCTGTCTCTCTCTCTCACTCTGTTACACCCATCAGCTCCATTAGTATTTAGGCCCACTTCACCTTCACCTCAGTGCCAGATCGTACTTCGCAGCATGCTTGTCTTTCCCGCACTACTCCTCAGATTGCTCTCCCGGTTTCGACCCTGCCTGTCCCTGACCAGCCTGCCTCGCCTGCTCCCTGACCCGTTCTGTGCCTACGACTCCCGTCCTGCTGTCTCCTGGAACCCTCGCCTGTCCCCGACCAGCCCTTTGCCTACTATCTGCCGTGTTGTCTCCTACCAGCCTATAGACTCTAATAAAGCTGGTTACCGACTATCTCTGGTTTCCCGTGTTCTGCATTTTGGTCCTCAGCTCGTTTGTGACAGAACGATCTGGCCAGAAATGGACCAAGCAAACACCGGGTCTCCTAGAGACCGCTTTGAGAGGGTTGAGGATGCCATCCAAAGACAGGAGGTCACAATAGCTACCTTAGCTATCGAGACCCACCAGGCAACCTCAACCCAGGGACAAACGCTGGCTTACCTTACCTCCCAGATGCAACAGATGGCCGCCACCGTACAACAGCTAGCCGCTACCATGGCTGCTACCGTCCCTCCGCCCGCAGCTCCGATGCTCGCTCCAGCCCCTGGGTCGACGGGATACGCTCCGGAGCCTCGTGTGGGAACGCCGGAACGCTACGCTGGTGAGCCGGAGGGATGCAGGCCTTTTCTCACAAACTGTTCCATATTGTTTTCACTGCAGCCACACACCTTCGCCTCCTCGGCGGCTCGGGTAGCTTTCACCGTTAATCATCTGACGGGGAGAGCACGTTTATGGGGAACTGCTGAGTGGGAGCAGCAGACACCAGCCTGCGCCTCGTTTGCTGCCTTTTCCGCGGAGATGCGGAAGGTGTTCGGTCCCGTTCGTCTGGGTCCCGACTCTGCTGGAGGCCTGCTGAGTTTGTGCCAGGGTTCCGGCACGGTGGTGGATTACGCTATTGACTTCCGCACCAGTAGCCGTCGCAGCAGCTGGAATGAGCCGGCGCAGTGTGACGCATATCTGAGAGGATTAGCGGATTATATGAGAGATGAGCTGGTTTCCTATGATCTCCCTGCTTCCTTGGATGGGTTGATAGAGCTCACCTCTCGGATTGACGGACGAATCCAGACTCGGAGAGGAGAGCAACAGACGCGAGCGGCGGGCCGCTGCTCGCGACAACAACTTCCGGTTTCCGGGAGATTTCGACTTCCGGGTTCGGCGGAGAGTTCCCACTCCTACTCTGACTCACGGTACGAGGTCGAGCCCATGCAAGTGGGTCATACCAGTCTTACCTCTGAGGAGAGGGAAGTACGTCGAAGAGGTAAAAGACAGAGCTCATCAGTAATGGGGAGTATACTGGTGGGTCAAACCTCTGAGCTGATCCCCAATCTAAGACCCTTGTGCCATGCTCGACTCCTCCTGACAGGCAAATCTCAGGCTCTGGCTGTTTTTATCGACTCCGGATCAGATGTTAGCATCATTGACGAGGAGCTCGCACGACAGCTGGGCATCCAACAGGTTCGGCTGCTCCAGCCGGTACCGGCTAATGCTTTGGATGGTCACCTGCTGGGAACAGTGACACACCAGACGACACCGGTCCGTATGCTCATGTCGGGGAACCACCATGAGACAATCCGGTTTCATGTGCTACGGTCCCCCCAAATCCCTCTGATTTTGGGTTATCCGTGGCTCCGCCGCCACAACCCGAACATTGACTGGGCAACTGGGTCCATCCTAGGTTGGAGTTCTTCCTGTCATCAGGTTTGTCTCAAGCAGGCCGCCGCACCTCAACTATCTGTGGATATGAACCTGGTTCCGGATGTCACAGGGGTTCCGGCGGAGTATTTGGACTTTAAGGAGGTGTTTAGCAAGGCTAAGGCGACATCTCTCCCACCTCATCGGCCCTATGACTGCGCCATTGAGCTACATCCAGGCGCAGTCCCACCCAAGGCCCGGTTGTACTCGCTTTCGGCACCGGAGAGGAAGGCCATGGAGACCTACGTCAATGACTCTCTGGCTGCGGGAATTATTCGTCCTTCCACATCACCCGCAGGAGCAGGGTTTTTTTTTTGTGGCGAAGAAGGACAAGACCCTGAGACCCTGCATTGACTATCGGGGTCTGAACGACGTCACGGTGAAGAATCGTTATCCCTTGCCACTCATCTCGTCAGCATTTGAGTTACTACAGGGGGCTACAATCTTCACTAAGCTGGATCTAAGAAACGCTTATCACCTGGTACGAATCCGGGAGGGGGACGAATGAAAGACCGCCTTCAACACCTCTTCGGGACATTACGAGTACCTGGTGATGCCATTTGGACTTACCAACGCCCCTGCAGTTTTCCAGGCGTTGGTGAACGACGTACTCCGAGACATGTTGGATCGTTATGTTTTTGTCTATCTGGACGACATCTTGATTTTTTCTAAGAACCTCAAGGAGCACGTCCATCATGTCCAGACAGTCCTCCAGAGACTTCTGGAGAACTCACTGTTCGTCAAGACGGAGAAGTGCGAGTTTCACACTTCTTCGGTCGCCTTTCTTGGCTACATCGTGGGTCAAGGAAGTGTGGAGATGGATCCTTCTAAGGTCTCAGCAGTTACCTCGTGGCGGGTCCCTGATTCCCGGAAGGAGCTGCAGCGTTTCCTGGGATTCGCCAACTTTTACAGACGGTTCATCCGTGGCTACAGCACCGTGGCCGCCCCGCTCACCGCCCTGACCTCATCCAAGGTGACGTTCCGATGGTCCCCTGCAGCCGAGGAGGCTTTTCAGGACCTCAAGGGCCGGTTTACGTCAGCTCCTATCCTTCAAGTACCAGACACCGCTGGTCAGTTGGTGGTGGAGGTGGATGCTTCTGACGTAGGGGTGGGGGCCATCCTGTCGCAACGTTCTGGTGAGAACCAGAAGCTCCACCCCTGTGCTTTCTTTTCGAGGAGATTGAGTCCGGCGGAGAGAAACTATGACGTGGGGAATCGAGAGCTTCTAGCAGTCAAGTTGGCGTTGGAGGAGTGGCGACACTGGCTTGAGGGGACAGAACAACCATTTCAGGTATGGACCGACCATAAGAACCTGGAATACATCAGGTCGGCACAGAGACTGAATTCTCGGCAAGCCAGGTGGTCGTTATTTTTCACCCGGTTTAATTTTTTTCTCTCCTACCGCCCGGGCTCCCGCAATGTGAAGGCCGACGCTTTGTCCCGGCAGTTCGGGAGGGAGGGAGACACCCGGGGTATTCCGGACACCATTCTTCCTGCTCCTCGAGTGATCGGCGTCCTCGCTTGGGAGATTGAGGAGAGGGTTAAGACCGCTTTGGTGGACCAACCCGGTCCTAGTTCTTGTCCTCTTAACCGCTTGTTTGTGCCTCAGGTTTTGAGGGCTGAGGTGCTTCAGTGGGCTCATAGCTCCAGACTTTCCTGCCACCCTGGAATTCAACGTACCAAGGGGATGGTCCTACAACGGTTCTGGTGGGCCACGCTGGAGGCTGACACCCGGGAGTTTGTGAACGCCTGTCCTGTGTGCAATCGGCACAAACCATCTCACCAAGCGCCAGCTGGCCTCCTTCATCCATTACCGGTCCCACGTCGCCCTTGGTCACATATTTCATTGGACTTTGTGACTGGTCTACCACCGTCCCACGGACATACTGCCATCTTGACGGTGGTAGATCGGTTTAGTAAGATGGCTCATTTCATACCCCTGCCTAAGATCCCGTCAGCTAAGGAGACGGCAGAACTGATTCTGCTCCACGTGTTTCGCATTCACGGACTGGCGACTGATGTGGTTTCCGACCGGGGGCCCCAATTCACCTCTGTGTTTTGGAGGGAGTTTTGTGAGCTCATCGGGGCGACGGTTAGTCTCACCTCCGGTTTCCACCCACAGGCCAATGGCCAGACCGAACGGAAGAATCAGGAGATGGAGACCACTCTCCGCTGCATGGCTTCCGATCATCCCACGACCTGGTCAAAACAACTCCTGTGGGTGGAGTATGCCCACAACACCCTCATCAGTTCCGCTACTGGTCTTTCCCCTTTTCAGTGTGCATACGGTTTTCAACCCCCATTGTTCTCTGCATTGGAGAAGGAGGTTACCTGTCCGTCTGTCCAGGCTTTCATCCGACGTTGTCGGAGGACTTGGAGGCAGGCTCGTACAACTCTGCTTCAGTCTGCTAACCGGTACGCCACATCAGCGAACCGCCGACGAACCAAGGCACCTGTGTACCAGGTAGGCCAGAGGGTGTGGCTTTCCACCCAGAACATTCCCCTTCGGGTGGAGTCTAAGAAGTTAGCGCCCAGGTTTATTGGACCCTTCGAGATTGTCAAGGTCATTAATCCTGCAGCAGTTCGACTGAGTTTGCCCCGGAACATGAAAATCCATCCCACCTTCCACGTCTCTAGGATTAAACCTGTCCGGGAGAGCCCTATGGTTTCCGCCGCCCCTCCACCACCACCCCCTAGGATGATCGATGGGGGCCCTACCTACACCCTTCGTCGTTTACTCCGTTCCCGTCTCAGAGGAAGAGGGGTTCAATATTTGGTGGACTGGGAGGGCTATGGTCCTGAGGAGAGGCAGTGGGTCCCGGCTCGTCATATCCTCAACCCTCAGCTCATCCGAGACTTCCACCTGCGTTACCCGGAGCAGCCGTCTAGGACCCACGCTCGACCAGGCGTTAAGCCAGGGAGTACTCGTCCGCTACGGACCAGAGGCTTCGTCGAGGAGGAGGGGGAGTCGTCATCGGGCGAGGAGGACGAGGATTTCCAGGAGGGCGAGGCCGAGAGAGCAGTCTCAGACGAGTACTAACCTTTCCCATACCTCCACCTTCCACCCGGTATCTGTAGGGTTTTTTTTTCTTGGGTCTCTTTTGTTGGTTTTTTTTAGTATTGTTTAGACGTCTGGAGCCGTCCATTAAGGGGGGGGTTCTGTCACAGTCTGCTTTCTCACTCACCTATTTTCTGCATTATCATTCCTTAGTCACCTGGTAGTCACACCCTGTCTCTCTCTCTCACTCTGTTACACCCATCAGCTCCATTAGTATTTAGGCCCACTTCACCTTCACCTCAGTGCCAGATCGTACTTCGCAGCATGCTTGTCTTTCCCGCACTACTCCTCAGATTGCTCTCCCGGTTTCGACCCTGCCTGTCCCTGACCAGCCTGCCTCGCCTGCTCCCTGACCCGTTCTGTGCCTACGACTCCCGTCCTGCTGTCTCCTGGAACCCTCGCCTGTCCCCGACCAGCCCTTTGCCTACTATCTGCCGTGTTGTCTCCTACCAGCCTATAGACTCTAATAAAGCTGGTTACCGACTATCTCTGGTTTCCCGTGTTCTGCATTTTGGTCCTCAGCTCGTTTGTGACAGAAGGGAGGGGAGGAGCGGCGTGGTGTGGGAACATTTAGGAAGGTTGAAAACCAGACGAGCCGCTGCATTCTGGATAAGCTGCAGAGGTCGGATGGCACATGCAGGTAGACCAGCCAGGAGGGAGTTGCAGTAGTCTAGGCATGAGATGATGAGAGCCTGGACAAGAAGTTGCGTCGCTTTCTGGGTCCTCCTGATGTTGTAAAGAGTGTATCTGCAGCAGTGGGTTGTGGCAGCGATGTTTGCAGTGAAGGACAGTTTGTTATCTAGGGTCACACCTAGATAACACATTCCTTGCAGTCTGAGTCAGGGAAACAGTAGAGGTGCCGATGTTGATTGTTAGGTTAAGAGTGGGACAATCTTTTCCAGGAAGAAAAAGCAGTTCAGTCTTGTCAAGGTTGAGCTTGAGGTGGTGAGCAGACATCCACTGAGAAATGTCAGCTAGACAAGCAGAGATGCGTGCGACGACCTGGGTTTCAGAACGGGGAGAAGACAGAAATGATTGGGTGTCGTCAGCGTAGCAGTGGTATGAAAAACCGATCCGAGCTAATGACCGATCAGAGCGAGTTCGTGTACAGAGAGAAAAGGAGGGGACCAAGGACAGAGCCCTACGGGACCCCTGTAGTTAATTGACAAGGGTCGGACTCGGACCCTCTCCAAGTTACCCTGTAGGTGCGGTCTTTGAGGTATGAGGTCAAATTTAGCCTGAAGGATTTTTATCTATGAAGACAGATGAGTGATGAGAATAATAATATGGAGGGCAGACCTACATTGTTACTGTGCTAATCTCTTGAGAGTGGCTCATGAAATGAAACCATTCCTCATTTTACTGGAGACTCATAAAGCCGCCACTCACAGAGGTTGACACAATAAAAGACTACCCATTTTGCATAAAATCTGAGAATTCAGTATGCAAGCCCATTTCAGCAATTGTGTTGAAAAAAAGAGTGATGAGACAGTCTTAAAATTAAGACTAAGTACACCTCAGATAATGGCCTTTCTCCATTTATAAATTAGTATTGCAAAACAAATCTAAATTTGTTGTCAAAAATAATAGTTTCTTGTTTTTTTACATAATTTTTGTGATATTAATTCATCTTTACAACAAGGTTGGTCAATATATTGATCCCTTTTTTCATTACAAGGCAAAGTTAACCATAGTGTGTTGCTCCCTCTAGTGGTTCATCTCGTTCAAATGTCACAAGTATAGTACTCTCTGCACAGTTTCATTTCATGGACATGTTGTAATGACCAACAAACAGAAAAGATGACACATCACCAGCCATGTTTTGAAGAGCAATCAGACAACAGCCACTCCACATCTTTGTTAGCTGTAAAACCTAATGTAGACATGTGTTTGCCAAAACATGTGCAATCAGTTGAATTGACCACATGTGGACTCCAATTCAGCTGAAAAACAAAGGTGACCAAGTGAAAGGGACTGGGCTCTGCCTCTATTTCAAGTGTCAAATTTCAGTGATACAGAATCTTGGTCTGAATACTTCAATCAATGTGATATTTATGAAATATTATATATATATATATATATACACTCTTAATGTCCCTTATATTCATGGGTTTCAGGATATTTAAAATGCTTTCTTGCCACCGTGTAATCAAAATACAACAATATCAAATTCACTCCCTTAAGAGGATATATTTGTATGTGAAACACATCAGATCACCCTAATACCCAATTCATTTTGTGTCTTAAAATCCATATGGAGGCTTTGATTTACGAGCAGTAAAGAAAAGGAACATTCTCAACATTCTTGCCAATGTGAATACTGTATACATTAAGTAGATAAGGTAAGTGGGTCACCTCTATCCCCTGCTTTATTATTGTTATATGTCAGCTTTTCAGTGGTCCCAATCACGAGCGGTTGAATGCAAAATAGGAATGAAGTGTTCTTTTTTTAGTTCCACAGACTGCTTTGAAAATCAACAGTTGTTGTGGCCAGTGAGCCATACAAGACAACAGACACTGGATCAAATGTCTCATTATCATGTTAATAACATACCTGACTACCAAGCAAGCACTCTCTCTACCATGGCATACAACTCTTGGCTGATCAAATGCATAGATTTTTCAAATAGAAAAGTCTCAGTTGATCCACTAGAGGGAGCATTATGCCATGAAATACTTCCAAAGTGCTCCAAAACTGCAATGAATGCCCCATTTCACCCAGCCATCTGCACCGTGAAGAAGCTATTTTGATGCTCTTGAACTATTTAAACAGCTGAAATGACAATGATTAATTGAGAGCTTGATCTCGGGATATGGTTAAACTTTCCGCCCAGACCTGTAGCTTTCAAAATGGCAAGCTTGATTGAGCATGGAGCATCTTTAACTGTCTATTCAACAGCATGTTTGTCAGAAAAAAGAAAAGAAAACCCACAACATGGCGTTGACAGCTCCATCAATCATGCACACATTTAGAGCGCCAGAATGAACACTGCACATCAATCTGTTGTTGACAGGGTTCTCATTAGTACATGGATGTTCTGTGTTTCTTCTGTGAGATGTGTTTTGTACACTGTTGTGAGAGACAGTGGGAGGCCAACAGGGAGGTAGTAACGGCAAAATCAATTTCACACATGGCTGCGTTAAGGAGAGGTGAGTGGCGGCGGGCATCTTGATCTGTCCATCAGCCCGAGTGTTTGTCGCCGCCGAGGCAGCTTCATAACTCCTGTTAGACTAACCATTCAACGAGGGCCAACGACCATGACTACATGGATGATGTGGCCATTAGAGCGAGAAAGCAGGCAACCCACTGCAATTCCCAAACGCACTGTAGCCATATGACATCTCTGTCTGCAGTGGGGCTGAACTCATCCACCGGCTGTTTAACCTTCAACAACCACTCTCAGATGAATAATAAATTAGGCCAGGAGGAAATACATGCTATTAGTTGAGTGAGAATTGGGTTGAGTTATCTTGTTAATCATCTTAGATTGATGAGGGAATACAGATTAAATCTGATTAATTATTTACCAAAACTGTACTTTTGTGATAATCAGAGGCCTTGTTGCACCTATACCCAGCAGTCAAGCAATGAAAATGTCACTTTGTCCAGAGAAAGGACTCAATGACCGAACATCCCCTGCTTCACCTCTACCAGTCAGGACAGAAGAGATATCAGAGAGGACAATTTTCTGATGTCATGTTGGTGATATTTAGATAATAACGTCCTTCAGATATTCAGAGATTCAATTATCAGCAGTCTCTTTTCTCATTACCCCTGAGGGTCGATACTGCACAATGTCCTGATCACACAGGAGGCTATTTTAAGTGACTTTTTCAGTTGGTTTGCTTAGCATCAGATGAGAAAATGGATACCACTCTCATATATCTATGCTAAATATGAGGTTACAGCCAGCAAAGGGGTTATTTCTATGTTCAAATTGTTATAGATTTTTAAGGGCTATGTTCGCAGATCAATTGTAGAAGAAATGAGGGTGATGGATGTTCAAAATGCAGTTTGAATGGTTACACATCCATCCAGCCACTGTGTAGAAACTCGATTCAAACTCGCCCCGCAAATTTGAGGGCGTAGGTTTAAGGAGTATGACATGAGGTCTGCTTAATGTGTCATATTAAGAGGATATTGAGCTGGGTAACATAAAACCCTCTGAAACCTAGATAAGCTCCCCCCAGCAGGTGAAAACAGCTAGACTGCTAACTTCCCGGAGTTTAATAAATAAAGTTAAATGAGTTTTAAAGCTGCTGTTAGGTGCATTGTGTTGCCTTTGGACAGTCAGGTTATCAATTTCCCTTGTTTCCAGCTAAATTAAGCTAACGACTACTGGCTGAAGCAGTGGCACCACCCTCACCTTTTCAAACGAGGGTGGGCCATTGTATGTCTCAGCATCTACAAAAGCTGAACCACAAAGATTTAGCAAGTGACTCAGTAATGATTTTCATGACTCAAATCATACTTTTGTTTAACCTAACCATTTTGGGATTGTGCTTAACTACAAGCGTGACATAAGGCTAATATCTACCACTTTTTTTAAATGGATCAAACATTATTTTTAGTTCTGAAACATTCAGACTATCCGTGGTTTGGAAGAAACAAAAGAAGGGACATTTATTTTTATTTTCTGGTGGTTGGGTTGAGGAAACATTACGCAGACATAGGTTTGGTTCTCCAAAAGTCAGACGATAAACATATAAGAATAAACACAGGGGACACATATTTAGTGTTAACTGCTTTTTAAAATGTTCTCTCTCGTTGAATAAATAGGAGGTGAATAATGGATGAAAATATTTGCCACAGTTAAGGGCTTTAGGCTGATCAAGAATTAACATTAATGAGGCACTGGCCTCCCTTCACATACAGCCCTAACTGTGTCCTTACAGGTAGTCTACAGATATGATAGTGGTGTAAATGATCTCAAGCAGTCTCGAAGAATCTCAAGAACACAACAAATCCGTAAATTGATGTCTTAAACACAATCTAAACTGAAAGAGCTAGAGGCAGTTTTTTATTAGGGTTTTTGTAATGTAATTTAGCTACAGTATATCCCATTACCCGATAATTGCGGTGGCGTCGGTCTGCAATGCAGCGTTATAATAACAACACTACATGAGCTCAGCTCCGGTCACACATTAAAGAACGTTCCCAAGATTAACACCATGAAATGCAGTGAAATTGTGTTATATGTGTTGAACTGAATCAACTTAAGTAGGTGTTAGACACAATTGAAGAAGGTGGTGGCAGAAGTCAGCTCCTGAGCAGTTGTTTAACAGTCACATTCCTTTATTGTACATGCCAAAATGTCCCTGAACAAACACCCAACTCTTTTATAGCAGCAGTGATCTGCAGACAAATAGCTTTGCTCTTCTCCCGGCTTGCTCATGCTAGGACTGTATTTGTAATCTTTGTCTACTATTTGGAAGAAGCTTAATTCCTACTGTTACATAAAATAATAACTTGTCTTTACTACTTTCTACTCAGACTGATCCCAGATTAGTTAATCCATCTCGTATAAAATGCTTTGCGAGTAGGTCATGTACAAGAGAGGCTTTCAAAGCTCCCACCAGCCCAGGTTGATTCTGATCAAAACTATCTTTTGTTTTTTATCCAGACGGTTTTATGCCTGTATTTGCTCTTAATTAAAAATCCAAGAAAATCCACTGCCAAATTCCCCTTGCTCTGTCAAATCATTTAACATTGCATCATAGCCTCCTGGCACCACCTGCAAAAAGTCTTAATATTCAACTGGAAGTACACTGTAATCATTCAATATAAATCTGTTTATCCAATTAAATTCATATATTCATATAGCGCCTACGCAGTTCATTTCAGTCAGCGTCACAGCGTCCTATCATCTGGCCAGGTGCACAGTACAAAAATAGGAAAATTAAAAAATCGGATTATTTTTCCGGACTGCAGGCCAGAAAAGATCATGAGGCAGTCAGAGCCAACCCGGGCCTTTTCAGTCAGACGTAGCATGACATAAAGAAGAAGGTCGCATATTCCATTTAGCAGGTGTTCTTTCTTATTTTGACTCAAATATTTCTAATTTGGTTGATTGGTTCCCATGCTTGCTGTTTGAGGACCTTAGGAAGAAAAGAAAAAAGTGTTCTCCAGGAAATGGAAGTGCTCGACAACCACAATTTGTGTATCTGTTTGGAAGGAACAATAGTTTCCTCGTATTGTTTGCAACTCCCATAATCCGTATTTGCTTCCCATCTGTTGAAAGAAAAGTATTCACTGTGGTTGCCAGAACAAAGTCTAGCCACCTTTCGCCACCGCTGTGTCCTTTGATAAGTAAACCACCCAGTAAACCATGTTAAAAGCCCCGAAGGACACTGGGAACAGGATCCGTGCATACTTGTCAATTTTGCTGGTTCCTCCCATACCAGCAGTGGTGGGCTGGGAGCACGGCGTCTGCTTTATCTCCGGTTTGTTCCCCATCATCTGGAAGTGCTCCAGCTTGGGCCCCAGCAGCTGCTGCAGAGACGATGAGTTGGCGTTCTGTTTGCACGGCGTTCCCGCCATCACGTCTGGTGTTGAGGCTGCAGCCTGTGGCGTGCCCTTTACCAGCTGGGCGGAGGAGGAGGCCACACTGAGCAGGCTCTCAGATTTGGGGCTGGTGCGAGAGAGCGCGGAGGAGCTGCCGTTAGCCCCGCTGGCTAAATGTCGTAGCGGCCTAGCTCTCCCCACTCCAGAAACGTTGATGGTGGACTGGGCTCTCTGGTGACTGCTGGCCTCTTGGTAGGACATATAGTTCATCCGCTTTCTTAGGTTACCGTTGCTATCAGGATTCTGATTTTTTTAAAAGAAAGAAAAAACAATAATTATATGAGCTGCAAATGTTAGCCTGTGCGGCTAATTAGCTTACTACATGCTTACCCAGCGTGCCTCCCAAGGCCAAGGGTAAGCATGTAAGCTGACTAAACCTTCTGGGTTTACAGTTTAAATATAAAGTTTAAGCTAATGTTCTGTTACAGCTGTCTTTTGCTGTTTGTTTGCCATCAAGTACCCATTGTTTCAAAGATTGTTATGAATTTTTAGTAGTAAACACGCCACCGTTACTGTTAACTATGCTGTCCTGAAAAAAAGGCAGACATAACAGTAGCCAAGGGTGTAGGCCTAGGAGGACAGTCAGTTGAATTACAGAAATGCTATGAGTAAGAGTGAGGTCATGTACTGTGTCCTTCATGGTATGTCCACCAAAGAGCGTTGGTATTTATACTTTTCAGCTGTCAATTGTCCCACTCAGTTTATATCTTGTTCAAAACTCTTTGAACTCTTTAAAGTTTTTCTTCATAAATTGTGTCAATGAAGGAGGTTGTATTTCCTATTTCTGATTTATTTGTTGGATTGTTTTTTGGTGAGCAGAATTAAAGAAGAACTACAGGCCTGATTTTTATTAAACTTAGTGGAAGGGTTTAGTATTGGCCAAGGAAGTGATCATTATATTTTGAAAAGGATCACAGGGAATATACACACATTATTTTTAACGTATAAAACGGATGGAAATATCAGCTCAATCAGATTTGGAAAATGTACGCTGTTGTTATCAGTCTCTAAAATCCAGTATTAGTCAGTCATTTTCTTGCTTTATAATCCATGTGTTTCATAATGAGCCCTAACCTGACTGCTTGTATATCTTCAAAGATATTTTGACGTGATCAAATTGAGTCATGAAATAAGAAGTTTGAGAGAAAAAACTGAGGATTTGAAATGTGAATAATCACATTCCTGCCATCTGCCCCGTTTGAAGGCGCTCTGTGGGCAAGGTAAAGCTCACTAGCTTTTTTCCCTCTCTGTAAAAGCGCGGCAACGTTAACTTTGTCATATTGATCTGATTTCAGTCCTCCTGAAACATATGGCCTTCATCTGGAAGCAGACGATAGAGTTTTTGCATTACAGATGTCACTTACCGAGGATTTCACTCATTTCACACAAGCTTAAGACAGAAAGTAGGCACTTCATCGGGGCGGTAATGCAGTGTAGCGTCAAAGGAGCTTATCCTTTGAGAGTTGATGTTTTCTAGCAGGGAGAGTGTGATGCTGATTCTAAGGCATTTGGAGGAGTAATCCACCCCTCCTGAAACTGCAAGCATCCAGTGCAAGTGTGCCCCGTGTATGTGTGTGGATATCAGGGTTTGATTTCTATCACTGTACGTCAAAGAACTGGAACCATGGACACACTCTGCCCCTAACGTCAAGCCCTTTAGTGAGCGCTGACAGGACCTGCTCTTGAGGAAAAAGAGTATTAATTCTTTCTCCCAGTGCCAGAGCCTTTCTGAAACCTATACAGATGTACCAGGGCTGTGTTGCCTTGGCAACCTACTAATCCACTGAAGTGCTGTTGTCACTGTACTGCATTCAGGCATGATTACGCCACACTGGGATTTGGACTGGAGGGGGCAACTTAAAGTAGTTAATGTAAAACTGACATGTGCATTGATGCGTTGTGTCAGCTTCGATGATCAGTTAACAGTTTATATTGAATCTTAGTTTTTTAAAAGTCTAATAAATGTGCACTTCATCCTCCTTTTTACCTCCCATCTGTAAATGGTGTTTTACATGACCAAAAATACATTGCTGCATTTGCATGAACACTGATTTGTAACACATTCATCGTATCCAACTAGAGGCTCTAAAATAGCTTCATGGCATATTCATGAATTCTGTTTCCATCCATATGTCAGCTGCCATGGTGTCAATGTAATTTGTGTCAACTGGTGTTACAGAAATAGGATATTATGTCAATGGATTCATGTCGATTTCTTTTTTTAAATAAAGGCCCCACAGCAAACACTATCTTTGAGAAAACGTCGACCAGGGATGCCGTTTGGTTTTTTTTGCACAAAATGTTACCCTGGATAAAATCTAAATTAGTCCACACTGATATTTGAGGTGACAGGGTGATATGAGATACAATAATCTTTAAGTGTTTCATTTAATCTCCATCTAATTTACCACATTTAAAAATAAGTTTTAACAAGTCAAAGCTGTGGTTGAGAGAGCCATTATCTGTGTCATCAGGTGAGAGGAATTCATGTTTTACCAGGAACAGTGAGTCCCAGAGAAAGTGTTATCATTTAACACATCAAAAAAGTGTGGGTAAAAAAAGTTGAAATGTCTTAATTGCTCATGTCAACAGTAATAATACATGTGTTGGATTTGAGTATCTTTTGTAAGAACTCAATTCAACTCAACAAACAATCCGATTCTTATAATATATGGAAGTTGAAACTTTCTGCAGTTTTCTCTATTTTTCTTCCTGAGCAGGAGCACAACTGACGATCCTCAGGCAGGCCCACTCCTTGCTGTTCAAAAGTCTAGGCTAAAGGCCAGATACAGTAAGCACATAATAAGGGACATGCTGTGTAAGTGATCCTTGAAGTTAAGTGCTTTCAGACCATTCGCCACGGCTACTTTGAGGGAAACAAAAATCACCTGCAGCACTTCCTCTGTGTCCTTGACCTTCACAGGCGTGGTTTGGGGGCCTGGAGGACATTTAGCCGGCTTCTTTTTGGCCCGCTCGAGCTGGGCGTTGGTGAAGTAGTTGACAGCGGCAAACTCAATGAGGGCGGAGAAGACAAAGGCGAAGCAGACTGCGATAAACCAGTCCATGGCGGTGGCGTATGAGACCTTGGGAAGGGAGTGGCGAGCGCTGATGCTGAGTGTTGTCATGGTCAGGACAGTGGTGATGCCTTTAATGGTAGGAAAAACAGAACAGTATCAAACATGCATATAAGCTGACACAAGATGTTAAGTGATTTTAAATAATTTACAATGAGGACGAAATATCTGCCCTATGAAACTGCTGTTTGCACCTTAGATATGTATGCAACACACACAGCCCACAATTAGATTAGTTAATGTCAATGCTAAAGAAATGGTGATAAAAACCATTTGCACGTGCATAACCCATGTACATGATGTTGCTCTTCATCAGCATATTTCATTAACTGAATGTGGGGGATAATGAACCAAATATTTTCGGCTCTCTGAGATGGAAGACATGAACAAAACAAAAATGTGTATAAAAAACCTGGATCAATGTTTTTGTTTTGTTTACTACAGAGCAGAGCAACAAGCTGTAAACACAACATTTACATAGTTTAACCTTATGAAGTTGATATGGCTTCATGACATTATTGTTTCTACCTTCTCTCTTTTTTCTCCACCTCTAAATAAGCTTTGTAAAACGACAGGTCTAATATACGGAAGCCTTGAAGAACAAAAAGTTTTGGGCAAGTACTTTTCAGGGTTCGTACGGTCATTGAAAACCTGGAAAAGTCATGGAAATTCAAAATGCAAATTCCAGGCCCTGGAAAAGTTATGGAAAACAATATTTTTCCCAAAGTTTTGGAAAAGTCATGGAAATGTAACTAAAGTTGCGTAAAATTTAATTTACATTTGATCTAATCGCCGAAATAATCTGCGGTCGCGAGCTGTTATGTGCCATCATGACGCGCATGGTGTTATTTTTTAATATATGAAGCGCGAGCTGTGTGCTCGAGTCTTCCTGCCTGTCGGCTGAACTCTGCTGCTCCGGGATGAGGGTCAGCTACATTAGTTACGGTGCATTCGTTAACTGTGCGGAGTCACTGTGGCACAGACTGCACCGCCGGTGAACAGCTGTTAGAACGGGCCGTTCAGGTGTTCAGAGCAGAGCGGCAGAGCGTGATGTGAACTGAAACGTTTTTCTGTCGCAATATTATTAAAGGAATCGTTAATCTAGCTAGCTAGCATACATTGTCACTATCTGCTAACGTTAGCTTTAGCCTTCGTTTTCTAATAGTTTTTTTCATAGGCTATAAACAGGTGGTATAAGTATAGATATTGTACTAGAGTAAAAGTAGAAGTACTCAGATCTTGTACTTGAGTAAAAGTAGAAGTACTCAGATCTTGTACTTGATTAAAAGTAGAAGTACTCAGATCTTGTACTTGAGTACAAGTAGAAGTACTCAGATCTTGTACTTGGGTAAAAGTACTCAGATCTTGTAGTGAAATTAGAATTACTCAGATCTTGTAGTGAAAGTAGAAGTACTCAGATCTTGTAGTGAAAGTAGAAGTACTCAGATCTTGTACTTGAGTAAAAGTAGAAGTATCAGAGTGTAGGAATACTCTGTTTCAGTAAAAGTCCTGCATTCAAAATGTTCCTCAAGTAAAAGTAGAAAAGTATTCTCATCAAAATATAGTTAAAGTAGCAACAGTAAAAGTAGTCATTGTGCAGATTGGTCCATTTCAGAATAATATGATATGTTTTATAATGATTGATCATGAAAGTGTTCTCAAAGCTGGTGAAGGTGCAGCTAGTTTGAATGACTTTGTATACTACAGGGTAGCTTGTGGATTTACTCCAGGTGGAACTAAAGTCTGAGTTAACACTTGATTAGATTTCACATCATTCATCATCTGTGAAGTAACTAAAGGTATTAAATACAATTTACCTCTGAACTGTAGAGGAGGAGAAGAACAAAGTAGCAAAACATTGAAATACTTAATAAAGTACAAGTATCTCAAAATTGTACCCACGTATAGTACTTGTTGAGTTTATGAACTTAGTTACTTTACACCAGTGGCTATAAAGATAGAAGGCCTTGCACAGAGGCATGAAAATACATTTTCAAAATGCTCAACAGTGCTGCCAAAATTATAAACTGACTGCTACACAATTAAAATAAATGCTTTTATGTATTTCTATTAGATGTGACTCTTTGGCGTTTGTTATTATTGACACTGCTGCTTTAGTTGTTCTGACTGCTAAAATCCTCTGTTATCCCTAAACCGATATTTCGTGGGGTCGGGGGCTCGGATCCTTGTCACCTTTTACATACCTGATGAGTTTGCATCCCTGACTACAGTTGCTTCAGCGTGTAGAAGCTAGTAAGCCGACTATTTGATTTGTTTTAGATAGGCAAAACATGTTTCATATGCAGACCTTCTTTTCCTGTTCCATGTTAAAATAAACCATTTTCAGTGGTCATTTTTGTTTTGGTCATGGAAAATGTGGTAAAGGTCATTGAGAAGTCATGGAAAAGTCATTGAAAATCATTGGTGAAAAAGTGTATGAACCCTGACTTTTGTTGTGAAACTTATTTTGGCCACTAGAGTCTCATGTCTCTTAACACATGTTACTGTCATGTCTTTCTTTTGGCTAGAAATAAAGTAGCCTACTATTATTGCGTATTTTAAATCTGACCACGAAAATGGAGCACCAGATTTGTTTTTACTTGCCTCTCAGGGCTTCTGTGCAAAGTATTATAATCTCAGTCCTCTGTTGTTTAACTCAGCCAACATGATTATTTCTGCCTGTAGACAAGCTGTACCTCCACATAATGTTTGGGCAACTTCAGGTCTGATGTATGTCTAAAGATAGGACAGTAGCAAGAGCTTACAGCTGCATAAAGTATATCTGCTACTCAACAGAAGCAACCTCTGACTCTGAAAATAAAAGGAGACACTGATCTGGCCCGCACGCACAGTCCCATGCGGCCCCTACAATAACAGAAGGTTACAGTATGCGCCGGTAGCTCGCCACTTGTCCTTGGTGTTATTAACCAATAGCAATAATGTGATTTGGAGAAAATCCCCTTAATGTCTTGGACCTAGAACAATCTGTGCCGCAGAGTCCTTGCCCAACATAAATTCATCCCCTGCGCCCGGACATGACCGCCATATAATTACCTGTCAATCAAATGCAGCTGTATGACATTGATAGGTGAACTGCGGCTTGAGGCCACAGACTGAGGATATTAACCATCTAATATGAAGCTGTCAACATAAGCAAAAACTGAGATGGTTGATAGATATACTGGAACTCTGCATCTGTAGCAGCTTGCATTTCATTTCCCCAACAACCAGACTAAATACAGTCATCTCTTGTCATAAAAAAACAATGCCTTACGTTGAATGAGCTCTTTAAAAATGTGCTTTTCACTCTGACCCCTCTAGCTCTAATCCTCCATCCACTCCCTGACAAAGTGCTTCCTCAGGCTCATAGCAGGACACTGTGGTTGAGTCACTGAGGCGGGACATCAAAACAGAGCCTGGCTGCGCGGAGGAGGAGGAGAAATCCAAACACCAACCAACCACCCTCCTCTTCCCTCCCCGGTCCTAACTTCACCCAAACACGCACATTTAAACTCAGGGGATAACAGCAGAAACCCGCTACCTCAGAGAATCTAAAGATACAACAATAGTCGTGCTGCCGTGAAGCCTCTGTGTGTCGCGCAGGGCAGTTTGGGGCGGGGGGCCAGGGGTCGTGCAGCTGGACTGTCAGATACATAGGTCACTGCAGGAGAGCAGGATTTATCCCACAGTGCTTTAATACACAACACGTCACTGAGATACACTTTTACTGAGGGTCACAGTCATTGAGAGCACATACTGCACAATCAACAGAAACACATGACGTGTCAAATGCACGCTGAGTAGATACAGGTGTGTGTGTGTGTGTGTGTGTGTGTCACCAGCAGCAGAACCATTAGAGACTGTCGTTTTTTTCGTCACCATTAGTGATTCAGTTTGCTGTCACAGACTAAATGCCGCTGCCAGCCGACAACAGGCCTGTTATTATGATTCTGATACATTGCCTCAAGTGATGTCATTTGAGTCAGCATTAGTTGATGAGTTTATCAGACGTCTGTGGCTCGTACCGCAGCTATATTAACGGCTCTAGGCTAATGTTAATCTGTTTTATTTATTCCGGACTACTCATGTGTCAAATGTCCTTTTTTAGTTTTTAGCATATTTTGTACTAACATTGGGAAGGTTAAAGTTAAGCTAAATAGTTTCGGCATGGTGAAGTCTTAGTCACAAAATAAAAGGTTGTTGATAAAAAATATTTAGTCACAGTTTCTGAAAAGAAATAAACACTGCTACTAGCATATTGCACCCAAATCTCCAACTGAACTGGCGACAGTTGAGTTGCATTGCGGGTAACTAGGCATGGAACAAGAAACCATTATTTAGTTATTTGTTATATTGTGAAATATCCCATTAGCTTTTTGTAATCCTTTATATAATGAATGCTTGATAAATGAATGCTTTATTTATTCTAAGTTAATAATCAGGGTTAATTGAGTTGCTATGGGTTATCCCAACCCAGTCTCACTGGCATCTATGTCACGTGATCTTCAAATTTCTCCCTGCAGAAAAAAAAAACATCTCCAAAAACCATTACCTCAGTTTTATCTTTGTTTAATTGGAGAAAGATCTGACACATCCAGTCATTGATTTGTTCAATGCACTTACTCAGTGTTTGAATTGGAGCATAGTCTCCTGTTGCAACTGTTACGTAAATTTGTGTGTCATCTGCATAGCTATGGTAACTTATTTTGTTGTTTTTCATTATCTGAGCCAGTGGTAGCATGTAGATGTTAAAGAGAAGAGGCCCCAAGATGGAGCCTTGAGGAACCCCACATGTCATATTTGTCAACTCAGATGTGTATTTACCAATAGAAACAAAGTTGTTTCTGTCCTTTAAGTAGGATTCAAACCAATTTAGGACGGTTTCCGAAAGTCCCACCCAGTTTTCCAGTCGGTCTAGTAATATGCTGTGGTCAACAGTGTCAAACGCAGCACTGAGATCTAATAATACTAACACTGAAGTTCTGCCACTGTCTGTGTTTAAGTGGATGTCATTAAAGACCTTTACAAGAGCAGTCTCAGTGCTGTGGTTTGGACGAAAGCCTGACTGGAACACATTGAAACAGTCATTTAAATGCAAAAAATTACTCAGCTGTTGAAAAACAACTTTTTCAATGATTTTACCTAGAAATGGCAGGTTTGATATGGGCCTGTAATTGTTCATTACTGAAGCATCTAGATTATTCTTTTTTAAGAGCGGTTTAATGACTGCAGTTTTCAGGGCCTGTGGAAAAATACCTGAGTGAAGTGATTTGTTTACTATATGAAGTAGATCTGAGGCCATGCAAGGCAAAACATCTTTAAAAAATCCCGTTGGAATAATATCAAGGCAGCAGGAGGAGGATTTCAGAAGTGATCATCTTCTCAATAAAATATCTTTGCTGATGTTTTTCCGAGTCTTCTGGCCAATCAGAATCAAGATTGTTGCCGGAAGTCCCCACGGAGAATAACTTTGCGGTAGAACTCTTCTTTATACATCCATGGGTACAACTTCAGATAAAAATGAACACATAATGAAATATGACCCCCGGTTTGAAGATTGACAGGTCACAGAACAATGGGGGCTATCTACCCTAACCCACAATTTAAAGTAAGTCACACAGACTATCTCCTCTTTACTCTTCTCGCAGCAAGATGTCAGAACAAAGTGAAAAACAAACAATGGCATAAAATATTATTAATATGTCGGGTAGTAATAGATTTATTTATTTTCTACTCAGAGTACCAGAATGCGTAGTTTATGTTAGTATTTCTAAAAATCTCCTGGGGGAGAATCCCCTTCTGGGGTTGGGTTTTCAGCATGCGTGCCTTTTTATATAGTTCAGCTTTGATTCCATGATCTTATTAAACCTTTTTTAAAAGCATACTTTAGTTCTGTGAAGGGATATAAGGGATATATGCACTGTACTTCACTTGTATTCATATTGTATGCTGAAAAGCGTATATATTACAGCATGATTTTTTGTTGAATAGATTTGAGTGCTTCAAAATGTTGGGTCGCGATGTATTGACCAAGTAAAAAGTGGGTCCCGAGGCCTGACCAGTTGAGAACCACTGATCTATGGCACGTCTCTACTTGTAGTTTTAAAAGAGGTTTTCGTATTTCCCATAATAAGAAGTTGCCAGTATTAAACAGTATTAAACAGTATTAAACTGTGTACATCCCTGGAGGTTTAGGTGATAGGAACACTCAAATTTAAAACATATAATTAATAAATGGGTGAAAATGGCTTGTGCCCATAATGGGCAGCATTAATATATACCCACATGCCAGCTAAGGTCAGAAGAGCTTTCTTTAACAGCTGGTCTTATGTCTGTGACCCCTCCTGTTGTTAATTGATAAGCCTGAACATGCACTTGTCAAGGTTCAGAGGCACATTTTGCAAATATGGCAGTAGCCATCGATCATCTTAAGATAAGATATACTTTATTGATCCCAAGTTGGAAACAGCATGTGTAACAGTTGTAAATATGCAGTGGTGTTTATTTGTAAATCATTTAGTATAATCACACAAATTCTGTGTTTTATATTTAATAATTCTGTGTTCTTTATTTATTGAATGTTCAATACCTGACAAGGTCGGAGATGAACAACTTGGGTCGCAGGTTCCTCAACAGTGCATTACAAGACATCTATCAATATGTGTGTGTATACCTCCACCATTAAACTGTCATATTCTGCACATTTCTTATACTATCTACATACATCTTATAAGAGTATAATACATATAATATCAGTTAAAATAAGTGCTTCAACATAGTTAACATTGCTGGAGGTATACACACATATTGATAGATGTCTTGCAATGCACTGTTGAGGAACCTGCGACCCAAGTTTTTCATTCAATGCATAACTACACCATAGTTGTGTAGGCCTATATGATATGTCAATAAACCTTAGAACATCTTGAAATCTTGAAAGTGATGTGCAAAATAGTCATTATATACAGTCTTTAATGAACTATTAGTAGAGAATAACGAGTAAAGAATATAATTTATAGGGATCCTATTAATATCTAATAATAAAAATAATGAAATTCAATAACATGCTTTAACCACTAGGTGTCCCTTTATATCAGCTGTGCAACTTTATGGTGTAAATACAGCCTATCTACCAATTGTATCAAATATAAAAGTCAGCCGAATTAGTGTTGATACTGCAAGGAGACGTATTGTGTGAAAAGAAATGTAAGATGTTATTTAATTGTTGATATATTTATGATCCACGTCACGTTTTCAGTTTTGGCCGCAGGTCTTCCAGTTTGTCTAGAAGTCTTCTCATCAGGGCTCTATAAATAGAGAATGACGGCAGATATGTAATATTTAATGCAGCCGAACCGTGTATTACAATGCCGTTATGTGATGACTTTCAAAAAGAAAAGCAAGCACCCTCAGAATAAAGTATTATTTTATTTTTAAAAAATGTTTTCTGTCTGTTTCCGGTATTTGTTTATGACAATGTGATGTGTGATGTGAGACTGGGTTGGAGAATTGCACCGGGGAAAATAACATATCTATGCCACAATTTTAGATGCAGATTTTGTTAAATTAATACGTTTGCGCTGTGGACCAACACTATACATTGACAGGGAAGGGGGTAGCAATAAAGATAACACCATTAAACAGTTACACAACATAACAGAAATAATATCGATAGCAGCGTCCCTAGCAACCACCTTGGTAACAATGAAAAGGTTGAATGGACACAATTTCCTGAAGTAATCTTCGTAATAACTAGCAAACTAAAGATCATGTACATCCACTGCACACATCATCTGAAATAACAACTCATATTTCTCGCATCAAATGACATCAAAACGCATTTTAATGGTCAAACTAACCTTAAAATAGGCATTTTCCACCGAGAATAAAACGAATGTCAGCCCTGTTTTTTTTTTCTGCAGGTAGAAATGTGAAGATCACGTGACATAGACGCCAGCCATTGGAATGAATGGTGAAAAAAAACGTAGGGATCTTACAATTTCAGAGGCGTTTTTGGAGAAATACTACGTCCCAAGTTGTGGACCAACGTAGTTATTACACGTTTTTTTGTGAGACTGGGTTGGTTATCCCTTTTAATGTTTTCCCTGAACCATAATTCCATTAATTAATTAAAGTTTCACAGTAATAACTATAATTGTAATCATTAAATCCCTTTAAAAGGCGGGCCTTATTTTTAAAGTGTTGCATTTTCACTTAAAATGACTTTCTTTACCACGATAAATTAATAATAATAGATTGTATTTTCACTAACAGACCACTTTCATTTCTTAACATGTCAAAAAGTCGAATCATTCATTCCCTCTGATGTTTTCCTTCTCTTTCAATACTCAAGTGAAAATGACCTCTTGAAATTGATGCTCCCCAACATAATCCATCAGTACTGTTTTGGAAACAGAGGACGAGTGTCAGTGCCATTATCATTGAATGACTTTCCATCAACATAAGTGGAGGAACGTGGTCGACAAACGAACAGACAGAGACGCCCCTTAATAATAAAACAACAAGTTATAGCAGCTCTATCTGTCGTCCTGTGTCTCGATCGACACACACTCATCAGTCTGTTCTGACAGTTAGAGATCCTAATGTTGCACCAGGGGAGCCATTACACACAAACTGGGTCACAGGCCATAAACTGAGAGTAACTGATGATGTAGAAATGGCGGATTATGCAACAAGCTCTGGTAAAATGATAAAATGCCAGATATTGTAATAATATCACACTAATATTTGTAGAAACCTTGAATCAAAATCACCAATGACTATTTGTAATACTCTCTCAGGGTAACTTTCCAATTTCAACCTATTTAGAGGGGTATTCAAATGACACCTTGAGTAGTTTTTGCGCCATCCACAATGAGCCAAAACCATTGCAGACCCAAATCCCTCATCTTTGCTCGAGGCTTCTTTGCTTAGAAGATGGCCACAAAATGATTTTTCCTATTGCTGTCAGCTCTTTATTCTAGCTCCAAACCGGGCTTAAAACTAATAGCAGTGAATTTGCAATGAAGATGAATGAAAAACAGCAGCTCTCTACTGTATACATTCCACATAATCACCTCACACTGGAACATCACCTTGTTGTGCAGAGTGGGTACACACAAATGCAGACACAAAGTAAATAAACCGAGAGGATGTGAGGGATGTGTGAGGTTTACATACCGAAGACTGTGCGTGCCGGGACCGATTCTTTATTTATCCAGAAGGACACTTGGGAGAGGATTACTGTCATTATGCAGGGGATATACGTCTGAATCATGAAGTAGCCCATTTTACGTTTCAAGTGGAAGTAGACCGTCATCACCACATATTCACCTGGAGGACAAACAGAAAGGAATTTGTTTTATTCACAATGAATTTTAAGTCGCAGGCCGACAGATTTCATTAACGCAGCTTTAGACAGATGCCGCATTTTATTTTAAATAATTGTTGTGTGCTCCTCTACATATTAATAACATGCCACCTAACATGGTCAAATCTTTTTGTTTGGATACTTAGGATTTATGTGAACCGAAAGGCACTCTGCAGTGCCTCAACTAAGATGTTGTCGGGTTTGATTTAAAGAGGCTGCTGTCTGCTTATCACGGTCCAATGGAGGGACAGAGCCGCAAAAATCCTTCCACTATCCACCCTCTGTGCTACATTTGTACAGTATTTGTCCCATCACTCATGCGGAAAATACAGTGTATATCTGGAAAATCTGCCAGGTTTGACAATACACACTGACAGCCGAATATCTTCTCTTACAGTTTCTTTCTCGCTACACTTCAGTTGACCAGTAAAAAATGGTTAGGGCATGAGGACATCTCACCTGTAATGGATTTAATGGTTTCACTGGAGACCGTCTGGCCGGTGAGATCATACTGGACGAGGCTGGAGGACTCAGGAGGGACCTCCACTGAATGCTCGGGCCCCTTGGTCCATCTATAGACCATCTCTGTTTTAGGATAGGCATCTGTGGACAGAAGACCCCAAGGTGTGAGTCACTTACTGTATATTGTGAACAGTGGAGTATAGGGTAAAAGCACGTATGTAACGGGCTTTTATGGTGTAAACTGTCTTTGTCAACAAGACTATGATATGATTTTAAATTAGCTGTGTGTATACATTCTCGATATAAATTTGTTTGCCTTCTTGAAACCAACCGACCAACATGGATAACATCTTCTGTGAACCTTTTTTGTGATCAAGGTTGTAATAGTTTGGAACTTTTATTTAGATGGTTTGTTAGTTATTGGTTTAACCTGGTCCCATGTGAAAAACATTAGTGATTCATTGTGAAGCAATTGTGGCATCTCCTGGAATTTTAGGTCTGTGGATGTTGTCCATTTCTGTGGTTCAATGTCACAAGAGTTAAGAGAAACTCATGCGATACAGCTGACTTTTATATGAACGGTGATAGCAAACAGAAAAACATTAGCGTTCATTTGGCATTGGTTTTCAACATAGACTGTACAATAAAAAAGGACGTAAACGCAGGGTCTGAAAAGTAAAGTCAATGCCGAAGTACCTTAAGATCACATTTTTTCATCCATTTTGTTATAGTGAATGCTATATGGCTCTTTAGTTGAAACATGCTAGATTATTCTCATAAACTAGTTGCTCACTTTTTTGGGGTTATCAGACCTTTATTCTGAAAACTGCTACTGTACTGCTGGAATAGAGTAGGATGAGAACCGTGAGAGTGAATCAAACATTGTTGTTGGCATTAAACCAAAACAAGTAGCTCTAAAAGACACTAAAGCACTCTGTAAAGCTCAGAACAACTGCAGAATCTGGTGATATTGTTAAATAATTGACTATAATTGACTAAATTGACTATTCTTAAATGTGAAAGTTATATAATCAAAAGGATTACAATGCTTTGTTTTACTTATAATTGTAATCATGGCAAAAGGAAGCGTCTCACGGGAAAATATCCAATGGCTAATTAATTTGAAGCACTTTGAGGCCGATTGACCCTTTCCTTCGGTTTCAAACACAGCAAAACTAAATACATTTATTTAATATAGTGTAACAAAAATAAAGATTGAATTGCAGTTTTTTTCCAATTGATATGATATTTACTATATGATTTTTTCTGTTATTTACGTAACATCCAATGAACTCTTTCAGCTCCAATGAAACCAATGCAATGTGGTCGCAGTCAAAGTTCATGGAGATCTCATCTGTCATATTTGATTTACTAATCCATCATCCTGAAATCTCTTTCCCATCAAAAGTTGCAACGCTCAGATAAATCCCCCTGTGTCTTAGGGATAGTCAAATTCATAACAAGTCTTTTTAATTTGCAGTGTTTTGATGTATCCTGGCAAGGTTGGCAAGCCTGTGGATGCAGAACAAAAATGCCAGTTGCCTTCGCCTGCCACTCCCTATGGGACTCCACATCGGCAGGATACCAACTGTGCTGCCAAAATGAAATGACTCTGTTGTGTCATGGAGTGGAACGCAATGCCTGCACACAAGTCCAGATGGAGTTACAGAAAATGAGACGGAAAGAGAAAAGAGTGATGGAGGAAAAAGGAAGGCATGGTAGACAGAAAGAAAATTAGCAGGCGCACGCACCATCTATGGAAAATAGCTGCATAGGTCTGTGCTATCCTGAGGCAGAGGAAGGGATTGTGACCTTTCCTTCGCTTCAGGCCGCCATGGTCGCTTCCTTCTGACTGGAGGGTAACAGCAGCAGAGCAGGATGGTGAAAGGAGGAGGACGGAGAGGGGGAGACGGATGAGAATACCCGAGAAATGGGAATTTGTCCTCTCCAATGTCACCACATTGGGTAATTGACAGGCGGAATGAGAGAATGCAAAGACAAACTCTTTGTCTTTTCCTCTCCTTTCTCCTGCAGATGTAATCTTCAAATTGCCGGTTTTCTCTGATAAGATGGAGCTGAGAAACTCCTTTATTTGAGATAACTAATTTCTGCTGACCAGTAGGCCCACAATAAACACTGGTGCTGAGCGAGAGCTTCATTGTTCATGATGAAGAATTAAATGCTTTTTTATTTAGTACTACTATTCAGTTGCTTTGTGTCTCACAAAGTGCTCAGCTCCTCTGCACCTTTTTCAGAAAATCATATATTTCAGTGCCAAGCAGTCATGTGATCAGGTTTTTTTTCAAACTTTGGATAAGTGACAGATTTCCATACCAACATAAACGTTAACATTTTACTCAAGAAGGCAATACATGTAGCATTTGCAAATAAAAACATATCTACTAAAAACCTTTATAAAACATTGGCTTAAAACTGTTCAAATCAGATGTGACTATAAAGAGGTGATAGCTTTCTTTGGTTTAAAAGGAAAAGTTTGACATTTGCTTCCTTGAAGATCGATAACACTCATGAAACTGTTTTAAAGCCGCCGCAAGCAGCCAGTTAGCTTAGTCAAGCACAAAGACTGGACACAGGTGAAAACAGCTACACTCTTTTACACTTTACACAAATAAAACAAGATGTTCATCAACATGTTAATAAGCTGCACTGGTTGGTGTATTCTGTTACCTTTTGACAGTGCTAGGATAGGCGTGTATCCCATTATTTATGCTAAGCTAGGCTAGGCTAAAGGGCTGCTGGCTATAGCTTCACATTTGCCTTGTGTGGTATCATTCTTTTTGTATCACTGTCAGCAATATTGTTTAACAATCTAACTATTACTTTGAGAAGCATGGTTGTCTTTGTTATCGTTGCTCACTATCACCGAAGTCCCTCCATTTTTAATGAGATGAATTAAAAAGCTTTTAAATAGTAAACATCTTAAATTGAAATAGTCAAAACTCTGCTGGGACAACCTGCTGTTTATTATTTGCAAATTGCAGCCTGTTTAGGGATGACAAGTAATCCAGTGGGTCATCTGTGAAACAACACTGGGGGGCACAAAATGCAAAATGTTGTGGTTAGGCTGGTGGAAGCTTCTAAGCAATGAGTTTATTGTTTACAGCCACTATAATGATGACTCAAAAGGGGTAAATGGTGGCAATGGTTAATGATACAACATATTACATGTAGGGCCATCATTTTACCGCACTGCGGGGTGCACTTACTATATTGCTGACCTATATTTGATGAATGCAAATACATTTACTGTTTTCGGATTAATTAGCGTCTTTCCAACTATTAGCAGAATTTGTTAAATGTTAAACCTCAATGATACTTCTTTGCAGAATTTCTTCTAAAAAAGCTTCAAATTTGAATAGTTGGGGAGTAAAGGCACTGTTCTCTCTATCTATATTCGTTTTTTGGTATCCATCACACACACAATCCCATATTTATGCAAGACTTACAACTTCCAAATTTGAGGGGGCACGCATGTCCATCCATTGGGAAATTCACAAGCTTCATGGGACACTCGGCAATAATGGTTAACCTGTTGTAATACAGAGAAAGAAAATCTCCATAAGTGTCCAAATAGACACACAAATGCTTTAAGAAAGTGTGTAATATTCAGGGATAGCAACACTAGAGTTTTTACATTATGTAAATTTCCATAGATTTAGCTCATCAGCATATAAAGGCGAGTTTAACATGTGTGCTAAATGTTAGCATGTACTGTTTTTAATATGTTAAATAGAAGAATACTAAATCACATAAGGTAGAGCTTATGGTTGATTCTTCTGATATACATATGTATCAGTAATATGCTAGAGGGTCAACAAAAGGTATATACTTAAACTCAGCCATCTCCAGTAAAAACTTAAATGAGACTTTATGAGATTGTTATATTGAAGTTTGGTCCCTTCCGCTCTGCCTCCAAACAGCTCTGCTCTGTTTGCACATCATGAGCCACTGGCTTTGATTTCACAGCAAATCTGCTCAAAAGCTTAAAATCAGCACAAAAAGAGAAGAGCTGATACCCCCTCAAAAATCATTGTGATACAATGGAGAATAGCTGTCGAGTTCAGGCTAAGCATTTGTATTTGAATATTATTAATTAACTGTTTAGCATCAATAGATTGTACATGGTTGTGGAGTATACTGCAGTACCTCATGGTGTATAGGATGGTGCCATTTTTCATGATGCGGAAAAGTTTGTTGGGGGCCGTCATGTTGTGAGCGACAGACCTCTTCCCATTCCTAAAGAAAGTGTCCGGTGTCCACACTTTAGTCACCATAAGGTTATTCAGCCTCAATATCTCTATTGGGCCCTCGTACTTCAACCTCCGGTCCACCCACGTCTGCCGAAAGAAAACGTCCATGGTGTATTCCTGAAGCGGGAAAAGTTGCAAATGTCAAAGACAAACATGTGAGGTCAGGTAGGTTTGCAGGTGGGATGATATGAGTTCATGAATAATCATGAATAATCATGCGGATAACCGCATCGATCTGGAACAAAGTCTGGTAAGTAAAATATCATGTTTGCCTCCCACATATTATAGACTCTAGAGCAGGGATGGGCAAATGGCGGCCCGCGGGCTGCATGCGGCCCCCAACTCCTCTTTTTGCAGCCCTCAGATTAATTTATAAACAACGTAATTAATTAAAAAAAAAAAAAAGTTTACTTGTAGTACTGATACCGTCCACTAGACTCCTAGTTACGTCACGAGCTGCGTAGATGATTTCAAATACCGCGAAATAATCTGTGACGCATTTGTGTGTATTGTGTTTGTTTCCCGGGTAAACCCTCACAAGAAACACCGGCTGTTATTATGCCTGCTGTGACGTTAAGTTGCATCTTGTAATTATGCCTTTACAAACTTAAAAGTTGTTTTTATCATCTGAATTTGGCGAAAACAAGTTTAATATTCTTAAAACCAAGACTTTGTTTATTTGAAATCAGATGAAAACAAACTGTCACGGACCCTGCCCTGTTATCTATGATTACTACGCTTTTCATTCATAATTTCAGCGGGAGGGAGGGGGAGTGGTGCTGAGGAACAGCAGAGTGTGGGCTGACAGGTGTCTGTGTTGACATTCCCCTTATTGTGGAATAAGGGGAATTAGGTTCAGGTTAGACAACTAATGGCTGGGTTAGTGTTCATGACTTCATGTGTATGTCATCTAATGGTTAATCTCAATACACACACATTTTCCGTGCTTTACAATAGTTTAAAATAGTTGTATTCCACTGTTTAATAACCTGTTCAATACAAACATGCCACTTGTAAAAATGAAATAATATTTCTGTGAACTGATATTTGTTTAGTGAGCTTATTAGAGGACGTTCCCATTTTTGGTGGATGTTCCCTGATTGTAAAATGTCAATGAAGATGTCAGACTTAGTATATTTGTTAATAATTACATACAACACATGGAATTTTTGTGTGTGTGTGTTCCAATTGAATCTGCGTCCCCCTGGTGGCCAGTACATCAATGATGTGGCCCCCACCACCATCAAAGTTGCCCATCCCTGCTCTAGAGCATGGGCGGATTATGAGACAATGGGCCCCTGGGACATGCAAAAGGCCCCACCACCTCTACACATAGCAAGACATACATACTGTAGTTTAGTTTCTTCTTTTATTTGATTTGTGTCTCATTGTTGTAATTCGGTTTCTCCAAGTAGTTCTATTGTGTCCATTTGCATTTTGCCTCTATGGTGGTTTCCTATAATTGTTGTCTCTGTTTGTAGTCATTGTGTGTCTCTTTGTAGTCATTGTTTGTCTCTTTGTAGTCATAAGAGGCGCATTCACACCGCAGTACTTTTCCCACAAAGGTTCATGCGAACTTAGTTCATGCGAACTCTTTAGTTCGCATGAACTAAGTACAGATCGCGTTCACACCGGAAAAAGTCCCTGGGGGTGGATTAGGCAAATGAAGCCGCTGACGTCACTTCTTCTTCTTCTGCTTTGGGTTTACTGGCAGGCTACAAACAACTTCACGGCGTATACTGCCGCCCACAGTCCCCGGCCGGAAGTCCCCGGAGTTGGGGACTGGCTTCAGTAGAAGCTGCTGGGACTCCCAGCAGCTTCCTTCCGAGTAAATCGCCAGAACGCCGACACCTCCTCTTCTCCACCGCTCCCATGTTTTATTTTGTGTTGCCATAAGTTAGTCTCTCTGCGTTTCTGCGCTGGGCTAATGCTAATGCTAATAATGCTAATGTGAGGATAATAAAATGGCGGCTTCACAAAACTTTTTGGGAGTATTACGGGGCGTGGTTTGCAATCCGCCCAGCCAATCAGAAACATAGCTCTTTTCTCACAAAAGAGCCGCTCGAAAGTCCCTGCTCTCTAGCAGGGACTTTCGAGGGGGTAAAAAGGTTCACATGAACTAATTTTAGTACCGGCTCTTTTTGGTGTGAACGCGATAAAAGAGTTCTCATGAACTAAGTTCGCATGAACCTTTGTGGGAAAAGTACCGCAGTGTGAATGCGCCTATTGTGTCCGTTTGTAGTCATATTGTGTCTCTTTGTAGTCATTGTGTGTCTTTTGTTAGTCGTTTTGTGTCTCTTTGTACTAATTGTATGTCTCTTTTTACTCATATTGTGTCTCTTTGTGTTTGTTTTTTTGTCTCTTTGATGTTGTATTGTATTTCTTTGTAGACCCGTTGTGTCTCTATGTAGTCATTGTGTGTCTCTTTGATGTTGTTTTTTATTTATTTGTCATCATCTTAAGTATCTTTGTTGGTGCTCTGTCCCTTTGTAGTAATGTTTCATCTCTTTGCAGTTGTTTTTGTTTAATCTGATTGAAGTTTTGATTGTTGTCTATTGGGTTTCTTTGTTTATCTTTTGAGCTGTTTCGTATCTCCTGTAGTTATTTTTGGTTTACTTTAAGTATTTTGTGTTTCCTTGAAGATGTTTTTTGTGATGATTTTGAGTCTCTTTCTAGTTGGTGACACCTTAGTGACCTTTTGTAGGTGAAGAGGAGGGGGACCCCATAAACTTAAGGCCCCTGGGCTTATACACCGAAGCCTTTAGTGATCCATTCATGAAAGTAGTAATAGTTGCCTGTGCTTTTCTGTTTTAACTGGATTCAGAAAACCAGTTTTGTGGAATTAGTATTATCATTATATTAATTGGTTTTCAGTTAGCAAGTGGCATCAAATTAAACAGTAAATACCAGTAACATCAAAGACAGCAAACACTTTTAACCCTGTTTACCCTCCCTTTACAACATTCCTATCAACAGAGTACAGACATATCAGGTAGTACTTTGTTAAGTAAGTTAAATAAAAAAGTGAACTGAGATTTCCATACTATATTGCACGATCACATCATTAACAAAGCAAACACTTTTAAACTTAAAGTTGGGGTGCATACCATTTCAACATCCGAGACAGGCCCAAAACTTGTCACATAAATGTCAGTCTTGACTTCAGTCACAGGACCTATTGAGCCAATGAAACAGACCAATGTAACATTTAATGCTCAAATCCTTGACATGTCACAGTCCAGCCTCAGTCTTAATCACACTTTAAAGACCTAAAGCCCATAACCCCCAAAAGACATGCAATAGCTCATCCAGAGCTGTAGTAGTGCCTTTGCATAATGGGAATGAAAAAAAATAGCTTTAACAATGTTAAACATAATCCTGTTTGATTTTTCCCCCCCAGTGAATGGATGTGGAGGCACACTATAGCGTTGTTTATAAATACAGGGATAAACTGGTGTCTCATGCATGTGTGTTGACAGGCTGTTTGCACTGTGAACCAAACGAGGCTGCTTCTTACCATGCAACGATGTGCAGAACAACCAAATCCGTAGTTTGAGCACTTAAACTTTCATGCATTAAGCGTTTGTCCAGCAACATACACAGGTTATGTAACTGCAGTGGCTAAATCTAAAGCGTTGCGTGTGCAGTTACACACATGACCGTGAAGCAACATGTTCTACATCTCCCACACAGAGGAGGTTAACAAAAACATGACATTGTTGCCATTATTTTTCTCTGAACAAGACATAGCCTCATCTGATGGTTATGTGGAAGTGTCTTCATCTTTAATGTTCTTTAAGGGGCCTTGCTAATCCATTAAATACGGATTAGCAAATAAGGGCTGTGCAAATACACTGACACATTGGGTAAATGCAGTGCTCAATAATGAGTTGCAGTTATCTTATCCCAATGGATGGTGTGTTTTAAGCTTGTAAGGCATACAAAAGTGAAATACAAATAATAAATAAAAAACATTAAAACAATTAAAGGGAATTTTCGAGTGTTACAGGGGTGAAATAAAATCACATTAAGGATGTATGGGCTTAAAGTAAGTTTACACCTAGCTACATGTATAGGTGTATTTTAACATATCACCCACAAAAAAGTCAAATAATATACATTTTAAAGCAGTCGCGTGATCATTGGCACACGAATATTCTAACAATACATGTAAAATGTTTTTTTTTATTGTTTTATTTTACATAAGCCTACCTCCGAATCCAGGTCGCAGCCTGTTGTCATAACCGTCCAGAAGTCGGTCTAAAATGCGCGTAAAATTCTCCGGGTAGATCCTTTCATCCTTCTTTGTCTGTCCAGAGATTTTCCTTACACTAGAAAGGGAAAACAAATATTATGGTACCATAACTTCATTGTTTGAAAAAAAACTCTGTGTCGTCGCGGTGCCAGCCTCTTGGACAACGTCACTGGGCCACTCACCAAGTCGCCAAACACAAAAAGTAGAAGAGGGTCCGAACAAAAGCCGGGCGCATCGCTGCCACCGTCTCCTTCTTCTTGGCAGAAAGCATCTTTGCATGCCATATTTCAAGCCTCTTCACATCTCACCACTGCCAGATGCCTGCCTGTGTCCCGGGGAACAGGAGGAGGGGTACATAGGGAGCAAGTTCTCCCGCTCCTGAAGTCTCACACACATACACAAACACACACACACCTTCACCCCCAGCCCCGGTCACCTCTCATCCGGATCCGAGCTGCTGCTGCTGCTGCTGCTGCTTGCATCCACAGAAAGAAATGATCTCCTTCTCTCCCTCTCTATTTGCTTCCCTGTTACTCCCTCCCGCCCTCCCTTTCTCTCTCCTCTCTGTCTCTGTTTGCTTTCTCCTTCTCACACACACCTGGTCAGGACACAGATTAGACGTGCACTGCTTTGAAAATGACTTCACCAGGCACATCTCTGACTTCCTCCCGCCTCTGAAACTAGAAAGAAAAGGACGTGGGTAGTAATAGGTGTTTTTCTCCTAAAAATCAAAGCATTACAGGTTTCATGACCTTTCAAAAATACCTTTTTTCTCTCGATTTCTTGGAGTTTTAAAGATTTATTTTCCTAAATGGGCTCCTTGCGTGCCCTTTGACCCCCTGCTTCAATCAGCGTCCGTCACTCCCGTCGCTGTGTGACAGTGCAGCCCAGCCTACATGTTGAACTAGTTTCAGGAATGCATTGGTGGCGAGAGCCTGTATTAAGATTCAAATGGGTCAGTCTTGTCGCAATACGCAATCACACACACATATACACACACACACACACACACACACACACACACACACACACACACACAGGTACTGTAGAGGAACTGGGACAAGCCACATGCTGCTTCACAGATTTCTCTGCACCTGGGACAAGCGCAAGACCTTCACTCTTTGTGTATGTGTGTGTGTGTGTGTGTGTGTGTGTGTGTGTGTGTGTGTGTGTGTGTGTGTGTGTGTGTGTGTGTGTGTGTGTGTGTGTGTGTGTGTGTGTGTGTGTGTGTGTGTGTGTGTGTGTGTGTGTGTGCGCGCGTGTGAAGGTGAAGTGCGGTTAAATCTTGCAGGATAAACAAGATGTCTCTGGGTTCCACCACACTGGCTTTTCTGATTAGTTTTGAAGTGCATACAGTTAAAAGAAACACACGTGCACACACACACACACACACACACACACACACACTCAGAGACAGACAGGACTAAAACAGAAGCCACTTAGCGCGAAGGAATGCTGAGGAAACGTTTTGTTGATACGTTACAAGCTGAAGTCATGTCGAGAGTCTTATAACGCAGCCCCCCTGCACCGCCGCCCACCCCGGTCCTCCCACAATGCTCCAGTGCAGGGCAGCTCTGTGGGGGATGAGTAATATTCATGCTCTTTGTGAGGGCAGGAATTCATCCAAGTGATGTTTCTTTTCTTTCTTGGACACTTCATTACAATATGTTCTTTTCACGGGATCACTTTCAGCACATTGTAAGGAACAATGCTCAGTCCAATGTGGAAATGTCACACTTTTTAGAAAGGTCTTATTATGCCACATTGACCTTTCCTTGTAAATATTAAATGTAATATTGTGTTAACATTTGTGGTGCCAGGAGCTCTAAAGATTTGTTACAGGTTCGTAATTTCATTTCTGTTATTGTACTCGTTGGTTTTTTTATCGTGTTTTCTCTCCAATACAGTTTGTCCTGAGATCCCTTGAAAACAGGTTTTTCTGTTTATATGCCCTGCAGCAGAAATAACTGCCATGATAACCTAGTTTTGTATCAGTGTGAGCGCATCAGTGTGTGGAGTAGCAAGACAAGGTGAGGCACAGCTCCCTGATGCTGCTGTGTTTTGTTGTGAGGGGTTGAGGGCCACGGCAGCAGAGGGACGATACATTACCTCCCGTAGGATCCGCGCGGGGCCCGATGACAGCCTTCAGAGAGTCCCAACCTGACTACACACACACACACACACACACACACACACACACACACACACACACACACACACACACACACACACACACACACACACCTACAGCTACTCCAGGAGAGCTTGTTAGCTGGAGCTCATGCCACATGAAAGACTGCTGTCTTTACAGTATGGCAGTCACAGCGAGATCTCATTAACTTTGGGGATACAGATTTGGAGACTAGCAGTCCAATACGCCTCGTTATTATTCTTTCCCTCACCGGCAAACAGAAGTGGAACTTTGACTCAAGTAGAAGTATGAGGTCCTAATATACCTAATTTCAGTATTTTCTATGATATTATCACTTTTAGCTCCAAACAACATACATATATGAGGTATGATCCTAAACCAGCACATCTCTAATGAATTTTTCTTTCTGACATAGTCCATGCAAAGTCATCCAAACAGTTATTTTCCATCATTTACTGGCTTTGTGTGTCTACCAAGGGGTAGTAGAGTGGTGACAACGTAATTTTCTTGGCCGGAATTCTGTATATTTCAGAAATAAGATCTGTGGCAAACACACACTCATGATACTTACACATTTTGTTCAGCAGAATAATATCCACATATTGACACCACTTTATGATTTTTAAAGGATAAATGCAATTGGCAGAAGTAAAAAGCTAATGTAATGCTATTAAAACTTCATCATCGCTAAGCTAAAGGCGGTCTTGTGTCGAGGTGATGACTTCTGGTATTCTCTTTAAGTCACTTGTTAACAACCAACGTTTGAATGACACATAGAAGCTTCGGACATTCACACATGGGCAGGCCTGGACTGGCCATCGGGAGGACCGGGAGGTTTCCCGATGGCCTGGCCTGTTAAGTGGCCTGCTGGCCCTAAGGATTTTTTTTGTACACGTATTGTGAACGCAACGCTGCACAAATGTGGGTCTGACTCTGCCTCACAGAGGGTGACTGGCTGTCTACATGATGTGCCCTGCCGATGTGTGGCGCGAGAGAGAGAAAGCGCGTGCACCGGTTACGTGTATTGTTGTTGTTAGCATCTGGTGCTAGCTAGCTGCGCTAACGGATATAAGGAGCTGTTTCAACAACAAGGTGGGATATAAGGAGCTGTTTCAACAACAAGGTGGGGGGAGTCCTCTGCTGTCAGACTCAGAGATAACTACAGCTCAGGTGAGGTAAAGGACTCTCTGAGTGTTTAGAATCTAGATAGTTAACTTAGTCTAAGTTCTCAGTGGGTCTCAAACGGTTGGGTCACCATTTATGTAAACACATATTTCCATTTGAGGGGGGAGTGATTAGTAAAATATGCATGAATAATACAAATAAAATGTAAATGTAATAAAAACTAGGTGAAAAAAGGTAAGATAAACTTTTAAAACTTGTTGAGAGCTAAAACTAGTCTTTGCTGCTGCCTCAAAGAGGAGCAGGGGGAGACAGGAGAGGCTGATTCAGGAGCACAGACACACTCACAACTATAAATGAACCAAAAACAAATAAATATATAAGTTTCAATGTTTTTTCATATTGGATATGGTATGTTATTGGTTATGGCCATGTTCTTATGATGTTATGATTATTTAAATATATACAGTTCTGTTTCATATGGGTGTAGTCTCTTTATTTCCCCCTCAAAATGCACCAGATTGATGCATTTAAGTCCAACATTTAAAAAAAAAATCTTACCGGGGGAACATGCCCCCAGACCCCCCTATAGGATTTGAGGTCCACCCCCACTTAAAATATGTTCACATGAATAGGTTCCTAAATAGATTTGCAATTTTTTTTAAATAATAACCCATGTCCATATGTTTATTATTGGGTAGTAGATTTCAACTAGGGCTATCACTATGGGCAGCAACGCTGTAAATATTGACAAATAAATCCAGCAAAATGGCATAAAAAACTGGTAGTGGCCTGGCTGGGTGTATAATTCCCGGCCTGGCTTATTGTCCCAGTCCGGCCCTGCACTTGGGATAATCACTGATGTTGGAGAACATCATTTGAAAATCTCTTAAGCGCAAGGGTGTAACTTTGGTTTGAGAAGTGGGGGGGACACAAAACAGGGGGTCCTCCGCAATGAAACATTTTTCTCAATTTAATTCCATTTCCTGCCTTTCTACAAATATATTAGGGACTATGGTGTAGTGTATATAATGAGGAGAAGATTTTTTTTTCTTTACATTGAAGTTGAATGCATCAATCTGGTGCACTTTGAGAGCAACATTAAGAGATGTATGGATACAGCTCTCAACACTCATATGAAACAGAACTGTATATATTTCAATACTCCAAAAACCATTTGAATATGCTCACAACCAATAACACATCATTGATATACTCCTCTCTCCTCTCTTTATCTTACCTAGTCTGCATTCTTTCTTTTTATTTATGCATATTTTACTAATCACTCCCCTTTTAAACTGTGTTTTTTATTTTTTACCGACATTGGAATGATTTCTTAACTTATTTTGAGCAACTATATTAAATATATGGAAATATTTGTTTACATAGATGACCAAACCGTTTGAGACCCACTGAGATAACTTAGACCAAAGTTTACAATCTAATCACTCAGCGAGTCCTTTTACATCACGTAAATTGACGTTATCTCAGCATCTCAGTCTGACAGGAGAGGACTCTTGATTGATTGATTGATTGATTGATTGACTCACTCACTCACTCACTCACTCACTCACTCACTCACTCACTCACTCACTCACTCACTCACTCACTCACTCACTCACTCACTCACTCACTCACTCACTCACTCACTCACTCACTCACTCACTCACTCACTCACTCACTCACTCACTCACTCACTCACACAAAATCACAAACGCTCCTCCGTGACGATGACCGCTTGCGTAAACAAATAATAATAAACACATTTGAAAAGTGGGGGGGACATGTCCCCCCTGTCCCCAGTGGAAACTACGCCCATGCTTAAGCGTGTGTTAATCACAGAACTTATTTCAGGCTTCAAACCACAAACATGTACAAATAAACGTTGACTTCGAGACGAGAAAATTGGAATTGGTAAAATGTTAAGTTATTTCTCGGTTTTAGATCTTGTTTCTGCACCACTCTGTTGTTGCAACTTCAGCATTCATAAGATGGCAGGTGGAGATGGTGTTCTTTTAGAAGCTTAGATATATCAGCCATTCAAAGTCTCATTGGAGCAGGTAAGTCAAACCATAAGGTAAAAGCTGTTCCATTTCATGCTTGCTCAATTTCACAATAAAAGCCTCTGGCAACTGATCAGCAGGTCACTGCATCTCTTGCCTTAGTGTGTTGGATCTTTATAAAAACCACACAGCTCAAATCTACTGCCCACACTGTATTTGCCTGAATGCAGAAAGCCAAAATCTCTTCTCCTGTCTGGTTTAGCCTGAATAGCATAAATGAGTGAATCACTGTCAAAATACTCACACTTTTGACCCCCTTCATAAAAATGTTAGTGTAATTGTTCTCCCTGAATTTGTTTTCTAGGCTGTTATGAGGAAAGATTGCTGTAATGGCCAGGTAGGGAAAAAGCATCCCTATTGCGCTGGGGATTACGATTGATGAGGCTCATTGTGGCAGTGCAGGAAGCTAATGAGTCAGAACCACGAGTCAAGCTGTCGGGAAATCTTACCGCCCAAAAAAAAGCCCAACGTGACATCTTCAACACCAAACAAATGCAGAGGGAGAGACACACAGACTGAAAAATCAGACACCAGAGAGAGGAGCTTATGCCACTGCTTTACTTCAGCTCTAATTCATTTATTTAAAACGCATTTCAGCTTAACCATGCACCAATGACAGTCTGAAAGTGAGTGTCAGCACATTTACAGACAGACAAAGAAGTGCGTAGCAGTTAAGGCAGAACTAAACCTCGGCCTCTTCAATCATCTGCCTTTCTACTTCAATTGGCAAACTATTTTTAACACATCAGGGACCACATATAGGACTTTCCTTTCAGTACCAATAAAAAAAACCATTGAACCTGATAACAAGTCTGACAAAACTTGTAACTAAGTAAAAAAATATAGACCTGTAACATCCGACTGTTAAAGCTGACTATACCAAAGCTTTGTCAACCACAAATGTTATTTACCCGTTGAATGGCCATTGCCAGTAGTCATCCAAACGATTGGAACGGTTCAGAGGGGGAAAACTTAACTGCACCTAGCAGAAGTCAAAAAAGGTTGCCGTTTCAAGCATTGTGTTGATATCTTTATTTAGATTTAGGCAACAAATCTTCTTGGTAAGGTTCAGAAAAATCATGGTTTGGCTGTAAAAAGTAGGAGGCTGATAACCAACGATAGTGTCCATCCAATCTTCTGACAACATCCGAAATACAAGGCTTTGGCAACTACCCACTGGGTCAATTGGGAGATGCTCCAAGTTTAAAACTGTATTAATAGAATCGTTGTCCACTGGGGAAAGCAGAATAGGATTTAACATCAAGCTCTCAGTGAATAAGGTCTAAGAACTTTTCCGCTCCTGATTGCAATATTTAAGTCATATAAATGTCTTGTTCAAAAAACATGGTAAATGTTTATTTAAAAAAAATGTTTGAGTCTTTAAAGATGTACACAGTAGACTCTTACTCTACTTACGTTAGAGGGAGAAGGAGAGAGACTGAAAAGACTTTCTGGCAAGTTTAGATTTTTGTTCACTTTGGACACAGCCACAATAGTTCATTCCTTTTACTTCCAGTCGTTATGCTCAGCTAGGCTAATTACCTCCTAGCTGTAGAATTCAGTTTATGACCAAATACTAAAGACAATTCACACTTTTTTATAGCCCTTGGAATTAATTGAGTTGTCCGCTACTTATGGAAGTAGAGCTACAAACATCTCTCTGCAAATAAGGGAGGGTCCTTCTCTCAGGGGCATTGTTTCTATTATTCTGCTAGTATTCACTAACACTGCATATTTGGACTGGGTTTATACTAATGCGACAGTGGAAAATATTGTGTCCTTTTAGAAAAACAACAACAAAAGTGGAACTTTTGCTGCCATTTCTCTCATTGAGTAAGATTTGTTCTGCCTTTAAAGTAGCACTGCAAAATATGTCTCAAACCAGACCAATCTAATTTGGTAGTTAACACATGTTCCCCATGTTAAACTATGGCTCAATGGAGAACAAGTGAGGAAAGTATCCAGCAAAGCCGCATGTACATGCCTAGCTTTGTTAAATGTGCTGAAACCGAGGAAAGAAGATCTTCCCTCAGCTTGAAGACAGCATGTTGTTTGGTAGCTGACCTCTGTCCTCCCTGTAGAGGCGGAGGTGGCGCCAAAAGTAGAATCTCCCCTCCGGGTTAAAACAGCATTAAAAAAAAGACTTTCACTGACGTACAAGTCTACAAAAATATCATGCTCATCCATGTTCAGAAGAAATAAATATTGACATGAATCCTTTCCTTCGTGGTTGTAGTTACCACCTCATAGCCCACATCGCTTTTATAATGACTTTGTAGAAACAATAGTTTGTCAAATGTCAAATCTGTTCCTGGTTCTTCTAACCCTAACCCTTAACCTAAACCCATTGCCGAAAAGATTGAAAGTTTGAAAAAGTCCTGCAAGAGAATAATATTTTTAAAGAGGCATTGAGAAAACAATGGCCTAATACCCTATCTTCTATTCTTCAGTGAAATTGCCACCCACAATCATGAAAAATGAAGTTGTCCTATCCAAAGGAGGCATCATCCTGAACCATTATCTACTCATGAATCTCATTGGGAGTCATTTATGCTTCACAATGCCCTAGTAGCCTCTCATGCACTTCGGTAAGCCTGGCCACCCATTACATGCAAGTACTCAACAACACTTGAGTGCCCTATAATGTACAGATGACACATTTCCCTATTTCTAGACAATTCTGTCACTCTTGAAGTTTAGGTCTGGGCCGTAGAGCAACTGGAAACCAACCAAAGTGGTGGGCACATCACCTCAAAACTGCTTCATGAAAAGTAGAACTTTATCTTTCATTTACATTTCTGCTCTATCTTTAGCCAAATAATAATACACGTCCACTAGTATACCCTAATGCCCGGTCCCACAGCACCCTTTTCCCTGACGTCCCGGCTTCTAAGTATAGGCATTTGCCCTCATTTAAAAAGATTACTTTGGGTTTTCGGGAAATATTCTTTTTTTTCCATCTGCAATAAAACTCATGCGTGGCTTTTTAAGTTTCTGTGAGAAGGTACAGTATGCTGAACAGTGAAAATGTCTCAGCTCAATTATTCTTTAAATACACCTTCTCCAATGCACAGGATTGAATGCATTGTTCTTAATGTCGTTAAACTGCTATGGCAGCAAGTATGTACACAATGTTTGTTATAATCACACTTGTATATAACACTTGATAAACATTCAAATCACCACATGAAAGTTCAACCAGCTATCAGTATGAAAGCATACTCACCTTTTTTAGTGAAACTGATGCCATAGAAATACAGTCCATGCACTCATTTATAATTGTCAGGGTGACATCTTGGGAATAGTTCAACATGTTGGGAATACGTATTGACTCTGTTCTTGAGAGAGCGAGAAGAAAATGGATACCACTGTCATGAATGTGCATTTAGCTTAGCTTAGTTTAGCATAAAGTCTGGCAACAGAGAGAAACAGCTATCCTCGGTGCCTAGGAAGGTTCCTAACTTAGTGAAATTCCCGGAAAGTACCGAACTGTCAGCGATAGTAAGATAAGCGCTGTTGTATTCTAGATAATATCAAAGGAGCTTCAGTTTTACTTTATTATCTCCTTTAGCTAAAGCACACTTGACCCTCCTTTACAAAAGAAAAAGGAGATAATGCTGTCCCACAATACCTTGCGAATGCAACATTTAACGTGACACAACATTCAGCCATTCAGGGAAAGAACCAATCGTGACTGACAAAGGCAGATCATTTAAGTTAACGGTACTTATAGGCATTTGACCGTTTATGCGATAACTTGCATAGGTGCGGATTTTTTTGACAATTCGACCACAACATAGGACCCTGTAATGGCCACAACAACAGCCACAAATGGTAATGTAGTTAAGTGTAGTAGTTTAGGTGCACACATTGTAGCATGGTCAACGCAGGTCTTTGTTTATATTTACTTTGTCCTTGAGTTACAGTGGTCCTTGGGGAGGTTCCTTCCTGGTTGGACAAAAGGTGTGGCTGAGGCCTGAGGACTCCTAAATACTGATGCAGTCAATTGGGCCAAACCATTTGCTTTAATGTCAAGGTGTGATTAGTCTCCTTTGTAGAGTCAGTTCCTCTTAGATATCCCTTGTTTGCTATGAGGTTTGGCAAAACCACTTTATATCATAGGTTGGTTTGTTCAGTTAACATCTTGTTTAGTTGCTGTTAGTAAGCTTCTTGGTTTATTCTTTTTTCCCCTATTTGGGGTAAATAAAAACCAAATTTCTTTAAACAACTTCTGTTTCCTTGTTGCCTCACTGCTCTGACAGTTATTGAGTTCTAACACATCCCTGCCAACAACACAATTGTGCCTTCATGCTGCCCATTGTTCTGGTGGTCAATTACAATAAATGCGCATTTTTATGTTTTATAAATCGTAATATGGAAGAACTCTTATTTAATTATGTATTTGGATCATGGGTAGATGAAATGCTCAAAAAATGCTTTAATGTTTTTTTAATATGTTATATGCCTAATCAAACTTTTCTGAAATTAACTCACCAACTTAATATTTGCAACAAAACCGGCTGTAAACAGTAGCCAGCATGCAGAGGAGCACAGCTGTTGTAGACGGTGAGCTTTCCTTTTTTTCTTAAACACAGGCGGGAAATGAGGCATTCACACATTTATAGATCATCTCTGGTGATGATTTGAAACCGTCTGTAGGGGACGTGGCCGGTGGGAGATGCAAGAAGAGGCGTAACTACTGGTGGGAGAATGTTTGCCCTGCAGCAAATGGTGTGAGTGAGAAGATACAGCCAATGAAGTTTACTAATGAAGATTATAGTTAAACAAGTCAAAGTAAATTACGGAATTCATGTGTTTTTGTATTTCTAATTTTAAAGAGCACATATGATGCTATGCTCATTTTCAGGCTAATATTTGTATTTTGTTCCTCTACTGTGACATGTTTACATGCTTTAAGGTTCAAAAAGGCATGTTCTCCCTCTGTCTGAAACCAGAGCCCAGTCTGCTCTGATTGGTTAGCAGGCCGGCACTGTTATGATTTGTCAACCGCTTAGAGATGTCCCACCCCTTAGTATATCACGTACAATGTGTTGGACCACTAGCCAATAGAAGCGCAAGTGATATACAGTAGTGATGTCACTTTGTTATGGAAGTAATAACAGGAGTCCATTGGAGGCGTTTCAGGCAGGGGGGGAGGGAAAGTCCCTGTAGGGGGAACACATATTGTTTGCCTTTGCAGACCAAAACCTAAATCACACACTACAGGAAGGGGAAAGTCCTACAAATCACAATAGGGCCTCTTTAATATCAAAGGACTTACTATTGGGTTGGTTCCGTTTAATGTCATGAGACTCAATGCAGGCAAAAATGAACATTTGGGAATCAAGATCCCAGTTTGCTTCTTCTCTGCTTCCCCACTCTTCTCCACAGCAGCCTGCGCCCCCCCGCCGGCAGCAGCAGATGTAGCCACAACACTTTACTGAGCCGATTGTGCTGAGCCATGACAATAGTGACAGAAGCAGGGTGACACCATAACCTCGGTATCATTGACGCACAACATGCGCACACACAAGGACAGACTTGGCATGTTGTATGGAAACTGTGTCATCATTTTAATCTCTGCAGGCAGGAGTCATGGGATCCAGTTTGGATGCCAATTTATGGAGCGTGTTTCGCTTGATAATGAAATGATGGGCTCTTCTAAAGTCCAAAAGCAATGTATACAGAATGCAATATGTCCTTGCAGAAAGCTTTAAAAGGACATTTATAGCTGAGCAGATCTGGCGATTAGAAACACAAAGCAGACTGTTTCAGCGTCTGCAGGCGTTTTAGCAGCAGTAGCCTGCAGCGCACTTATTATCCAGCCGTTAGAGACTTCAGCAGGGAAAAAACAGAAGATTAGGGTAATGAATTCAGTTTCTGTGAAGGGAGGGATCTATCCTCTAATGTGCACGTTTCAACCTTAAGCCAGCACCTGTTTCTCTGATGTTTGAACCACTTGTCATTGTTATGTTATGGTTATTAAAATAATCTACGTGACAGGAGTCATTTCCTGAATTAGAGATTTTTAAGGCAACTGTTTTCAAATGTATTGTAGGTGATTGATATTCACTTGACTCTGAGGTTCACATAAGAATACATTATGCTTGTGGTGTGTATTTGCATGCACATTGAAAATATAGAAAAAGCAAATGTGTACATGTCTCTGTTCTCAAATAAAAACGTGTTTTAAAATAAATTATTATTTAATTTTAGAGTCAATATGATATTTGTAATAACCCACAACAAATCTGCATTATTGTTTTACCTTGTTCACACTACTGTCAGTCTTGGGGTTCATTTTGTTTGTCAAAACATAAATTGCAAGACAGTTAAACATTTTCTTTATTTAACTCGGACTGATTTTTTATATTTGATTATATTTAATTAATTGACGTTTGTGTTAAAAGAAAAAATAAAGGAATTCAAATAATATTTTACAGTTGGAAAAACAATTTGTCTGCTTTAAATATGTATGTTTTTTCTCAAAAACGTAACAAAGATTGGATACTAACAAAAGAAAAACAAACCGAGGATGCAAACAAAAATAACAGGACATTTCTTTTTATCCCACTTCATGCATGTCACTTTTAAAAGGTTTTTTTACACTTTCGTTTTCTTATTTCTGCCCCCAAGTGTATTTCTTGCAAAATATTTGGGCCAAAAGAGAGTGTGTGCCTTTAGCAAAATATGTGCAACCTTTTTGAATTCAGATTTATCACAGTATTTGTCTGTCATTGGTTACAATGAAAAGGCTTCATAGTAAACATAGTAAACCTTTACCAGATAAAATGTGGACTGCTGAATGCGTCATTACATATAATTCCACCTGCAATCTGATGCAAAATAAATGTTTTGTCCACCATACACTTCCATACAAAAGCAATTTTGAAATGGTTGTATAGATTCTGGACGCTGTTCCAATGGTGGAATACATTCACATATCTTGCAGTGAAAATGGGATTTTGATCCATGGAAGCCCTCGGTTCCCTGGCCTGATTGCTGGGAAGATCTTGCTTCATTTCGCCTCTCTATTGAGGTAGCCGCTGTATAAATAGTCACACTGGAAATAGACCCTCAATCTCAGAGGAGCCTCTCAGGAGAGGACCAACAGCCAGATTTCCAACACTGAGATATAGGTCGCACATTACAGACATCTGGATTGTTTGTATGTGTTGTGGAATCCCTTCTCGATTTAAGAAAAACAACATTTAAATTTTCAGACATACAGGAAACGCATTCACCGAATTTGTTTCAAAAATAATCTTTCCTCCTGCAGCCACAAACATTTACCCATTTGCTCTCCATTTAGGCTTCTACGCCTCATTATCCCTGTACCATGAGTGTGTGCAGGTCTGTTTTCTTGCTCTTCTCCATCCCTGTTTTAAATCATTTTTGCAATTATGTTGTACATGAACGGACATGTTTCCCCAAAAGACTCCCATGTTCCTCACGAGGCGCTAATGAACGTTGATTTCACAGTATCTGTCATGGATGAAACCCCCGGGTATAACTTGTGAACTTTTGATGTGTTTATTTATGATTCAGCCTGGGAAACATATCCAATCGTTACTGAATTGTTCTCTGTTAAATAATCAAGTGATTTTATATCTTTTAAAACGTAAGTTGAATATTACTTTGGTGTAGTAAATACATCTCAAAGTACACAGACCAAATAGTGTTCGGTCTGTTTACAACAATTCAAATTGAAAGCAGCAGCTTTTTTTTTTTTGATTTTAAAACCAATTGAGCTAAAAGGCACTAAAAGCTCTGTAGGAATGAGGGAAAGAGTGACATATTTGTTATAACACACAGTCATTAGATCGATTATCAAAATAAAATAAAAACAAATTGTTGACTTTTTATGGATAGTTGAAAAAGTCAGCCCAAACAAGGTCCTTAACAGTCACTAATTTCCAGAACAGGATATCTAATTTACTGCCAGGTTGGCTTTATATATATTTTTGACTGTAAAGAATGTTTAAAAAATGGGTCAGGAAATAGCTAAATATGGTCATGTTTCCAGTATTTCACAATATAGCACTGTCTTAGAAAGATACTGTACATGATGAGTCAAATGTGATGAGACACAAACAGGGTGTGACCACATCTGCTGTGAGTTCTTATGGCATATTGGCACCAGTATTGTTGCTACTGTTAGATTATGGCATGGAGACTGATCATCATGTCAGAGTCATTTATTATGGTCCAGTAACACATAGCAGAGTCTGATACTGGTGGACGGCCATTAAGTTGAAATGTCCACGACTGCTATGCTGTGATGCTGCGTTTGCCAAATAATACTTTTTTTTAATAATGAAGAGCTCTTGCAGGGGCATGGTGTTATGCTGGCAGAAGGAGACATAGGCGGATAAAGAAAAACACAGGAGAGTCTCAAAGGAGTAAAATGGCTGCCGAAAGGAATCTAACCCAAATCTCCTTCATTTTGAGTGGCAGAGCATTTCAAGGGAAACTGATTTGCATGCAATTGTCTACTGATTACATTCTAATCTATTTTAACACCTCGTTATGAGACGATCTTCCTTATAGAACTTAAGATAAGTAGTTCCACCTGTTGTAACCATAGAAGCTTGTGAAACATTCGGCCATTACAAACAGGAAGTTACTTCTTTGACACTGAAATTGGGGGTTGGCTTCAACTTCAGTGGTAGATTGGATCAGTCATTATTATTGGGCTAGAGTGGTTTGAGCCACAGCTTTGCATGAAAAGACTTAGAGTAAAAAACTGAACCTCCAATTGCTTCCCTAAGCTACAGGACCGTTTTCCTTTCCTGTGGTGAGAGAATTTACAGTAACTCAAACGAGCAATAGAGTTAGTGGGTGGTAAAATAAGTGAATCCCAACGGAAATAAAACAAATATCAGTGTTGAAGAATACATTAAAGACTATTGTTTTCCTACCGGGGTAATTGAATTCACATCTGGGATTACTGGTTTAAACGATGTAATTTCTGGGCCAAGGTGAAATAGATCATTATCCTTCGCAATTAATGGTTTAGTCTAAGAGGCGGATCCCATAATTCTCAGCAGTCTCGATGGCAATTACCTTTCCTGGGGTACAATCAAAGAGGCTTTATAACAAAAGATGATGCATTACAATTGGCACCAATGGGATGAACTGGTATACACTTCTGTCTTCTAAGTGGGTGTGTTCTAATGTAGTTAATACTTTATTTAGATAACACTGTATGTTCGGTTTTACTCCCACCGAAAGGGTTGGACAACACGGGGCGTGACCACTCAGCTTTAGTTTATGATGTATGTTTATTTCATGTGCTCTTCTTCTCCATTCAAAGTTAGTACATGGTATCACAAGTTAGATTTTCTTCTCACAAATCCATTCTAAGTTAGCTTATCAACCTAAGAGAAAACACATTATAAACAAATGACATAAAGCATATACACAACAAAAGTCTATCACATATTTAAACCAAACACTCACCGGCTGCCCGTGTGCCCTGTGGCTGATCAAAACATAAGTGACAAACATTTCACTGGCCTTTTCAAGATGGCTGACGGTCCCTCATCAAAAGAGTCCCAAGGGAAACAAAATACTGGAACCAAGGTTCCCTCCCAACTGAGACCTATTTTTCATTACAACCTGCACTACTAAACAAGTATCTTAATGCTTCATGATTGAAATAAATAAATAAATACAAAATATATGAATAAACAACCAAAATTAACTCCACACTGTATATTAACACAGCTAACATACATATTTGGCATTAGGAAAAGTAGTAGTAGTAGGCAGTCACACATGATAGTTGTGGTTAGCTTGTCGTAGCGAAATTTCGCGAGAGTTTCTGGATGATTTGTAGAGAAAGTACACATTCACTTTGTTTTTCTGTCAGAAAATACGAATTGAATGTCAGAATGTACAGAAGATATGTGGCTTGTGAGAAATGTATCCAATATTGACTGTTGTGAGTCTTTTTCTAAAAGTAATTTCGTTTTCCCTTAGGACTTCCGGTTGCTGCTAAAACTTCACCCGAGCTTCCTAACCCAGACCAGGTCTTCTTTAAATAAGACCATGCGTCTCTTTGTCAACACATTTTTTATTATATGTGGATTAATTCTCCTACGATCAGAGCCGACAAACAAAGACGGATCCCCCAAATATGCAGTTGTACATTCCGGCAGCAAGAAGAACACATGGCTCAAGTACCTCCAAATGGAAGAGTGTTCATTAATTCACTTACAGTACTACCAAGAAATGCAAAATTCATAGATGCACTAAAATAAGTTAAAGGTGTGGTATGTCTTTGGCAGCATATCAAAAAGAATATGTGACTACTCTCTGAGTAATATGACTCATATTGATTCAACCCACAGCCAGTTCATCAAAGCTTTTACTTTTCTACACGTCTCTAGAAAGACACAGAAAAGGAGGTGTTTTTTGTTGTTGTTTAAGGTTGCATACGTTGATTCTTTTGCCACTAGGAGGCAGAAGGACCCTAAAACAAGCTGACAGACATACACCCCTGACATATTGTAATCTTATACATCGGTTATGACCAGTGTTGGGCAAGTTAAATGAAAGATTGATTATATATCGCTCTTCATTTAAAATATAATTGGTAACATTACACATTACAATATTTTCGTTACCAAGCCGAGATCCTTCAGAAGAGCCTTTCAACAAATCCAAAGACTCAACCTACAAGTAACATTTTACAAAGTAGGAATAGAAAAAAAAGACACTGTGGTTCAACAAGCAAGCAACTCACCATCAACAGCTAACTAATAGTAGCATGGAAGTTGCTTGCCTACCGCTGCCTCAATCTGCTTGTTTTTCGTTGTTGTTTTTGTATATGAACTAACCAAATTCACAAATAATACAAGGGCAACAGCAGACCGACAACTCCGCAGTTGGTCAAATTTAAGTTTTTCTCAAAGGAGTCGGGTTGCGCTTTGCAGAGAGCGTATACAAGACTCAGTTCTCCGTATGTAAGCAAGGTAAAGAGGTGGAAATATTTTAAATATACTGTATATCTAAACTGATATTGTACCCACAGTATAACCCACCTTAAAACAACCAAACTATCACTGTAATTTGCTAAGTATCTGTTAAGGAAACAAGGCCGTTTTTTCCAAATGCTGCCCAATGAGAGGAAGTGATTTCAGTTTATTTTCCCACCCATGTTCAGTGCATTGAGCATGTGTTTTAACTCATATTGATTTAAAATGTAGACTATGTTCTCTCTGAAGACTCCTTAAATATTTGTTGAAGTACAGGGAAATAAAAAATGTGAATACTCTCAGACCTTTAACAGGACCTTCTTTGCATGAAACCAAGTGAGGCTCTGCTGACAGACGGACATTTGGAAGATTTGAATAATGTCTCAATTTTTGTGCTTTATGCCAGGCTGAGGATCCACTAATTTCACAGTAAATAATGATTCAGTGTAAACTGGCATTAGACATGCTTCTGAGTGTCCTATATTTAGAAAATGCCTTTCCAATTTCCAATTCACTGTGTAATAATTAATTCAATTTAACGGATTTTCTTCGAGTACATTGGATGATTATAATACCAAATATAATCAATTGAGCATATTCATTACATTTCGAGGCTTTGACAATCACAGCCCTCCGATATTCATTTAATATGTATAACTGACATAATTATTGTGTGAAATACTTGACAGAAATACATGTATACGTCAGAGAGTAAAGACTCTTCCAGCTGTGATGACACAAATGGTCGACTTTGAGTTGCAGTTCTTTGGTACTGTTAGAGAATAATTCTCCTTACTCCTGGGTATCTAACCTTTTTGCCTGTTGACGTTTATGACCAACCCTGACTATGTTATCTCCCTTAAGGAATGTGTTGCTGCAGCTATAATGTTTATATTCCCAGTTTTATGACCGGGTAACTCTCGGTCACACAAATGGTTTATGAGTGTGGGAACGCTGGCTTCGAGCCTGGGTCAGACAACTTATTCAGTGTCTCCAGATTTTGGGGCTATCTCCAGTGTTCCCAGATGTTTACGTTATCTCCCCCAATATGTTGATTAACTCTGTGTAAACTAGTTAAAAGGGCTATCAAGAGAGAGGCTCTCCAGAATTGATGTGGCAACCCACCCGTGCAGTCAGAACCTCTGGCTGCTGTGACTTGTGATGTGAATCCTCCGGCCGAGACATGTAATAAACCATCAGTGTTTGACATCAAAGCTCCAACTCTCCTCGTGTCTCTCTGAGTCCTGACTCTCCATTGCTACAGAAGTTTCCCTTACAGGTACCAGGTCAAAGTTAGTGACCAAACAATTCCCTATAAGCTGCTAAGTGGATGTTACATGTTTTAGATTTGTTGCATTGCTAATAATAATCAAATATGCTCATAGGAAAAAAAAGTGCCTCTGCATGGCTGTGTGGAGAAATTGTAGGAAGTATCACACATAATTCCATTTTCGCAATATTGTATTAGTTTGGTGATATGTTGACATAAAGATTAGGACAGGGTTAATAATGACTTAGTCCTCATATAATAATTCTGTTAACAAATAAAAAAAAAAATACAATTGAACTTTTAAAGAGGCCTTAGGCGCATTCACACTGCGGTACTTTTCCCACAAAGGTTCATGCGAACTTAGTTCATGAGAACTCTTTTATCGCGTTCACACCAAAAAGAGCCGGTACTAAAAGTAGTTCATGAGAACCTTTTTACCCCCTCCAAAGTCCCTGCTAGAGAGCAGGGACTTTCGAGCGGCTCTTTTGTGAGAAAAGAGCTATATTTCTGATTGGCTGGGCGGATTGCAAACCATGCCCCGTGAAACTCCCAAAAAGTTTTGTGAAGCCGCCATTTTATTATCCTCGCATTAGCATTATTAGCATTAGCATTAGCCCAGCGCAGAAACGCAGAGAGACTAACTTATGGCAACACAAAATAAAACATGGGAGCGGTGGAGATGAGGAGGTGTCGGCGTTCTGGCGATTTACTCGGAAGAACGCCAGTCCCCAACTCCGGGGACTTCCGGCCGGGGACTGTGGTATACGCCGTGAAGTGGTTTGCGGCCTGCCAGTAAAACCAAAGCAGAAGAAGAAGAAGTGACGTCTGCGGCTTTATTTGCCTAATCCTCCCCCAAGGACTTATTCCGGTGTGGACGCGATCTGTACTTAGTTCATGAGAACTAAAGAGTTCTCATGAACTAAGTTCTCATGAACCTTTGTGGGAAAAGTACTGCGGTGTGAATGCGCCTCTTATTATGCTTTTGGGGGTTTCCCTTTCCTGTGGTTTGTTGGTTTTTGTGCATGTAAATGGTCTGAAAAGGCTAAAATCCCTGTGTTCCCTCCAGAGGGAGTTTCTCTCCCAGACACTCCCCCTGCCTGAGTTCCATAACATAGTAGGCTTGTTCCTCGAAATTATACGAGAATAGCCAATCGCAGCTGGGGGAGGTCTCAAAAAGCTTGCCTGAAGTCGGATAGCTCGGAGTCGGCTTCTCGGAGTCGGCTTCTTCCACTCTAGCCCAATAATAATGACTGACCCAATCTACCACTGAAGTTGAAGCCAACCCCCAATTTCAGTGTCAAAGAAGTAACTTCCTGTTTGTAATGGCCGAATGTTTCACAAGCGTTTGCATTTATAAAGAATGCACAAATGTGTTTCATCGTTAATGTCAGATATGTACTAAGTAAATAAATTTGTTCCTGCTCAAGATTAGATTCAACTTTATTGTTATTGCACAGGTACTGAGACAACGAAATGCAGTTTAGCTTCTAACCAGGAGTGCAAAAAGCAGTGAAGTGAAAAGTAATGTTCACAATCTACAGAATAAAATATAGAATTAATTGAATGATGAATAAACAGTGAGGGGTATGAATACACTAGGTATACATATATATACATATATTCTTTCACACACACATACGGGTATTGGCCCGAGGGCGACACCGTACTTCCGGTATCCGCCATTTCACGCGAGGTGCAAGCAGAATATCATAGTTAATCAATATCTAGTCAACTCTAAAATACCACATATATGCAATGGCATGATAATATTATTGTGACAAGTGGGGTATTCACCTGGTGTTTCCAGAAATTAGATGTAGATGCAGCCAAAATCGACGAAGGCCACTTTCGAGGGTCGTTTTTCCATACATCTGCAGGCAGTCTGTAAGGGCAATCCGACAACCCACACAGCTCTAGTTTACGCTGGTAACGACCTAGAGCACACCCCTCAAGTCCAGAGATGTAATCCGAAGCCATGCAGCGATTTCTTCGGTCGTTAATTCAGAAAAAAAACCTAGTGCGCTCTGCCTGGCTACGTTAGCTAGCTGTTTATACAGGACTGTCTCAGAAAATTAGAATATTGTGATAAAGTTCTTTATTTTCTGTAATGCAATTAAAAAAACAAAAATGTCATACATTCTGGATTCATTACAAATCAACTGAAATATTGCAAGCCTTTTATTATTTTAATATTGCTGATTATGGCATACAGCTTAAGAAAACTCAAATATCCTATCTCTAAATATTAGAATATCATGAAAAAGTATACTAGTAGGGTGTTCAACGAATCACTTGAATCGTCTAATTAACTCGAAACACCTGCAAGGGTTTCCTGAGCCTTGAAAAACACTCAGCTTGGTTCAGTAAACTAAATCACAAGTATGGGGAAGACTGCTGATCTGACTGCTGTCCAGAGGACCGTCATTGACACCCTCCATCAGGAGGGTAAGACACAAAAAGAAATTTCTCAAAGAGCAAGCTGTTCACAGAGTGCAGTTTCAAAGCACATCCACAAAAAGTCTGTTGGAAGGGGGAAATGTGGCAGGAAACGCTGCACAACCAAGAGAGATGACCGCAGCCTTAACAGCATTGTGAAGAAGAGTCGCTTCCAGAATTTGGGGGAGCTTCAAAGACAGTGGACTGAAGCTGGAGTCCAGGTATCAAAAGTCACTGTTCACAGACGTGTCCGGGAAATGGGCTACAATAGCCGTATTCCCATGGTCAAGCCACTTCTGAACTCAAGACAACGGAAGAGGCGTCTGACTTGGGCTAAGGAAAAGAAGCACTGGACAGTTGCATAGTGGTCCAAAGTCCTCTTTTCAGACGAAAGCAAGTTTTGTATTTCATTTGGAAGTCAAGGCGCCAGAGTCTGGAGAAAGGCTGGAGAGGAGCAAAATCCAAGTTGCTTGAAATCCAGTGTGAAGTTCCCACAGTCAGCGATGGTTTGGGGAGCCATGTCAGCTGCTGGTGTTGGTCCACTGTGTTTCATCAAGCCCAGAGTAAATGCAGCTGTGTACCAAGAGATTTTAGAGCACTACATGCTTCCGTCTGCTGAAAAGCTCTATGGAGATGAGGAATTCATTTTCCAGCATGATCTGGCACCTGCCCACAGTGCCAAAACCACCAGTAACTGGTGTACTGACCATGGCATTACTGTCCTCGATTGGCCTGCAAATTCCCCTGACCTGAACCCCATAGAGAATATGTGGGGTATTGTGAAGAAGAAGCTGAAAGACAACCAGACCCAACAATGCTAATGAGCTAAAGGCCGCTATTGAAGCATCCTGGGCATCCATAACACCTCAGCAATGCCACAGGCTGATTGCCTCCATGCCAACGCCGCATTGATGCAGTAATCCGTGCAAAAGGATTCCCAACCAAGTACTGAGTGCATTAATGGACATTTTCAAATGTTTGATTGTGTTTTGCTGTTATAAATCTTTTTTTTTACATGCTCTGAGGAACTATTCTAATTTTTTGAGATAGGATTTTTGAGTTTTCTTAAGCTGTATGCCATAATCAGCAATATTAAAATAATAAAAGGCTTGCAATATTTCAGTTGATTTGTAATGAATCCAGAATGTATGACATTTTTGTTTTTTTAATTGCATTACAGAAAATAAAGAACTTTATCACAATATTCTAATTTTCTGAGACAGTCCTGTATTTGCACCTCCAGGAAAATGGCGTATTTAAATATATATATATATATATATATATATATATATATATGGCGCGTGTTGCATTGTGGGTAGCTCGTGACGTCACTGTGTGTGAAAGAATAGCAGCCTGTGAGCAGTATGAACAGTGTGTATTAATATGCTAAGATATATAAAGTATGAAAACGGTAAGCAGTGCAAGTATAGTATAAAATATATAGATATTAACTTCATGATGATAAACATTGTGGAACAATGATGACAAATGTGAATGTAAGTGGCGATGTAAAACTGACACAAAATAACGAAAAACGTTTGCCGAGCCAATTGGAGAGTTTCATCAGCAGCACAGAGTAAAAACCACCAATGAGCGCTCAGCTCGAGATACCAGCGAGTCGTTTCCCATTAAGCATTTCGCTTCAGCAACCCGTGGAGAGAAACTGCGCCGCCTCGCTCTCAAGTCTGCGGGCGTCTTTGTCCCGCGAGATTTCAATGTCTCATGTAGGCGAGCCTCCAGAGCAAGTCGGATCATGCAACGCACTAGCAAGCACTCCTCGGTCTCACCGGAAGTTGATTTGTCTGCGCCATCTTGAGTAGCGTCCCAATGGCCTTATTTTTGCCGGAGGAGTGAGGAGCGAGGAGCGATAATGGAGGAGCTATAATCGAGGAACCACCAGACCATCCTTCGATGAAATCCTCAGACACTCGCCACGCCCCCTTACTGTGTATCGCTCACTGATTGGATGATGCAGTGCATGCACTGATCTGATGTTTCTTGACATGAGAGCAGTTTCCCAGCGGAGTGAAGAAAACACATGAACTGTCACAATCTGCTTTCTCACTCACCTATTTTCTGCATTAACATTCCTTAGTCACCTGGTAGTCACACCCTGTCTCTCTCTCACTCTGTTACACCCATCAGCTCCATTAGTATTTAGGCCCACTTCACTTTCACCTCAGTGCCAGATCGTACTTTGCAGCATGCCAGTCTTTCCCGCATTACCCTTCAGATTGCTCTCCCGGTTTCGACCCTGCCTGTCCCTGACCAGCCTGCCTCGCCTGCTCCCTGACCCGTTCTGTACCTGCGACTCCCGTCCTGCTGTCTCCTGGAACCCTCGCCTGTCCCCGACCAGCCCTTTGCCTACTATCTGCCGTGTTGTCTTCTACCAGCCTATTGCCTTCAATAAAGCTGGTTACCGACTATCTCTGGTTTCCCGTGTTCTGCATTTTGGTCCTCAGCTTGTTTGTGACAGAACGATCTGGCCAGAAATGGACCAAGCAAACACCAGGTCTCCTAGAGACCGCTTTGAGAGGGTTAAGGATGCCATCCAAAGACAGGAGGTCACAATAGCTACCTTAGCTACCGAGACCCACCAGGCAACCTCAACCCAGGGACAAACGCTGGCTTACCTTACCTCCCAGATGCAACAGATGGCCGCCACCGTACAACAGCTAGCCGCTACCATGGCTGCTACCGTCCCTCCGCCCGCAGTTCCGATGCTCGCTCCAGCCCCTGGGTCGACGGGATACGCTCCGGAGCCTCGTGTGTGAACGCCGGAACGCTACGCTGGTGAGCCGGAGGGATGCAGTCCTTTTCTCACAAACTGTTCCATATTGTTTTCACTGCAGCCACACACCTTCGCCTCCGAGGCGGCTCGTGTAGCTTTCACCGTTAATCATCTGACGGGGAGAGCCCGTTTATGGGGAACTGCAGAGTGGGAGCAGCAGACACCAGCCTGTGCCTCTTTTGCTGCATTTTCCGCGGAGATGCGGAAGGTGTTCGGTTCCGTTCGTCTGGGTCCCGACGCTGCTGGAGGCCTGCTAAATTTGAGCCAGGGTTCCGGCACGGTGGTGGATTACGCTATTGACTTCCGCACCAGCAGCCGCCGCAGTAGCTGGAATGAGCCGGCGCAGTGTGACGCATATCTGAGAGGATTAGCGGATTATATGAGAGATGAGCTGGTTTCCTATGATCTCCCTGCTTCCTTGGATGGGTTGATTGAGCTCACCTCTCGGATTGACAGACGAATCCAGACTCGCGAGCGGCGAGTTCGAGCCCATGCAAGTGGGTCGTACCAGTCTTACCTCTGAGGAGAGGGAATTACGTCGGAGAGGTAATCTTTGCCTTTACTGTGGTCAGGCTGGACATATGGTTTCCCGTTGTCCGGTAAAAGGACAGAGCTCATCAGTAATGGGGAGTATACTGGTGGGCCAAACCTCTGAGCTGATTCCCAATCTAAGACCCTTGTGCCATGCTCGACTCCTCCTGACAGGCAAATCTCAGGCTCTGGCTGTTTTTATCGACTCCGGATCAGATGTTAGCATCATTGATGAGGAGCTCGCACTACAGCTGGGCATCCAACAGGTTCGGCTGCTCCAGCCGGTACCGGCTAATGCTTTGGATGGTCACCTGCTGGGAACAGTGACACACCAGACGACACCGGTCCATATGCTCATGTCGGGGAACCACCATGAGACAATCCAGTTTCATGTGCTACGGTCCCCCCAAATCCCTCTGATTTTGGGTTATCCGTGGCTCCGCCGCCACAACCCGAACATTGACTGGGCAACTGGGTCCATCCTAGGTTGGAGTTCCTCCTGTCATCAGGTTTGCCTCAAGCAGGCCGCCGCACCTCAACTATCTGTGGAGATGAACCTGGTTCCGGATGTCACAGGGGTTCCGGCTGAATATTTGGACTTAAAGGAGGTTTTTAGCAAGGCTAAGGCGACATCTCTCCCACCTCATCGGCCCTATGACTGCGCCATTGAGCTACATCCAGGCGCAGTCCCACCCAAGGCCCGGTTGTACTCGCTTTCGGCACCGGAGAGGAAGTCCATGGAGACTTACGTCAATGACTCTCTGGCTGCGGGAATTATTCGTCCTTCCACATCACCCGCAGGAGCAGGGTTTTTTTTTTGTGGCGAAGAAGGACAAGACCCTGAGACCCTGCATTGACTATCGGGGCCTGAACGACGTCACGGTGAAGAATCGTTACCCCTTGCCACTCATCTCATCAGCATTCGAGTTATTACAGGGGGCTACAATCTTCACTAAGCTGGATCTACGAAACGCTTATCACCTGGTACGAATCCGGGAGGGGGACGAATGGAAGACCGCCTTCCACACCTCTTCGGGACATTACGAGTACCTGGTGATGCCATTTGGACTTACCAACGCCCCTGCAGTTTTCCAAGCGTTGGTGAACGACGTACTCCGGGACATGTTGGATCGTTATGTTTTTGTTTATCTGGACGACATTTTGATTTTTTCTAAGAACCTCAAGGAACACGTCCATCATGTCCAGACAGTCCTCCAGAGACTTCTGGAGAACTCGCTGTTCGTCAAGACGGAGAAGTGCGAGTTTCACACTTCTTCGGTCGCCTTTCTTGGCTACATCGTGGGTCAAGGAAGTGTGGAGATGGATCCGTCTAAGGTTTCAGCAGTTACCTCGTGGCGGGTCCCTGATTCCCGGAAGGAGCTGCAGCGTTTCCTGAGATTCGCCAACCTTTACAGACGGTTCATCCGTGGCTACAGCACCGTGGCCGCCCCGCTCACCGCCCTGACCTCTTCCAAGGTGACGTTCCGATGGTCCCCTGCAGCCGAGGAGGCTTTTCAGGACCTCAAGGGCCGGTTTACGTCGGCTCCTATCCTGCAAGTACCAGACCCCGCTGGTCAGTTGGTGGTGGAGGTGGATGCTTCTGACGTAGGGGTGGGGGCCATCCTGTCGCAACGGTGAGAACCAGAAGCTCCACCCCTGTGCTTTCTTTTCGAGGAGATTGAGTCCGGCGGAGAGAAACTATGACGTGGGGAATCGGGAGCTTCTAGCAGTCAAGTTGGCATTGGAGGAGTGGCGACACTGGCTTGAGGGGACAGGCCAGTGTCGCCACACTGGCTCCGTTCCCGTCGCAGAGGAAGAGGGGTTCAATATTTGGTGGACTGGGAGGGTTATGGTCCTGAGGAAAGGCAGTGGATTCCTGCTCGGCATATCCTCAACCCTCAACTCATCCGAGACTTCCACCTGCGTTACCCGGAGCAGCCTTCCAGGACCCACGCTCAACCAGGCGTTAAGCAGGGGGGCACTCGTCCGCGACGGATCAGAGGCTTCGTCGAGGAGGAGGGGGAAGCATCATCAGGCGAGGAGGACGAGGATTTCCAGGAGGGAGAGGCCGAGAGAGCAGTCTCAGATGAGTACTGACCTTTCCCATACCTCCACCTTCCACCCGGTGTCTGTAGGGTTTTTTCTTGATTCTTCTCTTTTTTTCTTTTTTTTTTCTCCTCTTTTCTTCTTGATAGAAAATTCTTAGACGTCTGGAGCCGTCCATTAAGGGGGGGGGTTCTGTCACAATCTGCTTTCTCACTCACCTATTTTCTGCATTAACATTCCTTAGTCACCTGGTAGTCACACCCTGTCTCTCTCTCACTCTGTTACACCCATCAGCTCCATTAGTATTTAGGCCCACTTCACTTTCACCTCAGTGCCAGATCGTACTTTGCAGCATGCCAGTCTTTCCCGCATTACCCTTCAGATTGCTCTCCCGGTTTCGACCCTGCCTGTCCCTGACCAGCCTGCCTCGCCTGCTCCCTGACCCGTTCTGTACCTGCGACTCCCGTCCTGCTGTCTCCTGGAACCCTCGCCTGTCCCCGACCAGCCCTTTGCCTACTATCTGCCGTGTTGTCTTCTACCAGCCTATTGCCTTCAATAAAGCTGGTTACCGACTATCTCTGGTTTCCCGTGTTCTGCATTTTGGTCCTCAGCTCGTTTGTGACATGAACCTCACAGGAGTCCCTCCTCAGTTTATAGCGTGTTTTGATTCAATTCATGTATCATTTATTTACAAATATGTGATCTGTCAGCGGCTTCATTTGCCTAATACACCCCCAGGGACTTTTTCCCGTGTGAACGCGATCTGTACTTAGTTCATGCGAACTAAAGAGTTCGCATGAACTAAGTTCGCATGAACCTTCGTGGGAAAAGTACTGCGGTGTGAATGCGCCTATTGAGGGCTGTTCCAAAGCAACGAGTGTGGAGGGGGGAGTGGGCTATCAAGCCCTCAAACAGCGAGTCTGCAGCGGTGCTGACTTGAGACCGGTCTCTACCTGACCGGAGTCACGCTGTGTGTGTCCGTCAGGAAACATGCTGTTTACAAGTAGTTCCAGCCATGCCCGGCGCCGTGGGAGGGCCAGGGAGGGCCAGGCCCTCCCATTTGACATTCCTGCCCTCCCCCAATAAACACATTTTTTATTATTTATAAAAGTTAAAAGATATATATATTTTATTTTTTTAATTATAAATAAACTGAACTTTTATGCTACGATGTATGTGATGTCAGAACAAAAAAAAAAATCGCAGGCTACGTCAAATAAATGCATGTGTCTGTTGTGATTTGTGATTTAGACCAATCACAGCGTCACACTCTGCCGCCTATTCTGGATTTGTTTATTGTGCATTCTGTAGACTCCCATTTCTGTTTGAATTACAAAATGGACATCAAAAATGGGCTTAAAAGGTCTAAGGATTTATTAAAACGAAATAGCGATGAAAGAACTGCAGCCGATGGTGCTGCTGGCGACCCTGCACCTGCCGTTGCAGCAGCACGCCTTAATGTCACAAGCTTGACCTCGGCAAACCCCGGGGCTGAGTTAGCGATGATCTTGGGGTTAATAAACCCAAGCAGGTGAAGCTGGATCGTTATCCAGGGAGATTGTTTTCAGGAAAGAAGCGCACTTTTGCCGCTGCATGGTACACGACAGACCATGGCTTGAAGATTCGTTAAAAGCAGACGCAGCCTTTTGTTTCCCCTGTAGACAGTTTAAAGTCAATACGTCTTCATCTGATGCGGCTTTTACTGTCAAAGGTTTTTGCGACTGGAAACACGTATTACAGACTGATAAAGGACTGCTAAGGCATGCCGCATCAAAAGAACACATTTCATGTGAGAGTTTGTGGAGAGAGAGAGACAGATACGCGAGGAAACAAATAAGGAAATGAGTACTTTGGTGTAGATCAGCTGGCACGGAGCCGTTATTACGTGTCAGCTGTCGTTGATATTATAGCTTTTTTTAGCTGTCAACCAACTCCCTCTCAGAGGTGACTCGATTCACTCCACAGCATGTCCGAGTGCAGTGCATAGGAACATAAACCATGCCCAAGGCGGGCTAAACAGTTAATCGTCTCCGTCTCTACTATTTCTCTCCGAGTGCAGCGATGAGGAAGCTGCCATCCGTAACCAGTGTGCCTTGCTCGTGATTTACCAGTGGCTGTGCTGCCACGCACATAATGTTTCAAAGTGGTTGCTATGTTGCCCTTTATTTGTGTATGTTTGCGATAAGTGTGCGTCTTTACGCAATGCTGTTGGCCTTGCTGTTTGATATATATTGTGCCGCAGGCCCGCAGCACGTGACGGTTTTGTGTGCCCTCCCATGAAAATCATATGCCCTCCCTTTAGATTTGTTCTGGCGCCGGGTCTGGTTCCAGTAAACATCCACTGATAAATTGCGATGTTAACAACCTCATGATAACCTCATATATTTTTAATTTAGGATTATACCTGTGTTTAGTCTAGAAAAAGGTAAATGTGTGCATTTTATTATAAAGTTGTGTATATTTACAGACCGTTGCAAAAACTAAGAAGCTTATAAACATCAGGTTTATAACTAAAAGAGCTTTGAAACACAATGAAAGATGTTTGGAGTTTTATTTGAGTTATTCATTTAAACTTTTTGTCTAAGAGATGCTGATTTGAAACCGTTGTTACATACAGTTACGGCATTCCCTGTTTCTGTTGGAGAGAGGGGAGGCCAAAGCTTGCTGCTGTTATTTGTGTAATAATTCTCGCGTCCAGGAGAGAAGCTTAAAAAGGAGACTAAATGGAGTCTCTGAGATGGTTTCAAATTGGTACTTTAATTCAAATAAAGGCGCGGTAATGTTACAAGCAGAATATTGTCCGACAGAAAAACAGCTGTGTCTCTGGCTCTCTGCCAGGTGAGAAAAGAGGCCGAAGGTCTGCTGTATTTATCTCCTCTGCTGGCTCCTCCCTGCAGGCCGGCTCTCCAACGTTTTAATGTCCGTTGTTACGCATATCAGACGATACAGACATTGTACATTCAATATATCTAAACACGCCTTTTCTCTTCCTTAACTCTTTTATAACTTTATATGTAATACATGTTAACGGCGTCAATAGGCACTTTAGTGATAATAATGGACGATAGTCCCGGATGTTGTGATGAAGGATTTTCAGAATAAAAGCTTGGTATTGAGAACTTCCGTTTTTTTCCAGAATAAAATAGCATTTAAACTGACGGTATGTTTAAGCTACATTATGCTATTAAACATTGATTTTAATTTCTAACAGTCTCTCCTTACACACCTAAAAGGTGTGTATAATACTGAAATCAATGAGTTCTTCATCTGAGCTCTGCATAGTACATAACTCATATCAAAAACATACAATCAAAATTTAATGGTTCGAATAGCCTCAACTTTACAAAAATATTCAAACATAAAAGTTTTCCCTTGTGCATAACTTCTAGTGTTAACATTCAATATCATTCTTCAAAATAGCAGCAATGGCTTGGTATTAGAACATTTCTTCCTCCCTCCTTTCACAGAAACCGTTCTCATACCATGCTCAGTGTTAAGGCACTTGTTTTTACAAAGTGAAAAGAAACGACCCATTTAAAAATAGTAATGATTCTAAAATGCATGAAATCTATCATATAGAACAGTGAAAAATAATAAAAATGAAACAAACTATCTTGGACCAGTGTAATGTAATATTTAAATACACTATCTTGGAATAGTATAGAGTAATAATAAGAAATAAAAATACACTATCTTGGAATAGTATAGGTTAATTGAAATGGATTCACTCCATTTTAGCATTTTAGTTTGCTCACTTCTTCGCATGATTTCATCATTTAAATAATCACATCGGCTGGACATTCATTGAACAATCTCATCTCTGAACATCCATATCATTTAAACTCATTCAAACTAACTCGTCATTTTCATCAACATCTGTATATGGGGTGGATCGTCCTGTTCTACTAGCATTGGAAACTGTCCCCTCATGAGAAATTTACCCTCCCTCCTTTCATACTATTTAAGGTATGAAAACAATATGTTCTCTAGAAGAGGCCGTCGTGATCAATCGGTACGTTAGGACATGGAAATGCAACCTCTAGGCCTCTCCTGGACCCCCTATGTTATCCTTGTACACAGTGGAGCCTAAACTCCCCCTGGGACTGGTCTCTTAGCCCTACTGGCTTTGGGGTGTTTCGCCATGTTGATTAACTACATAAAAAACATCACTGGCTGTGCTAGGTCCCAGCCCAATCCTGTGGCAAGACTGAGTACAAGGTTTTAGTTCCATGATACCACCAAACATCTAGTCTGGGGTACGGCATTCTAGACTGTCATTTCTGGGAGAAGAATGTGGTCAGTTACAACAGTTGTAGAATTTCATCACTTAAAAGTTCCCACTTGGTGGCTTTGGGTGGTCTGCTTTAATGCAGTGATAAAGTCCCTGAAACAGTGTGTGGAAACTTGGGTGCCCGAGCATGTGATAATTAGTTCAATTCAGGAATGTTTACTTATGGCAGATATATTTCTCCTTTAAATAACATCTCTAAATGTCAGGTCATCACTGATTAAATGGATGAGCATTAGGAGGTGGTGGCATTTGTCTTTTAAAAACTCATACTCTGGTGCTGTGCGCTCCCTCTGAAGCTGCAAGTAAGATTTAAAACATCTGCAGGGTGGGTTGAGCGACCCCTTCTCCCTGAAAGATATTTGTTGTCAAAAATATGCACCATTAAAATGAGTGATCCAAGGCCCCGCATGTATTACTCCCAATTATACTAGTTTTTCAGAATAAAAATGTTCAATCGCTCTTTGCCTAGTGTCTTTTTTTTTTTTTTAAAACTCTACATCTTGGACGACAAACAAATGTTGTTTCCACCTTAACAGTTCTCCTATGGTAATAACCATGCTACAATGGAGAAACCAATACTCTAGATTGGAGTACTTTCTTTGGCTTGTGGAGCTCTACCTTTAACATTTTCCATTCAAATAAAGATTTGCCTGCTATCTATATTGTAACAAATTAAATCTTCCCCAAATTCTCACATGAATAAGAATCTCTAAAAGAATAATTTGTTATATAATGAAAAGATTGAATAATATGTTCTACCCTCAGTGTGTTTTTAGGATTATTTTCTAATAAGTGTGTTTATGTGTAAACTCACTCACTCCCGTGTTCCTTCTCTCCCCCTCTGGTCGTCAAGCCAAGACCCCCTCACGTTCTGCTGGCCCATGCCAACTCCTCTGGTTCTGTCCTCTCCTCAGTCCATCCGCTTTGTGTTTCCGCCCGGTCTAACCCTTTTCAGTGGCCCAACTGCTTTGCATTTCATCTCCTCCTTTTCAGTCTCTACGCTATTGCATGGAGGGCGTATTCCGCTCTCATGTCCCACACTCTGCTCTTGTGCCAAATCTCGTGGCTCAGGCTGGAACTTCATGTCCTGTCTGAGGGACCGATGAGAGTTTGCCTCTTTGTCAGCATGCTGGTTTGGTTCTGGATGCCTTAGGTGGAGATGGTTCTGGATGCCTCAGGTCGTTGTTGGTTCAGCTCGGGTTCTCTGTCTTTTCGATGGAGGAGGAGGAGTCTCCTGTGGTGAGGTCATTTGTCTGAAGATGGGGTCGTAGCGTTCTGACAAGCAGAGAGAGAGAGAGAGAGAGAGATCTCGGGACGCATTACCTAGTTAAATCTAACACACTGAGGTAAAATAAATCCAATCCTTTCCACTCTTACTATCTGTCTTAGATGTTAAATGTAATTAATGTCTACTAATAGTTGTGCCATATCCTTAAACATTGCTTTCACCCACTGTAACATGGCTACTCCAAATAACTCTTTCAGGAAACCATTTTCTTCTATTATTTTTAAAATACCTACATGTTTCAAGCACCACATATTTCACACACTATACAAGAACATCCCCATATTTTCTCCATCACTTTAAATCTCACTGTTATTTAGAACATAAGTAACTAACTTTTGTGACTGGACATATCTGCAATGTCGCCACAATCTGCTGGGGAATTTTGTTTATAGAGTTTGTACGTACAAAGCTGAACTTGTGGGTTAGTAGCCTGTTTCTACTGTAATCATTTTCAATAACTTTGCTCAGGTCACCGGTCGGTTGTCCATAAACTTAACAGGGGGTGTTTCTGGTACAGACTAAAACATGGATCCAGTGTATTTGGAGATTCCCCTAATCTGTAAATCCCCATCACTGATTATCCCGATCATTTAAACCCATCTCATCATTTGATACAAGAACTGCATATATGGGGGGTGAATCATCTTGATTATAACGGCCTCACCTTTGGGAAAGAGTATTTCTAAATCCTCCTCTTGTTGCTCAGCTGATCTTTTGGCTCTGGGGATAAGTGAAAGTCTCTGAAACTCAGCTGGAGTTTTGTTAGTGATGTGGGCATTCTCTATGAGTGGACTAATGGATCCATGTCTTACTTGATATTGTACTCCCCATCCAACCAGAAAGGTGCCAAGTGTAATGAGCACAATCAACAATGCTATTCTGACTCTTATCCCTAGGGGACCCCACAATTGGTTTGGCTTTGTTCTTGACATCATCTCTATTTTCTTCATGGTTGTGTCAGTTACAGAATTTAAATAATGAGTACTATAATAACGTATACAAAAATTTGACTCTTTTTCAGATGTAAAGCAAAAATAGGTTTTCACTTTAGTGTACAATCTATAAAAATCTATAGACAATTCGTCTTTTGAGCTGTTTCTATCTTTATCTTATTTCTATTTATTGTTTTGTTCCAGCTCTTCCAAATCAGTCCTAACTCCCAATAATGATCTGGAAGTTGCCAGTGAAGGGTGACAATGTGTGAGGTGGTGTCAATTTGCTCCTTTTTCTTTACCTTTAAACCGGAACGCGTGTGAAGTTTATTACAACTTCTCACTGTTCCGTCCACCGGGATCAGCCCACTGTCTTTTGTGAACTTTCACCCTCACCCATTCACCTGGCCGAACAGGAGTCTCTTCTGGTATCTCTGTAGCTTTCCTAGCCTGTGTAGACAAAACTTGGATAATATTACTCAGAGTTCTGACATATTCATTACTTCTATTCGTCTAATATCTAAAACTGGACCACTCCCTCCTTGGAGGAGGCCCAAGCTTCGGCATACCTTTTGTCGTTATGAGATTTATTATTAACTTCATGTTATTATTTATTAACTACAACGTCACTGAAATCAACATGTCTGTATAATCATGACACTCCCTCCTTTGAGCATAACATGCTCAATTAATATTGCAATGATTACCCTATTCTGAACAGGACATGTAAAACCCATAACGTTGCATCAAATAAACATAACTTCTCCGTGTACCCATAAGGCGTACAAAAAATATCGTATGATGTATGGTTTTCTGCGGGTATAAAAACATTCACTAAAATCTGTCATTAGCACAAAAAATTGTTTACTTGTTTCAACAATGGCTTTTGTCCTGGTATTATGCATCATTGTTGTTGCGAAAAACAATACCCCTGGTGTCGCTAATGCGTCTCAATAATTCTAGGATTAGAGGATTGGTTGTTACTGCTGAACAAAGATATGATAAAATAATATTTCTCTAAACTAGAGGGAAAATACGAACTATTCTCACAGAGGGTGACATGCATGAAGGGCTGTTGCCCCTCACTCAAAATGAGATATTGCCTTACGCACTACACTATAAATCAGTAAAGTTACTCAAGAATAAATAAATAAAAACTGATTCTTGAAACTGTTGTAAAAACCCTACAACTTCTTCATCCAAGCTCTCAATCAGTGTTATTTTATTTAATCTGCAGCTCATTTCCTTAAAACAGATACCTCAGACCTATAACATTTTGTTTATGAGAATAAACTGTAATCTGACTCCATAAATCACATAATTGTTTGACTAAAAAACTACACTTCCACTAACAATAATTGAAGTTCCCCTTTAAACACAGCCCCGGTCTTCTGACGGGGTCTATCTATGCACTGGCTGGAAAATGTTGGGCCAGTTTCTGTCGCTCCGTCACTGTTCTCCCGCTAACAGTCACTCTCTAGTTCTGCTGGGTTCTTGTTGACTTCTTCACTGGTTTGAGACAAGTGACCCTATCGGACACCTCCCTTTGTAGCCAGACTTCACCACAGCAGAATCGAGTTTCTGTTTTCAGGTCTCAACAGCTCCACGTCAGGTGTATCGCCGCCCGTTGAACTGCAGTCGGTGTAAACAGGAGGACTTGGTAAGGATCCGCCGTCTTGGGCGAGTACCAGGTTTCCGTCTTCATATTTTTGGGTGGAAAACCGTCGTCTTGACCTCACTAGCTGTGTGGACACAATAGTTTTCTGTGTAGGGGAACAACATCACTCGTAATCTCTGTCCTTCTCATAATTACAAAAATAGTCTGCTAAATGTTCTATTATGTTTTAATCCTCTACTACTCTGTGGATGCTTTATGTGTAAATGCAATATGCTACTCACTATCTTTTAAGGCGAGACACCCCAGGTGAATAGGGTAATTTTTTTAACTTAAAGGTATCAGCTAGAAATTTCTCCAGTTAATGTCTTACAATAAGGCAATTGTCTTTTGTATTACAAGTTTTCTGAAATAGCATGTTTAAATATGCAAATGAGCCATTATCTCATTAAATATGCACATATTTTAACACATTTCAGGAATCGAAATCTGAACTTTGGATAAAGCCAGGTTCCAAATTCTTGTTTCATTTTGTAGTCATATTAGTATCTAAGGCTTTTACAGAAGGGATATTGGATATCTCTTTTTATCACTCAATAAATCAGAAAATACTGTCAACAGCCCTAAAATATCCATTTTCGCCATGTTTTTAGGTATACAATGTTGTATAATTCAGGCTATGAATTATATATGAACAAACCCTTCTGTAAAAGCCTTCATAATATTGATAGGAATATAACTGGAAAGTTTGGTGTCTCTACGTGCTTCTGAAGTTGAAATTTCGAACTCAGAGTAGAAGACAAAACTCATTTTGAGAAAACGACCTTTAAAGATTGCAGTGAGGCGCTAGCTAAACCCTCCTGTTCTCTGGATGACAGCTCGCGCATCGACGCACTCCGTGAAGGTGTTTCATGTTCGGGGTCATTTGTTTTTTGGATAACCTTGCTTCGTGCAAGAGACAATTGTTGTCGTCTTCTCTGTGAACGTTTTTTTCGCCGTTCTTTTGCGATTTTGAGATTTCAATTTCTAGCGGAAAGCTAAACAGGAAGTGTTTTAGCACACCACGTGACGCATCTGAACGAATCACGTTGTCAGAAATTGACCCCAGCCAATGAGATTTCGTTTCTTGGTTTAAGACCCCTTTGTGCTTTCACGATTGGTTGCTGATACAAAGGAAATGACCATATTTGGATCCGATGAGATTGTGCAGGAGAGACGGAGCTTTCCAACGATATCTCTGTTGACATGGTGCACACAGCGGTCGCGGTGCTTTATGTTACGTTAGAATGCTAACTTTTGGTGGATTTAGGAGAAATCTACAGACGCAAATAGACAAACTATAGTAAAATAAACACTTAAATCTGTATTTTGTACGTTTTCCTTCCAAAAGCCTGAAAGAAAACATGTTATGGAATCAAAATAGCACAAAATCTCAAAATTGACCAGTACTTGAAAAACGATGTTTTTGCCTGCCGTGTCTCGCCTTAAATAACATTCAACCTTTCCCTCCTGTGGTGACAGACATGGCTCAATGTAGCTGGTTCTCAAAATACCCTTGTGCTGAAGATGCATCACCTGGTGGTCTGGCCCTCTGAGCTTCCTCATTGTTGTGGTTGATACCAGGCTGTCAGTGGCATTTGGGTCATGTTTGGCACCCCTGTTCGTCTTTGACATCTCTGGCACCCCCTGCCTCCGTTGTCATCATGGAAACCCCCGCCCGGGGTATCTGCATGGAGGGCTGTTGTTTGGTGCATGTGGTGGGTACTTCATTTGTTGTTGTGGACAATCTCTAGCCCAATGGCCCAGCTGATCGCATATGTAGCATCCCTCAAACCGGAGAACTTTTCCTCTGCTTCTGCTTCCTCGGAAACCTCCTGGTTGTTGGTTTTGGTTCTGATTTTCTGGCACTATCTGAGATTTTACTGTTTGAGGTGTCTGCCCTGCATTCTCTGGTTCTTCCTGAGCTTGAATTGTTGGAGGTGTCTGCCCTGCCTTCTCTGGAAGTTTGACCTCCCTTCTCCTTGTCTTGTTCCTACAAGCTACGGTGTCTTTTCTTCAGCTTCCCTCTATATAGTTAGCTGTTGTAGGCATTGTTCGTGCTCATAGTCGAGTACTGCTTTTCTATGGGCTTTTGTTGGTCAAGGTTGATCATCTACTGGAATCAGTCCTCTTGTTTGCCACTGTTCCAACAGTTTCTCAGCTTGGTTCCATGTCTTCTGTCTAAGTTTTGGAACTGTTGCAGCATCTGATCTGATTTTTACCCTTTCCTTGATATCTGCAGTTGTGCCTGGCTCTACGTCTGGCCTTAATTTAGTTTCTTTTGGTGACATGTTCTCTAACTATTTGAATGAAAAAATATGAAATGTATCAAAGATTGAAGCACTAGTCCTTTGACTAGTACCTTCGTTGCTGTTCGTCCGAACTTTAAATCTGTATTTTTTAATAAGGTCAATCTATAAAATATAAATGATTATTATTATTTTTTCAACAATTATGCACATTTTTAAAATCAGAATTGTAAAAAATAGACAACAATTGTACTGTGTACAGTTTTGACTCCGAAATATAAAAATTTGAAATGTGGTGTGGCTCTACTGGGTTCCATTTTCCGAAATGTTTAGAATTATGTAAATGTCATAACTTGTGTTAGCTTCAATACATTTGTTTGCTTTTTTGAAAGAGTATTATGTAAGGTTTCTTATCTTATAATTAGAAACCACTTGCAATTCTATCTCGGCGATGAAGCATGTGTTCATTTATAACACTTAAAATCAAGCTTCAAAATGTTATAGTATCTTTGTCAAAACTGACCTCTTTTTAACAAGAAGAAGCTTATTTTCCTTAAAAATGGGAGAATATGGTTAAACAACACAGCACATAACCGCCAAAACACATTTGCAAGCAAGAATATTCCCAACAAATCCGCCAATACACACTTGCAAACAAGAATATTTAAAAACCTGCCAATACACACTTGTAAGCAGAAATACGTACAAAACCAGACTCGTACAAATACCAAACTTCCCACGGTAAGATAACCTGTCTATTTTATAGTTCCAACTCTGCCTTCTCAATATGGAGTGCCCAGCCTCATGTGAGTGTGAACAAACCGAGTACTTTCAATTAGCATTTCACGAAATGGCGACTGCCGTGTGGCTTATTTTCAACATGAGGGCAAGACAAGATGGCAACTTTTTTCCAACCTTTAACCTGAAGAACAAAGGGATTTGGTAACTCCTCGTGCCTTTCACAGGGGAGTTGAAATAATGACAAATTAACACAAAACACTGCAGTTTAAAATAACATTTCTATTTATTGTACAATTTATCAATGGGACTCAAACCCTTACGTCATGCGGCTCTTAGCCCATGTGCGTAATGTTTTGACTTTAAGAGCCAGTATAGTTACCTCCTCTGTTTAAACACGCCATAATGGGACAAATTAAGACGCTATCCAAACACAATTAGCAGAATATCGTCTATCTAACGCACGAATGTCGCATTTCTCATCGTAATCCACACGCAATGTCTGTCTGAAAACAGAAGAAACAACCACTGAAAGCTTCAAACTACTCAGGCCTTTTCCCAGAAAAGGACTTTTTTAAAAAGAAAGCCTCACACTGCAATTAATTCACTCACTCAACTGTTCTTGTCTCAAACAGTCCCTACTGTTTAATAGTCTCAAACTATTTGCGTTGAATTAATACGTAACGAGAAACACTTGAAATGATTGCCCTCATCACACAAAGGACTTTTAAAAAAGAAAAACAGCCTTAAACTGTCTTTAAAACAAACACTCACTCCAATATTCTCAGCTTCCACTGATTGTGTTCTTTGTCTCTAGCAGTCCCGACTGCTGAATAGCCTCATACTATTCACGTTAACTTCAAACGTAACAAAAACACTTCTGGAGCGATTAGCCTCTTGCCGACATGTAATAACAGACAAACGAATAGCATGCAGGGTTAAATATAAGAAAAATAAGTAATTTGAACTCACCTGCTTGTGACAAAGCAACGCCACGTGTTATTGTTATAAATTTGGTTTTTTTAACATTACCCAGCTGTTTTCAGGAACCGAAAGCAGTCGCCCAACACACAATCCTAAAATTGTCCTGCATAAACTATCGAAGAATTTGACTTAACAGGTTTCTTCTTACCGATGGTTTGAGCTCTTTGTGTGTCGAACGGATTGCCCGCGGTTCCGGGCCACAGCCGGCTGTGTAGTCTCTCCTGGTCTAACGAGAATCACGTCAGATGATTCACCAATTGTTATTGTGTAATAATTCTCGCGTCCAGGAGAGAAGCTTAAAAAGGAGACTAAATGGAGTCTCTGAGATGGTTTCAAATTGGTACTTTAATTCAAATAAAGGCGCGGTAATGTTACAAGCAGAATATTGTCCGACAGAAAAACAGCTGTGTCTCTGGCTCTCTGCCAGGTGAGAAAAGAGGCCGAACCGCCGCCGTAGGTCTGCTGTATTTATCTCCTCTGCTGGCTCCTCCCTGCAGGCCGGCTCTCCAACGTTTTAATGTCCGTTGTTACGCATATCAGACGATACAGACATTGTACATTCAATATATCTAAACACGCCTTTTCTCTTCCTTAACTCTTTTATAACTGTATATGTAATACATGTTAACGGCGTCAATAGGCACTTTAGTGATAATAATGGACGGTAGTCCCGGATGTTGTGATGAAGGATTTTCAGAATAAAAGCTTGGTATTGAGAACTTCCGGTTTTTTCCAGAATAAAATAGCATTTAAACTGACGGTATGTTTAAGCTACATTATGCTATTAAACATTGATTTTAATTTCTAACACTGCTGTATTTTCTCCCTCCATCTGACAAGAGGGAGCCTCATTGAGCTGCGAGTGTGGCTACAGACGGAGTTCACTCCATCACGGAGGGGTAGGGTCGAGGGAGTGGTTTGGGATTGGGCCTGAATGTGTTCTCCAATATGGCGGACCATCTCGCACATGTGCACTGCAGATCGGGCAGAGCTGCAGATCGGGTAGTGACAGTCATAGATATATGGGTCATTCCAGAATTGAAGGACATTTCATGTCCCCCATATAAGAAAACTAATAATCCATGCCCAAAATGCTAAAACATGCACTTGCTGTGTTAAACATACTTGTATTGAGACAAAATGTATATAAAGTTGTAGAAAAAGTGGTTTCAAAATATTATTTAAATTATCAAATAGCTCTCGAACACCCCCTAAAATGTCATTTTTCTCTTGTCCCCGCTTCTTGGTGACCAACTTGCATGTCAAATATAACATTTAAAATAGGGATTTTATTTACTTTTTTGGTATTATTCTATTGATATATGTCTCTTGTAATGGTAAAATCAATTTGTTAAATCATAAACATATTTTAAATAACAGTAATTTTGCACAGAAGGTGTGTCCCTCAACATGCGTTCAACCCATAGACTGTATATATAAATGGACGTAGGGTCCGTGACGTCACCCATAGGATTCTGCAGAGTTGCCGTGAAGCCCTAAGTAGGCGGAGTCGGCTACTAACGGCTCGACAGTGACATCATAGTCTAACTCCCGCCTTCTCCAGCCTGCTCCAAATAAGGGCAAAGAGGCGGAGCTGAGGCGGAACTGAGGCGGAGCCGAGGCGGAGGTGGGACAGGGCGGGACCTGCTGCCAACGAGTGTGACGTTCCAGACCTAGCTCAGGCTAAGAAGCTATGCTAACATGCTCTCAGTATTAAGCTAACAACCTATGCTAACAACACAGTCTATGCTAACAACCCAGCTTACAGGAGGGTTAATGCCATATTCACTTAGTAACGAACAACTTTTACAAATATTTCTATATTGTCTGTGTTGGTAAATGTCATCTAGGTTGCACATTTCCTGCTGAAATACATGCATACCAAGTCACTGCGTGGCTTTTTTTTTGTTGATAAAACAGTGTAGTTCCACTATATAAACATTACATTCATAATTAAACGAGACAATCTGCAAGATAATTAGCTATTTGGTATTATTCTTAATGCTTGTCATTCACACGTTAATAAAATAAAATAAGTACCGATACATAGCAGAATAATTGTGGCGGTGTTCAGCTTAATAAACCTTGCTCAACATCATTTATTTAGCTAATACTACAGCGGGCTACAGGCGAACCAAGTCCGCGTTTCGATGCATTCCTTGATCTCCAGTTATAACGCCGGACTCCGCCGCTGGCCGAAGCTAACGGCGCCCCAGGAGGCTAGCTACGGCCGCCGGGACCTATGGCCGGGACGCGCTAGCGAGCTAGCCCCCTGCAGCCCTGTTAACTTCGGCGGCGTGGACTCCGGCGGCCCCAATGGGATAATTGGGTCCCCTTTTCACATTTGCTCCCGTTTAGTATTATGGGCGTCATAGCCATATAGTATGAAAGTCTTACCCAAGGCTGAATCATAAACTAAACTGTATATATGTATAAAGGATTACGTCCTTAGCTGACTAATAAGCTACATAACAAGCTAAGCTAACAAGCACACAAACACCTGCTAACGGGGTTAACATGTATAATATTATCATTTTACTCACCGAAAAAAGCTGAAAGTAGACTTCTTGGAGGTTCTGTTAGTACATTCAAGCGCACAGCACGACATTTTAATTATCTGGTATTTGTAACAATATTCCCTAACAGGCACGATCACCACGAACACAGCTAAAGGGTCAAGTACAGTAACTACAACTAACTAACGTTGTAGCCTCTATGGTTGTAGCCTAGCAGAGTGGACAAGTTGCTGTTAGCTGACAGTGAGGCACGTATCTGTCAATCAACGTGACCACGCCCTAATGTGTGCACAAACTTTAAGACCTAATATAAATAAAAGGGTCGCGTTAGAAAACAATTCACTCACAGATCCATAATCATGAAGGTGGAATCTAACTATATCGATAATAAAAATGTATGGACCCAGGGGTAGAAACATGTTTTTTTCTGCTGTAAAGTTGGGCATTTTAACATGGGGGTCTATGGAAATTGCACAGGAAGTGAAACAACTGTAAGTCAGATGACACAGTGGAAGTGACATCAGCAAGCCATGTGCTAGTGCCATGGGTAGACCAAAACTAAGTCCTCTCTTTTATTTTTCATATTTTTACAATCTTTTCAGTCTTAAAAGTGTGTGGCACTCTGACCCACTCAACCCTGTTACTGATATTATCAGAATAAAGCATATTAATTTCAAAGTTATCTTTCTTGCATTAGATATCCAAGTTTGTCCTTGCCTTGAAAGTAGCATTACATGCTACATCTAGCAATAATTCCTGAGGTTAAAGCTCAAATTAGCATTGATTTTCAACCCTGTTACTTTCAACCCTGTTACTATAATTAGAGTAACAGGGGTAATTCTTCATTGGAAAATATTAATGTGATGCCTAGCTGGGCAAATCACTTTTTTTGATGTTTTATTATCTGTTTTTCCTAAATACATAAAAAAAAATTATAAAATAAAAGGTTCATTTTTCAAAAATGTTGGTGTCTAAATTGTCCTCCAATTCTGGAATGACACGCATATAAACCTAGATGGCTCAAGGGAGATTTTCCAGCGTAGCTGACCGGCCGCCATCTTGCCACAGTCAACAGTTACGAAACAGCGCCCCTCTAGATGTTATGGTGAAACAGTATATTGCACTCTCTGCTGCGAGAGGAGGCCAGCCGAAATTGGCTTCCCTTGGTGAAAAAAAATTGAGAGATTGACCAATCAGATGAGGCTCACGTGATGCCCCTGCCAACCTGTGATTAGTCAGGGCCATTGATGCGATTTGATTGGATTGTGAGGCAAGGGAAGCCAGCCGCCTCTGGCTTCCCTTGCCTCACAATCCAATCAAATCGCATCAATTTAGTGGTGCAGTGACGCGTCCTAAAACCCGGAAGTAAGCTGCGCTCGGGTTCCCTCGACAGAAAGCAATGGGATTTCTCCATAGGATTTTGGAAAATAGCTCGAAATAAGGTCAGTGGAAAACGAACCTGTTAGATAAATGCACGTTGTGTTCAGTCGGATAATATCCACATGTCTACCCTACTTTTATAATTTTCGAATCATAAATCTAATCGATAGAAGATAGATAGCGCCACTGCACCACTCTCACCGCCGTTAGAAAGTAGCAAGCAACTGAAGCAAGTGCAATTATGTAGGGTGGAGATTTGGAGTATTTAGTCAAAAATAATTGTACTAAACTTCCGCTACAGCAGCAATAACAAATACAATCTGATGACAGGCCGATGCCCAAACTGGAGCTGTGTACAGAGAGGAACAAAGGAGCGAATCGGACGTAAAACCATAAAGGTCTCCTGATTTAGTTTGTGAATGAATGCTTATTAGAGTTTGGGCTGGAGAGTGCGTGCGGACCTGTCGGTTAGATAACAGGCGTGTCTAAGTCCTGCATCTGTATGATACAAGTGTGTGTAAAATGATACCGGGTGCTGTAATCACTCATCTGGTTACGTTATTACATTGACCACCACAGCCCCGACCCAAAAGAAAGGACGTATTATTGGCTTCCCCTAATTTTTTTCCCACGCCACGCTACTGGTTGTAAGGTGAGTGATCTGCACAAAAATACTCTTAACTCGCTGAAATCTTGACTGATTTAAAAACGGTTTGGTTTATTATAAACATTATTAGCATGGCTATGATACAGGATGCTTGGACATGTTGAGATTGCAGCTTTTCTTTGTGTATGTGGTTGTATTTATTAGCTGGCTAATAACAAGAGGCTGTGAGTGAGACCTAGTATTACAAAGTTGACCCAGCAACTTTACACCAGTGGGAGAGGCAGAACTGCTCTTTCTTTTCAACATAACTTAAGTTACACATGATTTCCTCCAAGTGGTTTGGCTTGTTAAAAACATCTTGCATTATGATATAGGAATTTGCTGGCTTTGTGTTTACAGAAGTACCTGACTATGCCGGACTTTTGTGCAGCCTACGGATGTTTAATGGTGAATCGCTACCACTAAGAGCATATATCGCCACCTACTATGTATTTATTAAATCTTCATGTTCCATGAGACGCAGCACTATGTTCCCCACATATGTTTATGTTTGCTTAGTCTAATAAACCCATAACATGGTTGTGAAAGAATACCAAAGCTGAGGCTGGACGATGATTGATTGTTGGTGTGCCATGTGTCACCGTGTGTCTTATTGGTTTTGTGTTATACTGTATTTTATTGTGTGCAGCTGGTCCTTATCTCCAAGACACATTTAAAACAAATAACCTTGAACCTTGAAGCCCCATCTCTCCCCACCTGCTCCTGCTTCCTACATCCCCTCCACACCACACCAAGTTATTCCTCTTAATAATAATAATACATTTATTTTGGGGGGCCGCCTTTCATAACACCCAAGGACACCTTACAGGGGTATAGGGGCAATATAGAGAACAATTTAAACAGTGGATTGTGTGATATATCAGCCGGGGTGAGACAAGACACACCACAAATGGACTACAGAAGGACACAAAAGGACGCATGGTACAGTTTATATTATTCTTGGTCTTTTTTCAATAACATATTTCAAAGGTTCTGGATTTGTTTACAAATCTAGAAACTAAATACAAAACTAGGATGATATGAAGATCTCATGTCAAAAATAATTGTGATAAATGAGACAGAACTGGCCTGTCTGTGAGCACATTTTATGTTGGTTTGGTTCTTCTGATAAAGGTGTGAATATCTAAATAATATACCAACATATGCTATTGTCATTAGTTGTGTCCCTGTTCTTCAAGCTAAGGCATTTCTAAATTAACAACTCTTGGCTTACAGAGTGGTAACATGAGACCGATTTTTATATATGAAATATAAATGTATTTTAATTTTATAATTTATTTATAATTTATTTTAAATATTAACAATATCATAAAATAAATGGAAATATATACACCGGCAAATATTTAATATAAATACCTTGTGTGTGTGTGTGTGTATAGCTATTGCTTTATCTGATTAATGTTATTTTCATATGAAAGTCCATGATTATAAGTATGCAGTATCATAACTACATCTTTGATGTTTATAAAAAACCAAACTGTTTGAAAATTAGTTGAAAATTGAGCAAGCTATGGTTATTTAAATAGTAAACCATAATGTTATGAATGAGAGAACTTCCTGTGGCAAGTTGTCGGCCAAGTGGCAACGTCGGTCTCCATTGGCCAGCAGCGCGGGTTAGTCATCTAGTGTTTATATATATATATATATCTGGTGACAGTCCCATTGCTCTTAAAACTCCCCCAGGAAGTGCGCCGGACTCAGATGAAAATATTCGTGGTGGCCAAACGGCGGTACTACACTTCCGTTTGGTTGCCAGGCCCGGAAACACTTTTTCCCATTGACTTACGTGAAAGTGTGGTCTGTAAATCGTTGGATAATTTTTTTTAAACTACACTGAACAAAAATATAAATGCAACACTTTTGTTTTTGCTCCCATTTTTCATGAGATGAACTCAAAGATCTAAAACATTTTCTATATACACAAAATAACCATTTCTCTCAAATATTGTTCACAAATCTGAAAAAATCTGTGATAGTGAGCACTTTGCCGAGATAATCCATCCCACCTCACAGGTGTGGCATATCAAGATGCTGATTAGACAGCATGATTATTGCACAGGTGTGCCTTAGGCTGGCCACAATAAAAGGCCACTCTGAAACGTGCAGTTTTGCTTTATTGGGGGGTCTAGGGGGGTCCGAAAACCAGTCAGTATCTGGTGTGACCACCATTTGCCTCACGCAGTGCAACACATCTCCTTCGCATAGAGTTGATCAGGTTGTTGATTGTGGCCTGTGGAATGTTGGTCCACTCCTCTTCAATGGCTGTGCGAAGTTGCTGGTCCAGAGCATCCCAAACATGCTCAATGGGTGACATGTCCGGTGAGTATGCTGGCCATGCAAGAACTGGGATGTTTTCAGCCTCCAGGAATTGTGTACCGATCCTTGCAACATGGGGCCGTGCATTATCATGCTGCAACATGAGGTGATGGTCATGGATGAATGGCACAACAATGGGCCTCAGGATCTCGTCACGGTATCTCTGTGCATTCACAATGCCATCAATAAAATGCACCTGTGTTCGTCGTCCATAACATACGCCTGCCCATACCATAACCCCACAATTCACAACATTGACATCAGAAAACCGCTCACCCACACAACGCCACACACGCTGTCTGCCATCTGCCCTGAACTGTGAAAACCGGGATTCATCCGTGAAGAGAACACCTCTCCAACGTGCCAGACGCCATCCAATGTGAACATTTGCCCACTCAAGTCGGTTACGACGACGAACTGGAATCAGGTAGAGACCCCGATGAGGACGACGAGCATGCAGATGAGCTTCCCTGAGACGGTTTCTGACAGTTTGTGCAGAAATTCTTTGGTTATGCAAACCGATTGTTGCAGCAGCTGTCCGAGTGGCTGGTCTCAGACAATCTTGGAGGTGAACATGCTGGATGTGGAGGTCCTGGGCTGGTGTGGTTACACGTGGTCTGCGGTTGTGAGGCCGGTTGGATGTACTGCCAAATTCTCTGAAACGCCTTTGGAGACGGCTTATGGTAAAAAATTAACATTCAATTCGCGGGCAACAGCTCTGGTGGACATTCCTGCGGTCAGCATGCCAATTGCACGCTCCCTCAAAACTTGCGACATCTGTGGCATTGTGCTGTGTGATAAAACTGAACATTTTAGAGTGGCCTTTTATTGTGGCCAGCCTAAGTCACACCTGTGCAATAATCATGCTGTCTAATCAGCATCTTGATATGCCACACCTGTGAGGTGGGATGGATTATCTCGGCAAAGGAGAAGTGCTCACTATCACAGATTTTTTCAGATTTGTGAACAATATTTGAGAGAAATGGTTATTTTGTGTATATAGAAAATGTTTTAGATCTTTGAGTTCATCTCATGAAAAATGGGAGCAAAAACAAAAGTGTTGCATTTATATTTGTGTTCAGTGTATATATATATATATATATATATATATATATATATATATATATATATATAGCCTGTGTTGTATATTTATACACACAAATGAACAACTTTGTGTGTGTCAAATAACAAGTTGTATTGTAGTGTTTATTTTAGTGTTGTTTTATGCTTATCCACATTTTGATTTCAGAGCACAGGAGAATGCTGGGCACAACATAAAGCTCAACAGTTAAGCTGGCAATGCTGAACAAAACCATCACTAGATCCTGTTAATATAAAAGTACATAACGATTGATGTTTACATTAACATAATTACTATTGGCTCGGACGTTACACTAGCTAGCCGCTAGCTGCTTGCTGCTAACTGCCGCGGCCGCCTCGTTATTATCAAATCTATCATAACAATCCAGAACACGCGGTGCTGTTACGTGTACGCAAATTGACGTGCTTGATGTGAACGAGCCTTTTGGAGGGTGTGGTTACAGTTGCGCATGCTCTATGAGCGCACATACGGGTACTTATCAGGCATGCTGGGTAATCTGTGACGTTTCACTCTCTCAAAAGTTGGGTCATTTTGTCATCCATGCGCCAATCCATGGCGCCAATGAGCAACTCTCATAGGAATGAATGAGGCCCCGCCTTCCACGCTGTATCCAGTTCTTATTATACATCCATGATTTCCCTGCTTCTCGTGCAAGCCCCCAGGAAGTGCGCCGGACTCAGATGAAAATATTCGTGGTGGCAAAACGGCGGTACTACACTTCCGTTTGGTTGCCAGGCCCGGAAACACTTTTTCCCATTGACTTACATGGGGAAAGAGTGGTCTGTAAATCGTTGGATAATTTTTTTTAAACTAAATAAACAACCCAGTATGAACACTTGTATAGCCCTTATTAAAAACATTCGTTCCTCAAGTTGTAAAAATGTAATCGATTTTATGTTTTTAACGGAAACATGGATTGAAAAAAATAACAGTGCAGCTGTTCTTATCGAATCAACCCCTCCCAACTTTAGTTTTATGAGTCAGGAGAGGAGGTGGAGTTGCTATTTTGTTCAATGATTCCCTTAAATGCAGGAAGACATCTTATGGGAACTTTGCTTCTTTTGAATATGTAGCCCTTCAGCTGAAATGCTCCTCTCGAAGTCTGTTCCTAAATATCTATAGACCACCCAAATACTGTGCAAGCTTTTTTGATGAATTTACTGAACTGCTGTCTATAGTGTGTATTTGACTTTGACCGTCTAGTCATTGTTGGTGATTTTAACATCCATGTTGACAACCCCCAGGACAGAGGGGCTAAAGAACTGTTTTGTGTTCTTGATAACTATGGACTGACTCAGCATGTGACGGAGCCCACGCACAATAAGGGGCACACTCTGGACTTAATTATCTCAAAGGGTCTGAATATCTCTAAGGTTGTGGTGACTGATGTTGCACTCTCTGATCATTCCTGTGTTTTCTTTGAGAGCTCTATTTCTGTTCACAAAAATGTTCAAAAAGAGGTAACCACAAAGCGATATTTAACTGAAAACACTAGGGAAATGTTTACTCAGAATTTTTCTTCCACACTTGCCCCTGCTAACATCTCAGTAAATGAGCTAGTAGATCATTTTAATTAAAAAATTAAAAATGTTATAGATGCCATTGCTCCAACTAGGGTAAAGGAAGTGACTGGGAAGAAAATATCTCCATGGAGAAAGGCCATGACCGTGAGAACAGAGAAAAAAGAGTATCGAAAAGCTGAACGCAGGTGGCGAAAAACAAATCTCCAGGTGCACTTTGAAATCTATAAAGAGAGACTTGGCCTTTATAATTTGGAATTGAAATTTGCCCGACAGTCTTTCTTCTCTGATATCATTGCCAAAAACAAAAAAAACGCACGTGCCTTGTTCGCTACGGTCGACAGACTAACTAACCCCCCAGTGTCAGTAGCCTCTGAATTTCTATCCACCATTGAATTTCCCTCCTTCTTCACTGACAAAATTCAGAAAATCAGACAAGCAGTCAGTGCCTCTGCATCAGGAACAGCAAATGTTTTGTCTCTGTGTCCACCTAATATCAATTCAAACACCATGACACAATTCCATCAGATGAATTATAAAAACCTAGAGGACATTATACAACTTCTGAAATCCTCCTCTTGCTGCTTTGATATTATTCCAACAAGGTTTTTCAAAAATGTTTTTCCTTGCATGGCCTCAGATCTACTTCATGTAGTAAACAAATCTCTTCACTCAGGTGTTTTTCCACAGGCCCTGAAAAACAGTCTTAAAAAAGCATAATCTAGATGCTTCAGTAATGAACAATTACAGGCCCATATCAAACCTCCCATTTCTAGGTAAAATCATTGAAAAAGTAGTCTTTCAACAGTTGAGTAATTTCCTGCATTTAAATAGCTGTTTAGATGTTTTCCAGTCAGGATTTCGTCCAAACCACAGCACTGAGACTGCTCTTGTAAAGGTCTTCAATGACATCCACTTAAACACAGAACTTGGCAGAACTTCAGTGTTAGTATTATTAGATCTCAGTGCTGCGTTTGACACTGTTGACCACAACATATTACTAGACCGACTAGAAAACTGGGTGGGACTTTCGGAAACAGTTCTAAATTGGTTTGAATCCTACTTAAAGGACAGAAACAACTTTGTTTCTATAGGTACATACAAATCTGAGTTGACAAATATGATGTGGGGTTCCTCAAGGCTCCATCTTGGGGCCTCTTCTCTTTAACATCTACATGCTACCACTGGCTCGGATAATGAAAAACAACAAAATAAGTTACCATAGCTATGCGGATGACACACACATTTACATAACCATTTCACCAGGAGACTATTCTCCAGTTAAAACACTGAGTAAATGCATTGAACAAATCAATGACTAGATGTGTCAGAACTTTCTCCAATTAAACAAAGACAAAACTGAGGTAATGGTCTTTGGAGCCAAGGCAGAACGTATAAAAGTTAGCGCTGAGCTTCAGCCTGCAATGTTCAAAACAACAGATAAAGCCAGAAATCTAGGTGTAGTCATGGACTCTGACCTGAGTTTCAACAGTCACATTAAAACAATGACTAAATCAGCCTACTATCACCTAAAGAACATATCTAGGATTAAAAGACTAATGTCCCAGCAGGATTTGGAAAAACTTGTCCATGCTTTTATCTTCAGTAGACTGGACTACTGTAATGGTGTCTTTACAGGTCTCACTAAAAAATCTATTAGAAAGCTGCAGTGTAAGGTTTCAGCGTTAGAGTCTGTGAGCTTATTGTTTTTGTGTTTATTTTGGTGGCCTTGCATGTTATTTTGATGTTTAATCTGTCCTCTCGTTTCAGGTGTCATCACTTACTGTTGATGTGGTCACCTGCCAGCTTGATTGGGATCTCCTGCTCTTGATTGTTTTCACCTGTGCCCCATTAAGTGTTGTGTATAAGTAGCCCAGTCCCCCTGTTGTCCTTTGTCGGTTCGTCTTGTCTCCACGTCGAGCCATGTCTGTAAACCTTGTAATCTGTTCAGTAAACCTAGTGGAACCTAGAGATCTGGTTAAGGGTCCTAGTAGAACCTAGCGATCTTTGTTTTTGACTAGTCTTTTATTAATAAAAGATATTTTTTGAAGTCAACGGAATCGTGCATCTGAGTTCTTGTGAGTCCCTCGTGTCAGAACGAACCGACCTAACAAGATGGACTCAGCCGATTCCACCGTGTTCAAGACGGCTTTGCAAGTGCAAGGAACACGCTTGCGTCAGCAGGAGGAGCAGTTGACAACAATGAAACAGGGGGTTCAAGACGTAAATGCCCGTCAGCACAACTTCCAGGTAACAGTGACAACAGAATTAAATCACCTGGCAGAGAAAATGCGGGACATACTTACGCACCTCGAGGGACGTCCTGCTATTCCTGCGACAGAGTTTTCCGGTCCAGCAGAGGCCGGGTTTGCCCCCCCGTTGATCCCCGTGCAAATATCCATGCCATCGTCTTCACTCCGCCTCGCTTCACCGGAGAAGTTCTCCGGGGATTCGGGAAACTGTCGTCCATTCCTGATACAGTGCGATCTCCACTTCAAACATCAGCCCGCAGCATTTCCCACCGATCAAGCTAAGGTAGCTTTCATAATATCTCACTTGACGGGAAGAGCAGGAGCCTGGGCAACAGCAGAATGGGCCCGAGACTCGCCTGTTTGCCAGTCGTTAAAGTTTTTCATGGACTCAATGAAGAACATTTTTGACCAGACAGCACCTGGGAGAGAGTCAGCGAGAGCCCTGGTAAACATCAAACAACGGCAGAGGAGGGTGGCGGATTACGCGATCGAATTCCGGACCCTGGCAGCGGAGAGCGGATGGAATTCCGCGGCTCTTTTTGATGCATTTCTGCATGGATTAGCGGATCCCATAAAGCAGTGGTTCCTTTTTTGTCTTGTGTATCCCCTGAGCCTTTTGTCAGACCATGAGTACCCCCTCACTGCTGTACTGTACTGTACCCAATATACAAGCTGTTAATAAACTTTTCAATCAATCAATCACTCATACGTGCTGATGATCCAAGTAGAACGTAACTGATTATTGAATGAAAATAACTTTATTTCATCTCCTTAATTTGAACATCTAATTCTCAGGCATTTTCTTAATTTTAACTTAAATCACTCAATACAAATAAATAAAAATGAATATGTTGCCTTGAAAATAAATATAATCAAATAAATACATATGAAATCAAAATAATCAACTTATCTTTGCTATATATATCTTGTAACATTTAGGCTTAAACCTGGAGCCCCGTTGAATAAGTCCCCTTTAAACATTTAAACTTTAATTCAGGAACAAAAGACTTAGCAAAATAATACCCAGAATCAGTATAGGCCTAGCAGTTTCTTTTCACCAGTCATTTACAACTTTTTTTTGGGAGGGGTTAAGCACAGTTTGTATATGTTTATAAAAGTCAAATCAAGCAATCTGATGTTTCTTAGCCGTGATATAATGAGCGTATATTCAGGGAATAGTTTCACAAATCAGTATCCCTCCGCGTCTGAGAACCGTTATACAATCTTAAACTAAACTTTATATAGTAAACTAACTAACTAAATAACTAACTAACTAACGAAGCTTAATATGGAAACATTTAAGGTTAACTTCGACCACCGGGGTGGGCTTACTATGGAGGAGTGGATTGAGTTGAGAAACCAAAGAGTAACCGCCCTTACGGGATGCTGTAATAAGTAAAGCGAACGCACCCGCAAGGACACCTGGCCTCCTATTGGTTGAGGGATTTTGACAGGATTGTTGCACAAAAGTTTCGAGCGCGCACAGAATAAATCTGAGAGCAGAACAAATCTGTAAACAGCAATATATCTGAGTGCAAGCGTACAGTTTGAGCAGAAGCAGAGCAAAGTGCAAGCAGGCACTATTTGAGTGGAGGACAGGGTTTGAGGGAAAGACATAAAGTATGCTCTCAAATTTAAATACCACGCTCTTGAATAAAGATAGGGAATAACCCCCATAGTTTATGTCCGACGCATCTTTGTAACGCACGAAGGACAGGAGCTTCTCCACTCACATCTGTCATTTCATCCAGCTGCAAAGCGAACTGACCGGCTAGTTTGATTTTGTTCACCACTTGTCCAATTATATTAACAGACATATCATTGATCCGACGGGATACGGTGTTATTCGACAGGGGAACTTTCTTGAGTGCTTCGGCTGCTTTCTTGTCTATCATCATTTCGGCCAACGCAGGCGCTGCAGGGAGAATGAGCTCCTCAACAAGAGTGAGGGTTTTTGATTTAGCCACAAGCAGGGACACGGCGTGAGATGCCTCGAGTGCTTTCATTAACACATTCGTGGCTTTCATCATTACTGTCTGGCTCGACTTAAATTCCGACAGCTTTCGTCTGTAAAATTATTCACTTTTATCGACACTTCCCGAGTGTTTGGTGCTCTGGTGTCTCTGTAAATGCGCTGGCTTCATCGCACTATTAGCCAGGACTTCACCGCAAAAGAAGCACTGAGGCTGCGGTGGGTCCGCAGAAGTAGAAATGAATCCAAATAATATGTTTCACTGCCTTGGTTTCAGTTTGGCCTCTTTCTTACGTTTCTCGGCGGGCTCCTCTGAACCCTGGCCTGAACCCAGAGCAAGCGGACGTTTCAGCCATTTATCCATAGCACAGACCTACCCGTATTTTTCTGGCTGCAGGTCAGCAGCTGTTTTCATTGTGGGATTTTGGCGCGGTTTGTGCCACAGACTATTGTCTCCCCAGGGAAACAAATCGCGCACTATCATTTTTGACGGGATTATTTTTTTTTTTACTTTGGAATTCCACGTACCCCCTACAGTTCCCTCGCGTACCACTAGGGGTACGCGTACCCCCGGTTGGGAAACACTGCCATAAAGGATCAGTTAGCTCCATTAGAGTTGCCTGTAGAGTTGGACTCACTCATCGCCATGGCTATCCGGGTGGACCAACGTCTAGCTGAGAGACGTCGGGAGAGGGGGGAGGAAGCAGCTTCCACTACACTCTTCGGACGGGGGTTACAGAAGGAACACTACGGTTGGCGGAGGAATACCCGGACTTCGTCTCCAGAGCGACCATCGCCCCCTAGCGCCGCGGAGGAACCGATGCAGCTCGGAAGAGCCAAACTCACCCCGGAGGAGCGACAGCGCCGCCTACGGGAGCGGCGGTGTTTCTACTGCGGCCAGCAGGGTCATGTTCTGGCAGCCTGTCCAGCAAAAGATCAGGCTCATCAGTGGGAAGAGGGATGCTGGTGAGCCGAATGACTTCTTTCGACCCTTCCTCGAGAAGACTGACTCAGGTACAAATGAAACTGAAGGATAAACTGTTACTCAGGATGCATTAATTGACTCTGGGGCTGATGAGAGCTTGTTAGACTGGGAGCTGGCTAAAGAGTTGAACTTAAACATTGTCCTCTTAGATCAGCCATTAGAAGCTAGTGCGTTGGATGGCCGCCTTTTATGTACAGTTACTCATCGCACGGAACCCATAGAAATTGTCATAGATCAGGAGCACCGTGAGCATATTAGCTTTCATTTATTTAACTCAGCTCAACAGCCTCTCATTTTGGGTTACCCTTGGCTTGTTAAACATAACCCTCACATGGACTGGCTTACAGGAAAGGTTAAGGGGTGGGGGAGTGAGTGCTCTCGTTCTTGTTTAGCCTCTCATACAGTTTCGAGTAGACCGCACAGATCTGGGAGCTTTAAACAGGCATCAGATAGGGACAGTGTCACGTCTGCTAAACCATCCGACTTTCCTGACTTATCCAAAGTGCCAAAGTGTTACCTTGACATTAAGGAGGTGTTTAACAAGACACGAGTTACTTCCTTGCCTCCCCATAGACCGTATGATTGCCCTATAGACCTTCTCTCGGGCTCTACTATCCCCAAAGGACGGTTGTATTCTCTTTCTGGTCCGGAAAGGAAGGCCATGGAAGAGTATATCGGATCATCACTCAAAGCTGGCTTGATTCGGCCATCATCATCCCCAGCAGCAGCAGGTTTCTTTTTTGTAGGTAAAAAGGACGGTTCATTAAGGCCCTGTATTGATTACAGTCCACTTAATCAGATCACAGTTAAGAACAGATATCCCCTTCCACTCATCTCTACGGCATTCGAACTGTTACAGGGAGCCAAGATATTTACCAAGCTTGACCTAAGGAATGCATATCACCTTGTGCGCATCCGGGAGGGGGATGAGTGGAAGACGGGTTTCAATACACCTACGGGACATTACGAATATTTGGTGATGCCTTTTGGACTTTGTAATGCACGTGCTGTTTTCCAAGCCCTCATTAATGATGTGTTAAGAGATTTCCTGAATGTTTTCTGTTTTGTGTATCTCGATGATATTCTCATCTTTTCTCCAGATGAGAATACTCATGTTAACCATGTTCACCTTGTTCTTCAGAGACTCCTGGCTAACCATTTGTTTGTGAAAGCCGAAAAATGCGAGTTTCATGTGAACTCTGTGGCATTTTTGGGCTTTGTGATTTCCCCTAACAAGGTGGAAATGGACCCAGCTAAGGTCAGTGACGTGGAGAACTGGCCCACGCCAGACTCGAGAAAGAAAGTTCAGCAATTCTTGGGGTTTGCTAACTTTTACAGACGGTTCATACGCAATTTTAGTGCTATTGCCTCTCCTCTCCATGCCCTTACCTCTCCCCATGTTCAGTTTGTGTGGAATCCACAGGCAGAGAAATCTTTCCTGGAACTGAAGAGGAGGTTCACCACAGCTCCCATCCTGACTGTACCTGATCGCCACCGACAGTTTGTGGTGGAAGTGGACGCCTCCAACGACGGCGTTGGAGCTATACTGTCCCAGAGGTCAGCAGGGGACAACAAGCTTCATCCGTGTGCGTACCTCTCCCGTAAGCTATCGTCTGCTGAGAGGAATTACGACGTGGGAAATCGGGAACTGTTGGCTGTGAAGATTGCTTTGGAGGAGTGGCGGCACTGGCTGGAGGGAGTGGAGCAGGATTTCCTGGTCTGGACGGATCATAAAAACCTGCAATACATCAGGAAGGTTAAACGTCTGAACTCTAGGCAGGCCAGATGGTCATTGTTCTTCAACAGATTTAGGTTCACTCTGTCATATCGACCTGGTTCGCAGAATGGAAAGCCTGATGCACTCTCCAGAATGTATGATCCTGAGCCAGTCCCCAAGAGTCCAGATCCCATTCTGCGGCCAGACCGAGTGATAGGGAGTGTGACCTGGCCCATTGAAGCCAAGGTCAAACAGGCTAACGTTGGGAATCCTGTCCCTAGAGGGTGTCCTCAGAATCGCTTGTTTGTGCCAGAGCAACTTCGAGGGCAAGTTGTTCATTGGGCCCATACGTCGGTACTTACCTGTCATCCTGGAAACAAAAGGACCCTTTTCATGGTGAGACACAGATTCTGGTGGCCGGGGATGTGGAAGGATGTTGCAGAATATGTAGCAGCGTGTCCTGTGTGCGCCAGGAACAAAACTTCTCGGCAAGCTGCGGCAGGTCTTCTCCAACCTCTGCCCATTCCCAACAGACCATGGTCTCACATTGCGTTGGATTTCGTGACAGGATTACCAACATCGGCAGTTAATACCACCATACTCACTGTGGTTGATCGTTTTTCTAAAATGGCACACTTTGTCGCCATGCCCAAGTTACCTAACGCCAAGGAAACAGCAGAGGCCATGTTGTCCCATGTGTTCAGGATCCATGGTTTTCCTAGTGATGTCGTTTCAGACCGAGGCCCACAGTTCGTGTCACGCTTTTGGAAGGAGTTTTGTCGCCTAATCCAAGCCACTGTTAGTCTGACCTCCGGATACCACCCACAGTCAAATGGACAAGCGGAGAGGATGAATCAGGATTTGGAGACCTGTTTGAGATGCCTAGCGTCCGAGAAACCCACCACCTGGAGTAAGAGTCTGATTTGGGTGGAGTATGCACACAACACCTTACCCACATCAGCCACTGGTATCTCCCCGTTTCAATGTGTCCATGGGTACCAACCTCCTTTGTTTCCGGAGCTCGAGAAGGAGGTCACGGTACCATCAGCCCATGCTCTGGTTCGACGCTGCCGTCGGGTCTGGGCGGGAGTTCGCCATATGTTGCAGAGGAGTGCCGTTCGCATGAAGGCATTGGCCGACCGGAAACGACGTCCAGCCCCCAAGTACCAGGCCGGACAACGAGTGTGGCTATCCACCAAGGATCTTCCTCTCCATGTCGCCTCCAGGAAGCTGGCTCCCCGGTTCGTTGGTCCCTTTCCCATAGCCAAAGTGATTAACCCTGTTGCTGTCCGTTTATGTCTTCCGAAGCTGATTCAGAACGCCGATGCTTGAGTCCTCACTGACACTAAGAAAGTGGATCACATCACTCCTGTTCTGAAGTCTTTACTCTGGCTTCCTGTGTGTCAATGAATACATTTCAAAACACTGCTGCTGGTTTATAAAGCACCGAATGGTTTAGGCCCAAAATACATTTCTGATCTTCTGCTAAATTATGAACCATCCAGATCTCTCAGGTCTTCAGGGACTGGTCAGCTTTCTGTCCCCAGAGTTAGAACTAAACATGGTAAAGCAGCGTTCAGTTATTATGCTCCAAACATCTGGAACAAACTCCCAGAAACCTGCAGGTCTGCTACAACTCTGACTACTTTTAAATCCAGACTAAAGACTTTTCTTTTTGCCGCTGCTTTTAATTTTAATTGAAACTGAGCCGTTGTGTTCATCAGTAAAGTGGAACTTCTGTGTGAACTATTCATATCTTAATGCACTGTAACTTTTTATTCATGTACTTTTTATTCATATTTTTTCTTTTAATGTCTTTTACTGTTTTTAAATGCCTTTGTCTGAATGTCTTTCATTTTTGTAAAGCACCTTGAATTGCCTTGTGTTGAAAGGTGCTATATAAATAAACTTGCCTTGCCTTGCCTTACATGGGCTGTATGATTAAATCTTGTACCGTAAATGTTGTATTAAATAAAGTTAATATTACCGACGTTAGATTAACGTCCCTGTAGCTCATTATTGCACTAAGAAGCTTATTGCACTGTATATATATATATATATATATATATATATATACAGTGCAATAATTATTTCATGCTAAATGAAGCTCTGTTGCTTGGATATCACTAGATCCTGTTACAGCGTAATATAAGTACATAATGATTGATGTTACATTAGCATAATTACTAGCTAGCCGCTAGCTGCTAACTGCCGCCTCGTTAATATCAAATCCATCATAATAACAATCCATTACCATGCTGCCATGAACGCGCGGTGCTGTTACGTGTACGCAAATTGACGTGCTTGATGTGAACGAGCATTTTGGTTAAAGTTGTGCATGCACTATGAGCGCACATACGGGTACTTCTTAGGCATGCCGGGTAATCTGTGACGTTTCGCTATCTCTAAAGTTGGGCCATTTTATCATCCTGCGCCAATGAGCAACTCTCATAGGAATGAATGAGGCCCCGCCTCCCACGCTGTATCCAGTTCTTATTATACATCCATGTTCTCGTGGTTTCCTTGCGTCTCTCCATGCTTCCCTGGTGGGAGGGACTAGTCACAGGGAAACGACGCAAGTGAGGGACGCAAGGAATCCATTTAACCGAAGTGAGAAGGACCCCTGCGCTTCTATTTGCTAGCGCTTCAACACATTGTACGTAGTAGGGGGGCAGGACATCTCTAAGCGTTTGACCAATCACAACATAGTCGGCCAGCAAACCAATCAGAGCAGACTGGCCTCTGGTTTCAGACAGGGTGAAAAGAGGTTCTGCAGTACCGGTCCGGCAGTATGAAAAAAACAGAGCTTTTAGAACATTATAGCATGGAGACATGTCCCAGTATAGGCACACAATACAAATATGAACCTGAAGATGAATTGCCTATCAGCAGCTAAACTAATTAATGTAACTGGCTTTTGAAGAAATTTCACCATTATATAGTTCACTTCTGAGGCACTGACCTCTGAAACCTTCATATAGAAGTATATTTTCCATAAACCATTTGCTTAAACTTTTTTTATATATATATAATAACTCTACATGCATTTTTTTTGTTGGTGGATGTTACTGTCGATCAGTAGAAGTACTATAGCTTCTTTTGTAAAAACAAAACATGTTTAAAAACATTTTTCGTAATTTGTGAATTGATTCAGAATCTCATAACACATGTCTGAATTCTTTCATGAATAGATATTTCCCTCACCCCTAATGCTAATTGATTCGAGATTGATTTGAGCGGAATATCATTTAGTGAAGTTAGATGAAAATGTTGCTCAGGAAATGCCTTCTGTTCTTAACTTTGTTTTCTGTATACATTTATGTGCTTAATTATTGATGTGCAGTTTTTCTATCTTTACAGTCTGTCATTATGCACAGCAGGCTGAATGCTCACCTCTTATATAATACCAAATATCCTCTGTCTTTGGGCTGCAAAGCGGAGGAGGCAGAGGCAATATGTAATGCTCAAGAAACCCATGCACTACTGCGGCAGCTGCTCTCCCAACCCAGTCTCACGGTATTTCGTGTTATTGTCACAACATTTAATCTATTGATTCGTGTTCACCAACACGATTTTCCCCTTTTTTCGTGTCACACAGAACGATTTTAAAAGCAATGTATTTCTATTGGTAGTATGTTTCGTGCCTGCACCACGTCTTTTTGTCCGCTCGGGTCTTGGAAGACCGGAAGCTGTGGGGTTCATAAAAACATGTTCTTACTCAATATCAAGCCACGATTATTGTTTTTATTTTAAATCTTATAATGTCTGACTTTTTTTGCTAACGTTGAGGAAAAGAAATGGGGCTCAGAGCCTCAGAATACTGAAATCTGTATTTTTAAAATCTTTTTTTCCTTCTAATTTGTTATTCTTTTCTAAATAACACACGGTTATTTACTCACCAATAACACACAATTATCCTTGTTTTTATTTATTTGTTTAACTCTATAATCTCTGGCTTTTTTGCCGTCTGTCAGGAAGTGAATTTCCAAATAAAGTAACAGGAAAAATAAGGGACATTTCGAGCATCATTGCGATACACACCCACTGAACTGATTACCCAAAATCCTCAGCTATGGTTTAAGCTCGGTGGTTGGATGTTTTAGCCGCAATGCACGTTGGGATATGGTGTTAATGCGATATGATGCATTTCGGAGTTTAGGATGGACGAAGATGCCAAAAAATGCCCGAGATTATAGAATTAAACAAATAAATAAAAACAAGGATAATTGTGTGTTATCGTTGAGTAAATAACAGTGTGTCATTTAGAAAAGAATAACAAATTAGAAGGAAAAAAATATTTAAAAAATACAGATTTCAGTATTCTGAGGCTCTGAGCCCCATTTTTTTCCTCACAGACGGCAAAAAAAGTCAGACATTATACGATTTAAAATAAAAACAATAATCGTGGCTTGATATTGAGTAACAACAAGTTTTTATGAACCACACAGCTTCCGGTTTTCCACGACCCGAGCGGACAAAAAGACGTGGTGCAGGCACGAAACACACAACCAATAGAAATACAGTGCTTTTAAAATGGTTCTGTGTGACACGAAAAAAAGGGGAAAATCGTGTTGGTGAACACGAATCAATAGATTAAATGTTGTGACTATAACACGAAATGCCGTGAGACTGGGTTGGCTCTCCATCTCATCTGCATCGTAAGACACTGATACTGTATGCAGAACAGCATTCTGGGTAACAGAACTTAAGGAACAGAGTTTTTCATTAACACAATTGGTTGAAGCAGTACAGACAGACATATAAGTGACAAAAACAATATTTCATATATTGCCCATTCCCCCATTATCCACTTGTAAGATGAAATACCACATTTTAATGCTTTAGAGTGTTGTTTTCATTTTCACATTAATTAAATACAATAAAATACATTTAAAAAAAACATTAAGATAAACTTAAGAAGTGTTGCACCACAAATGTTTGCAGTAAAGTATATGATTATTATAATTATTATAATTATTATTTTACAAGTATTACTAGTATGAATAATACCCTTTAAAGCACTTGAAATGAAATGTATTTTTATCTATGTATTCTTTTTTTAAAACTTTTTTTTAGTTAAGTACATTTTCCAATATATCTAAAAAACGCTTGACACAAATTTGTATTTTTTTCTTTAACGTGTAAAGTGCTTTTTCAAACAAAATACTAAATATGAATTTAGTCAAAATTATCTTTTTTTCATACAGAGTTTTTATGAAGAAAATAAAACAATAATTCTTGACACAAATATGACTTGCTGTGCAGGATGACTGTCTATCAGTAGCATTACTAAGCTTCGAATGTAGACACTTGGAAGATAGGAGACTCGATACCTACATGAATATATTTTTCCCCATCCCTGCCCATTAATTCTGGTGAGTACAATTTATTTTTACAATTATTATTATTATACTTGATAATAAAGCACTTAACGTGTTTGCTTTATGTTTCCTCTCCATCCCTTACGAGCATGAAACTGTCTCCTTCATATCTGAATAAAACACCTTTCCTCTCTCTTTACACAAAGTGCCCTTTCTTCAGCAAGAGCCAACACTCCCCCATGTGTTTGCATTTTACTTTAGCCTGACAATCTGACACTGGGATTTCCTACAAGCAAGTGTGTGTAGAGTGTGTGGGCTGCTCTGTGGAGCTGAGATGTGCAGGGTCATGTGTGGATGCGTGGAAGGGAATGTACAGTATCAGCTTCCAAGTATATTCACTGGAACACACGGTAAACTGAAAGTGTGAGTGTTTTCTTATTTTCTAAGAAAAATACAACTGGGCAAATTCACAATCAACCACTTACAAATCAAATCTAATTTGAGCAAGAGGGAATGCTCGGTTTTACTTGAACACATTCAGTAGATATTGCTCACCATCATTGTTATTTTTTAAACATATGGGTCCAGCTACTGAATAAAAAAATCTTGTTACATGTATTCTGCTTGTTAACTATTCTCTTGGTTGCACTTTTCACTACATTTCATGTCAATATATTTCTATGTATTTTAAGTTATTTTTAGTCCTGAAATCTCTGTTTGAAGTATTGAGTTGCCTCTTTGACACAGACTGTGATCTGTCTCTGCCATCTAGTGGAGGATTAATATGACTGGCACACAGAATTGACTTGGCCAAATGTTCTCCCCAGTAGGAAAACATATAAAGAAAACATCCCCCAAATACTCATTTTAAAAAGAGACTTTTTTGGAATAAAAATGTAATTCAGAAGCAATTTGACACCAACAGTATTTGGTATTGTTTTCACAGCAAGAAATTCTTACAAAAGCTGTGCAGATTTGTCGTTGGTATAGAAAATGTCACGTTTGGTTTCTTCAAAAACCCATGAAAAGGAGATAAATGTATTTTTAGGACACATTTGATAATAATTTTGATAATCTGTTTTATTCATAAATACAACTGTTCTAACTAAAACATTAGTTTGTTGTTTTCCTGAAGGATACTGACCTTTTGAAACGTCTTACCAGAGGTGGAAAAAGTACTCAGATATGGTAGTTGAGTAAGTAGAAAGAGTGTAAAAATACTCTGTTACAACTCAAAGTCAAAAAATTCAAAATGTTACTCAAGTAAAAGTACAAAAGTATATGCATCAAAATATACTTAAAGTAACAGAAGTAAAAGTAGTCATTGTTCAGATTGGTCTATTTCAGAATAATATACATAATACGTTTTGATTATAATGATTGATCATTAAAGTGTTATCAAAGCTGGTAAAGGTGCAGCTAGTTTTAATTTTAATGACTTTGTATACTGCAAGGTAGCTTGTGAATTTACTCCAGGTGGAACTAAAGTCTGATTTAAGAGTTGACTATATTTCACATCATAAATCCGAATTTGCAAAGTAACTAAAGATATTTAATAAATGTAGTGGAGTAAAAGTACACTATTTACCTCTGAATTGTAGTGGAGTTGAAGTAGGCTACAAAGTAGAACAAATTAAAGTACAGTACCTCAACATTGTACAGTACTTGAGTAAATGTACTTAGTTACTTTACACCACTGCTTCTTCTATTTAAACTAACAATAAGGCCAACCTTGTCTAGTGTGGTATAATCGTAGGTGTTACTCTCATCTATTGATGAAACAAGCTTTATCCAATTGGAAGGGAGTTAATAGGAGACCGTGAAGGCAACTGTTACCAAGGCAACAGTACACAAACAAAGAGCCCAGTCTGGAGATGTGTGATGCTAACAGCAACATTATCAGGCGGTAGGTGGAATACATTTTAAACATCAAATTAAAGACGTGTGTAAACAGTTAGCTTCATGCTAACCCGCACAAATTAAAAGCAACATTCCGTTTGGTTATCAGACAAACTGGGCTAATTTCACGTTAGTTTAGCAAGTAAACAGATTAGCCTAATTCAGATAATGACTTCCGGGATAAAATGTGAAAACAATCCAAACGTGATATGTTGCTAAAGTACACAGAAACTCATTTGAATGCCCATAAAGAAAATATTTAGTTACATTGTTTATCTTAACTGATGGTAGGCCTTATCATAACTAGCTTGTCAAATATAAATAAATATTTAAAACAGCAAATTAGTATACTATGGCAGCTTTAGTCCTGGTCCCTGGGATTGATGTGTGTTAGACATTTTGTATAAATGTAAATAGCAATCCTTAAGATTTCATTCCTGGTTAATTAAGAATCTCTTTTAAAGTTTAGCAATTTGGTGACCTGTTGATAAATTAGCTTCCAGTTTTATTCCAGTTTCAGACATGTGCATAGCCACTGACACCCAATTTGTAATACTGCAAGTATGTCAATATTGCAATACGTTAACAATTAAGGCCATGGGTATGATCACCATTGAAAGGTGAAAGGTTTTTTGCATCATTTAAGCACAATATTAATTGAAATAATATGTATTTTAAGCCTGACTCTAGGTCCCTCTAGGTAGTGGAAAAGGTGAAAACCTATTATATAATAAGCTATTACATTTGTAAAACATGTTGTAATTTTGTAAAAATGTGTAATATTCAAATAAATGAATACATATGTGTTGAGTTAAAAGTATAGATAAGAAGTTTTGCGCTTGGACAATTTTATTATGTTGTGTGGATTTGCCCAGCTCTGCTTTAAATGTACACTTTAAGTTCATGCTGTTTGTCTTCTGCAAAAACAGTTTAATCTTGTATTTCTGTTACCTGTAGACACACAAAACGCTGAGCCAGCGTGTTGCCAGATGGAAGAAGTCACGTCAGAGATGTCATCACTTAATGCCAGTAAATATTTATTAGAATACCATGCGTCACACATAAGACCCAGTGTCCCTGCAGTCAGTGATTAATCATGTTGTCAACAGAAGTACCGGAGATTTCTCCAGGCAGCGTTGTTGTTTCAGAGACTGTCAGTGCTGCCAAATCACGCAAACCAGGTAAAGTAGTAGCCAGTGACAAATCTGTACAATAGAAAGCCAAAACAATGAGATGATTGATATGTTTTATTGTGTGCAGACATGAAAAAGAGAGACACTCGACCGAGCCCATTCAAAGTGCCGGACAGCAATAGCATGTTCCTGCTGAGTGTTAATGAAAAAGCGAACCGAAAAGAGGTTGGTGTGTGTACTAATAAAGTTATTTTACATACAGTGCGTGATACTCATGTGGGAACAGAATGAAATATATTACCATATTAAAGTCCTGCTCCTGTTCCCATCCATGCTCAGGAGATGCGTCAATTCCTGGCTTTGCCAATTAATGAGAAGACCACCCACACTGCTCGAATGATGGCCAAGTTGAGGAAAGAGCTGCAAGAACAAGTGGAGGAGGAGGAGGAAGAGGAGGAAGAGGAGGAGGGAGAAGAAGAAGCAAGGGAGAAGGTAAAGAGTCTCAAACAAAACAGGAGTAAGACAGTTTTCCCTCAACAGACATCCACCAGACATGAGCTGAAGATGGCCATGATGAAACGAGGTGAGCGGAGACAGAGGGGAGTGCACACCGTGGATTACTTGCTAACGTAAATGCTGACCGTTGTCTCTCCTCCATCTCCAGAAAACTTTGCAAAAGACAGCAAACATGACTTGATCTCCATGGAACGGCAGAAAGCAGTATTGGAGGTAAATAAAAAAGTTCCTAAATGTCCCATATTGTAAGACGTTAGATTTCCAGATTGACATTCAATTACAAAGTAGTTCTAATTGCTGTAATACTGTGAATCAATCAAAACGAGCGATCTACGTAGAAACTAAGATAGCCCGTGTTAAAAAATCAGGCCTTTAAACAAGCTATCATCATAGTTGTGATATCAGAAATATACTGTTTATTAGTAGAAAATGCTGCTACAGTGACACAACGGTAATATCCCAGCAGCTATGAGGAAGCAGTAACGCAGAAAGTGAAGAATATCCAGAAAGCAGATATCAGAGCAGATGGACGATAAAAAATGTCCAAAAGTGCTGAATCTGTGTCTGGCAATCCACAATTGTGACATCACAAAGTTGCTGAAATCAGATCAGCTCATTTTCAGACAGGTTTCTATGTAAATGGTAAGGACAAAAAGAGAGAATATTTTTTCCTGAAACTTTCAGAAGCTCTTAACACAGAGGGGACAGATGTTTATATAAAAGACATGAAAAAGTGGATTTTGCTAATAGGTGACCTTCAAGGCAATACGAGCTGAAGACTTCAAGTTTGAAAATTGGCTGCTTTAGCTTCAAGGTCTCCTGATATGAGGAAAATATGCAATAACGTTGTTGAATATAATAGCTTGTTTAATAAAAAAAAAAACAGGAAATAATTTACCTAACTTTCTTTTAATGAACAAATTCAACATTGAAGTGGACACAAAATATACCATTCAAATAATGCTGGTTTTATTTTAGAGTGCAGCGAAATATCGCAGTTTGTGGTCATGTGTTTATCAATTACAGTAACAAATGTGTGCAGCCCTGATACTCCCTGCCAACACACCCATGAGGAACAATTGAACCCTTTATTCTCCTCTCCCCAGCTGTCTCTGATGATGAAAAGGTCAGAGATTTTGAAGATGGACAAAATCCTTGCAAAGGAAGACAGACAGCTGAGGCAGCTGGAGAAGAATATCGAGAGAGACAACCTGAAATTTGAGGAGTTCCTCAGGGAGAACGAGAAGAAGTCTGTGGAGACCAGAACATTGTGAGGAGACGTGTTTTAAGATGGATGCTCGTTGCACGTTAAAAAGAGTCACGTTGTGAATGATTGTCTTGTCTCTGTTGCCAGCTTTGAACAGGAGGCAAAGACCAAACAGGAGAAGAATGCTGAGATCAAGAAACTGACGGCTGGAATAGGAACCGTAACAAGGTATGATTATGTTGTATAATTACATACAGTTGCAATTTAAATTATTCAACCCCCATTCCACATTAGGTTTATTGGCAAAATATACACATTTTCAGCTGTTTGCAATAAACAAATGACACAAGAACTGTTTAAGTAGTTCAATGAAACTAATATTACAAGGGTTTTTATCCAAATTCAAAGCAAAATATGGCTAAGTCAAAAGAATTGTCCAAAAAGTTCAGAGAAGTGATCATTGCCTTGCGCAAACAAGGACAATGATACAAAAACATAGCAAAAGCACTGAATGTTCCTACAGATACAGTTGGAAGCATAGTTCGCAAGTTAAAGGAACAGTGGCTTCACTACCTGGACGTGGCAGAAAGAGGAGGCTATCAGCGGCTGCCACCAGATTCCTGAGGAGGCAAGTGGTCAAAAACCCTTGAGTGACTGAAAAACACCTGCAGCAAGACTTGGTGGCAACAGGCACTGAGGTTTCAGTTTGCACAGTTAGGCACCAGGCTCCATGCCCGGACTCCAAGACGTACACCACTACTGACCCAAAAGCACAAGACAAGTCGGCTCCAATATGCTCAAGACCATACTGTATACACATGCCACAGAAGTGTTGGAATTCTGTTTTGTGGAGCGATGAAACGAAACTGAAACTTTTCGGGCCTATGGGCCAGCGGTATGTCTGGAGGAAAAAGAATGACGCATATGCTGAAAAGAACGCCCTGCCTACAGTGAAACATGGCGGTGGCTCTCAGTGAGGCTCTGGTGCAGCTTTGCTTCCTCCATCCCTGATGGATTCAGTCAAGTATCAGGAAATCTTAGGAAAACACGTCATGCCGTCTGTGAGGAAGCTGAAGTTTGGTTGCATTTGACCTTCCAACAGGACAATGATGGATACCTCAAAGTCCACCAACGCTTGGTTTCAGAAGAAGAGATGGAAGATTCTAGAGTGGTCTCACAGTTGCCTGACTTGAAACCCATAGAAAACCTGTGGTGGGATTTGAAGAAGGCGGTTGCCAAACGCACACCCAAGTATATTACTGAACTGGAGAGAATGCCCATGAGGAATGGGCTAAGATTCCTCAGGAAGGCTGTCAGAAGCATCATGTTGGAGCAGGTCACAACAGAAAAATGGTGCTCTACTAAGTTCTGAAGATGCTAGTCATGAAGGGGTTGAATAAATTTGAGACTGCAGTAGTCATTGAAAGTAGCATTTTTTTTCTGTTGAATTTGGATAAAAAACCCTTGTAATATTAGTTTCATTTAACTACTTAAACAGTTCTTGTTGAATTTGTTTATGGCAAACAGCTGAGGCATTCTTTATTTTGCCAATAAACCTAATGTGCAATGGGGGTTGAATCATTTTCAATCTTTCGTTGTCATAGTGAGTGTGGTGGGAATGTATTTATCAAATGTGAATAGAGAATTTGTCTTTGTCCTATTTTATTTCTTGCAAAACAGTTCAGTCAGTCATACAGAGAGCATACAGTCTGCAGAGTGAAAGATGAAGGATAGAGTTTGGGTTGCATGTTTAAACACAGAGAGAGAGGAGAAAGGGAGGGGTGAAGCTTGGTGATACTGAAAGGAGCATTCTGGGAGTTAGGGAGTTAGGGAGGCCATATCAGGATGTTCTCAGTTCACCTAAGTTGAAGGTCATACTGTTGGTGCGCATGGAGTGTAACTAACAACATTGCAACAAATCTTCTTAATAAAGAATTTTCCCAAGCTTGGCTAAGAAGTGTGAGAAGTAGTAAATATAGATAAACATTAGCAAATACGAATCACTCAATGATATTTTTAAAGTAAGTAAGTGAGTATAATATGTTTCTATTACAGTGAGATTGCCAAGTTTGAAGATATCCTGATAGACTACAAGAGGTACAAGGAGCTGCTGTTTGAGTTGTCTCCTCCAGAGTGGCAGGAGGCCCAGAAGACCAAAGCTTTGAAAAACAAGGATCTGTCTGAAGGAGAAGCTCAGGAGAAGGAGGAGTCAGCTGTTAGGAAGGGCAAGTAAACCAAGGGAATCAACATCACACTCATTATAAACACCAGGGTATGGAAGCCCATTGCAGACTTTATTATAATAAAATTGTCATTCCTCAAAATAATAATAATTTTCTATATTTTTAACTTATTTAAAAGTAAAATAGAAAAATACAATTATTACAATTTGCGTTTTCATGCACATACTAGTATCCATTTTTTTTAAAGGAACACGCTTTACAGTCAACAATATTCACTTTTTTTCCATATGTGTATGAAATATTTAACAAAAAATTAAAAATGCTATTTTCTTTTAATTAATAAATAACATAAACAAATATTTCATAAAAACTTATAAGAAAATATTCAAATGTAAAATCAGTGATAAGTGGTCCAAGAAGCCCTTTGTTTAAGTAAGTATGACTAGTATTGTAGTGTGATAATAGCGTATTTTGATTTTTCGAACACACAGGTTTGGAGATGGAGGTGTACGGTCCAGGCCGAGAGCTGGCGTCCATCACGGAGACCGGGCTGTCCTCAGCCAACAGTGACGCAGTGTGAGGGAACACAAACACATCACATCACAACATTGATGGCTGTTTTGCTTTTATTATTTATTCTTTATATTCATACACAATGATGCAGCAATAAATAAGTAAACGCCCAAATAAGCGCAAAATAATAATCGCCTATTAAAATAATTTGTACCTATTGTATATTGTTCGGAAGCACTTAAAGGCAGACTTTTGAGTGGGAACCATTTTACTTTATTTATTTTTTTCGATAGTATGCTTGAAAAAATGTCTTCTGTCTTAATGACTTAAGACCATTAAACATGATTTCAAGTCATTTTCAGAATGCTTGTATCATTTTGAACACCTTACCATGAATTCATTTTAAATCCTGTTTACATACAACACATTCTCCTGACTCCAAAACTCCTTCTTACTTCTTCCAGGATCACTATTTCCAAACTGGATAGTGGCCACTCAGAATTTGAGGTCAGTTTTCCAAATCTAAAATATTTAAAATGTTTTTATCTTGCAAACTAATTGCAGTACTTTTTTGCTCACCTTGTGTATGATCTCTGCAGGAGGATCCGGAGCTGTACTTCTCTGACCCCCAGCAGCTGATGAATCTGGTGACGGAGCTGACGGAGCAGATCTTGTCTCTGATTCAGAACTCTACGAGGGTGGAGGAGACTCTGGAAAAACTCAAGCAGTCCGTGGATACGACCAGCAAGCAGATGTAAGCATCATGGGTCAAAGGTCAAAGCTCTAGGAGTTGCTTTAAAATAAGCAGACTTATTGCCGTCCTGAGCTCTGCAGGAGCCTCACTTTTTACTTGGAATCACATATATATTATTACCTCTATTCTTATTTGCACATTATTTATTTCCTTAACTCAACTTTCCCACATCCTATTTGAAATGTTTTATTATGAAACATCATTTTCAATAATTATAAATTGTGGTATTGCCATGTTTCCCTTCATATAAACAAACAATGTTAAAAGTCATACGAAGACACACTTAAAAATAAAAAAATGAATAAACTAAAGAATAATAATAGTAATAACTATTTAATTATAAATAAAATAATAAATAAAATAAAGATATCAACAATAAAAATAATCATAATTATTTAACGTTCCTTCATATAAGAGAGAAATAGAAGACCCATTACTAGCTTCACACTCCCTCACTAGCTTCACACTCCCTCACCCCCATCCAAGGACCACACGTAAATCGTGGTTCCTTCTGTGAGATGAGGGAATTAAGGTTTCCATATTTCCTGAAAAAATAAATTAAACAGTCTTTAATGAGAAGATAGATTCACGTGTTAAGACATTGTTTGTTTTATTCAACAACAACAAAAGGCAACAGGTAAAGTGTTTTATAAAAGGAAGTACCAGTTTTAGTTTCCTTACACATTTTTTTATATCCACACCATTTTTAAACTTGGGTCTGGAAAATGTTTCACAATCCATTGAATGCTGAAACCATTCTGACTGAAGTGAAAAGGACAAAGAGCAGCTGACCCTGCAGATCAACGACATGCAACAGAGAATCGACGTAGAGAAGGAAAGAGGCGTCAAGCTCGGACAGAAGGTTGAGCTCCATGTGATTCTGAAGACAGAAGACCAGGTGAGGAAGCAGCCTCTCTAATTTAAGGACTTAGTGATGACACCCAGGAAGTCATTTTTTCCCTTGTTCCTTTCCACTCTTGATTGCAGGACGTCGTGTTGGATGATCTGGGGGACAAGGTGGACGAGGTCCATCGCTGCTGCGTGGACGACAGAATCACCAACCTGAGCACCTTGGAGAAGCTGGCCAATATCGAGAACCGCATAGCTTTACTGCTGCAGAGCCTCGAGAGCATCCCTGAGGACAGCTTAGAGATGATGAAGAAGATCAAGGACAGTGAGAGGAGGAGCAGGTATGCCTCAGTGGAGATATACAATTATTACTTACTCTTGCCTGCAAGAAAAAGTTGATTGAGCAACAACTTCATTTCTGCTTCTAATGTCGATTACTAGATTGCATGTTTTTCCTTTAATCAGGGTTAATACAGATTCTTAAAAGACTCTTAAAATATATAGGAATCATTCAAATAAAAAAACGTATCAGTATCAAACTGTGGTAAATCAATCTATGTAAAGTCTAAAAAATCCTAAGACATGGCAAATATCTTTTTTTCTGTTATTGAAATGTAAGATCAGATCAATTTAGTGATAGTGGAACCACCGAAAATAGTTATTTCTTCAATTGTGGTTACTGAAAAGTTGGTCTTACAACTTAGAATAAATCTTTTTGAATTCTTAAAAAATCTAAACAATGGCAAGTAATTATTTGTTCTGACATGGTACCATCTATTTTCTTATATAAGTTGCAGAATGCCTTTCTGATTAACATCATGCAGATCAGAAGGGTAGAACTGACAATAGTTTTTTTCTTCAGATTTGGTTCTTGTTGGTCTTGAATTCATTCTGAAAGATTTTGTTATTTTATATATAGGTTTTTGTGCATGTAAATGGTTTGCAAAGGCTAACATCTCTGTGATCGCTCCAGAGGGAGTTTCTCCCCCACACCCCCCTGCCTGGAACTCCTCCATTAAACTCCTTTCTTAAATCCTCCTTTTTATTATATAAATCAGAAAATGAGCATAGTATGTCCGCTTTAATTATTTTAATCTTTGCCGTAGAAACCCGTCTCAGCACTTTAATTCAAAATGTAATTTTAAAAATACAATAGCTTGTTGTATTAAAAAAACGTGCTGTTACTTCATGTCATCCTTCATCATGTTGCAGGCAGCGTGAAGAAAAGCTGAGAGAGCAGAGAGAGAAACAGCAGGAGAGGATGAGGAGGTACCTGGAGAGATCTCTGGCTGACTCCAAGAAAATAGTAAGTCATTTCCTGCATTTAAAATAAATGTGTTGCACTGGGTAAGATATGGATGAATTTTGTGGGAATAAATGACAGCTCATTACAAAAAGACAAAAATTAACTGGTGTATACATTATTTTAAAAACATTTTATTAGCTTTTAATGTTTTTGAAGATTAACAGAGGCTCCACCTCATACAATTACCCACTTTTAAATGAGAAACTGTGAAAAAAAGAATAAATAAAAACAGGACCAATGCAATTATTTCTTTCAGACTGGGAGAAAGCTCGTGCCCAGATGCAAACCTGTTGCCCAGAAAGTCAGAGTCAGCAATGTGGACAACACGCCTGCTGAAGACGAGCTGCATGCCTACCTCTTCAGCCCCGATGACTAGAGGAAACTAATCTAAGCTAATCCATCCAACACAACAGTTTAGGAGTGAAAATATTTCACAATATAATCATAAATATTGCCTACACAACATCATGACATAAAGATAGATAAGATAGACCAGATAGATTCCATTAATCATTAGCTGAAATGTTAACACAACATTATCATGCATTATATTGTGACTCGAGCAATGAAGTTTATGTGTAAGAGAATCATGTAAAGAATATTAAGTCTGATTGCAATGAGTGCCTGGTTGTATAACTGTTTTAGATAATTTAAACCATATACATAATCATTTATAAAGCTTGATTTCCTACTACAAATCTGTTGCTGACTTTATAGGAAAGACTTTGTCACTTCCTAAATTCAATCTCAACACACTTGTAAGACAATTTAGGATGTTACATTTCCCCTATAAAATAAAAAAACTTTATTTGTGTTGTCATGGTATAATATAACGTTCTTACAGCTTAATTAAATGATTTGTTTGAGACTTAAAAACATTCTCTTTTTTCTTCACAACTTCATGTGTCTTAACTTAGATGTGTATTTGTTTCTCCTTCATTTTTACAAAATACACATTTGTTAGAGATAACCAAAGATCTTGAGACAAATGTGTGGCTGACTGTGATAAATGTCATGCTTGTTTTGGGAAAGCAAATGTAAAAGGGAGACGCCATTCCTACTGTTCCTTTTGCTGTATAGTTACTTATATCAGTACTTATGTTAGTTTGACTAATTATTAACAGTAACAAATAGAGGGGGGGTCCAATTCGTGTAGCTTCTTGCCTGTGAAAATGGCAATTTCTATCAATAACTGTTTTGAAGTTGTGAAAAAACGTAAAAAATCGTCAGCAGGTGGTGGTATCGAACACTTGTGTGTCATCATCGGGAGAGGAGGATGAGGAAGTGGCTGCTGGAGCAGGACTGGAGATGTAGCTTCCTACACCAATGCACCAGCATCTGTCAGGACTTTACTAGCTAGTAGGCTGCTAGATAATAGTAATATTTTGAAAATGCGATGGGTAACTGCTGGGCATACTGTGCTGGGTTCTTCAGGAGAGAAGCTAACAGGATCCAGAGAGGAGGCGGGTGAGTGAAACATGACATTAGCTAGCTGTGCTAACTAGCATGAAAGCATATGTGAAGCAGCTGTATCCGGATACAGCTAACGTTAGCTCAAAGTTAGTTAGTCGATAAGTGGCTCCACTTATTGACAGCTGTATATGTGAACCTGGTGGGGATGTTGTTACCCTGAGATAAGGGTTATCTAGTGGTGAGGCGCTAGGGTCTGTGTGGGGTCTAACCTGCAGCCGGACAGTCCAACAGTTCAGACCCCACCCCTATTGTCAACAGTGGTCATGTAGTTTAGCTAGGTCTAATTAAATTAGCACTAGCATAAAAAACACTGAGCTACGATTGTTCTATAAGTCTTTCACAATGAGTGTAGACTTATATTTGGACATTGTAGTTGAATGTATTTTTGAAAATATGCTGGGAATCAATGTTCTGTTTCTATGCGTTATTTGCACCCAGTTATGTCACCAAATTTGAGTTAATAATTCATGTGTTTTGGTCTGACTGTTCTTTGTTTAAAATACAAAAGGCTTCCTCTCTTCTAGCAGCTTGCTTTTTCACACTTGGGTATACTATGTATCCATATGTTAACATGTTGGAGCTGACAGATACATAGGTATATAGGTAGCAGTTTTTGGTTGGACATTTGGAAACCTGCATTAACATTTTGTAAACGTCCACTTTAAGTACTCTTATTAGGTCTAAAGAAAACAGAAATCAGGTCTTTAAAATCAGAATTAAAAACATGAAGGACCAGGTTCTGTGCAACACACAACAAAGTCAAATAAAAGGAAGAATATAAACCCAAAGTGGACATCCTTAAGCTTAAATACATCTTAACTTAATCAAGGACATAAGCCAAAAGAGAGCAATTGACCTATTGCACTGCTGACATGTCATAGCACTCAAGCACAGGTGTGATCAATAATGCTATTTAATGCTGCAATGGATTTGTAGGAGTCTGTTAAAGGGCCCTGATCCCTTACTCTGTCACTTAAATGGAACTTACTGAACCATTTTTAATATTATAAGTTACACCTGTGCTTATTTGCTGTGACAGAAGCAGATATTTGACCCGTTACATGGACAGTGTCATTAACTGTTAACTCCAAGAGAACCATATTTTTCCATGACTTGACAACACAATAAAATGCCATTTGCATATAAACCTTTCAGGACATTAAATAAACTAAGAGAACAGATTGTTATGATTCCAAGCTTATCTATGAATCTCTTTACTGTGTTACAAACGTTGTTACTTACTGCTTTATTGTGTAAAGCTGCTGAAGATGATTCTTGGTTGTAGCTATTACAGAAGACGCATTTATTACACTATATATTTATTACTGTCACAGCACTATCAGTGAGCAAAATATGTCAAACCTGGCATCACATCCGCACCAAAAAAAGGTCTTAATGTTGGCATAAAGTGCCAGAGCTGCTGATACTCATCTACTAGGAACACAGAAGCTGCTTTGTCTTCTTTATTGGCAGTTATTCACAATGTAACCCTCATACTGCTCTGTCATTTCATCATGACATCCCATTTTTAAGATGATTATGTTTAAACTCTCTCAATTATTCCTACAGGTCCAAATACTTCCGGAGCACCACCACAGGGGAACATTATACAATAGAGGTGTGAGTCGTGCATTTAGTAGCATTATGTTTTGGTATTAAAGATGACTCTTCCGTATAATGTCACATATGTGTCTCTTTTCATTTTGCAGTTTGAAAATCTGGTAGAGAGTGATGAGGTAAGTTTGTTCATGTAATGATGACGTTTCCATAAATAACTGCTTTAAATAAGTATAAGGAAAATATTGTTCTGTCAACTGTTGTGACAGACAGACAGATACATAAATAGACAGCAGCATTGTTACCATTGCACATTAATTACAAATATTTGAAAAATTGAATCAAATACAAATAGAATAAAATAAACATAAAGAGCAAATGTACATCCACAGTAGAAAAGACAACTCTCAAGAGAGTATCTAAAGAACACACAATATAAAATATACAGAATGAATTAGAATACTCTATAATAGACCAATCTACTCTAGGAACAGAAACACATATACATAGGGTACTTTATACATTAAGTAGCTATTTTCTTAATTTAGATAAACATTTAAATTAGATCCCTTCAGGTAGTGTGATTTCAATTTGTAAGTACAATACATGCAAATACATATTTTATTAGACTGATTTTGCTGGTAGTCCCCGGATACCCTTTACTTTCAGACGTCACTTTGTTAGCCTTCCTCCAGTGATGGATAGAACATGATGGGTGCAGCCACTGTGCATCACCGTGTAACTCGATTACTGTCTCCAGAGTCCCAGAGTAGTTGCACTCGAGTCAAACCCTGCAGCAGGGAAGAGGATCTGACACTGATAACTATTACTGTAATGATAAACTGTTGTGTTTGTTGCATTGCAGGCTGAGAGCCCACAGCCCTGCCCGAGGTAAGAGATCTGGTGTGGATACAAAACAATAATCATAAATATTCTCTGACAAAATAACGCTTGACCTACTTATTTTTTTTTTATTAGGCCTATCAATGAAGAGGAGATCAAGAACCTCAAGGAGCACCGCTACGCCGCGCTCCAAGATCAACAGATCCTGATCGACCAGAAGCTGCAAGTGGAGGTGAGACACACTGTCTTTTATTTAATTTCATGTTTTAGACCTATTTTTTACAACGTCGTATCAAGTCCATTGTAGGTAAAGAAGAAAAAAAGAAGCAGTCATTTGAGAGATCTATGAAAGGGGGGGACATTTCGGGTAAAAAGTAAAGATTTCCACGTTTAAGTTAGTAATTAAAGAGATAAAAACTTGAATATTTACTTATATTAAAAGGGTACATTTAGATAAAAAATATATATTCTATAGATTATAAATGTATGAATTGTGAGAAAGAAATCAACATTTTTATGAGATTAAACTCACACATTTAAAAGAAATACATTTGGAAACATAGTGTTTGATATTAACCACTTCCCTTTGCAAGGTTGCAATCCCAGTTTAAAGGACAGAGAAAACAACATGTTAGTGTGGAGGTGCAACGTATACTTTTCTTTTCTTCTCCAATGGCCGAATTCAAATGTCTCTTTGAAGTCGGGATCAAAAGAAGAGATTCTGGACTCACAAATATTGTCTTATTGCTAAATCATATTGCAAAGTATAATTTGTATGGGTCTTGTAATCCAGTGGAGGTACGATAGGGTTGATCCAACCTTGCAAAGTGAAGTTAAGTGTTTCAGTGTACAAATATTTTATTTAGAGGTATTTTTAACAAAATATTTCCCCCCTTCCCTCACTTTATAGGGTATTTATTGTTTACCTACAATGGCCTTAACACAGCGTCATAATTTGGCTTTATTTTTAATTTGCTGCATTGTTTTTTCTGTTTGGTAATTTTCTGTTCTGTGTTTTTTCTGTTTGTTTTTTATTTTTGTTATGTCTGCCCAGTTAGAGGCACAAGAGGAGAAGTTGAGGCTAGAAGAGGAGGCTAGAAATGCCACCCAGCGCGAGGCCGCCAGGTTGGCGCGTGAACGAAAGTTGAAGGAGGTGAGGCAGCACTGAGCGCTCCCTTCTGCCACTTTGACTAAAACAAACTAACTCCTCTAACCCGCTGGCCCTGTGCACAGCCTTCCAGCGTTTCAAGTCCTCAGCCTTATCTTTAAGGGACATTTCTCTGTTCAGTCTTTTGTTGCCCTTTTGTCCTTGTCGTTGTATGTCTTGTTGCTTAATTTACGTGACAAACAACTTGTTACCATTCTTAATTATCATAGAGGAACAAAGCTAACTTTCAGTAGTTTAGTCATTTCAAAGACTCAAGATTGAAAGGTTTTATTGGCCAATGCTAAACTTTCCAAAAAGTCTGAGGCTCTTCCAAAAGTGCACTATACAATATACTTAAGACATACAAGAAAAATACTTAAATAGTGCAAGTAAAAATGCAGGAATAAGTAGACTGTGTACATATCAAATTTAAAGAGGCCCTATTATGCTTTTTAGGGGGTTCCCTTCCCTGTAGGAGGGTTTTCTGCATTTACATTGGGAGATCTCTAATCCGTTGACCAATCATAAGACAGCTGACCAGCTAACCAACCAGAGCAGACTGGCCTCTGGTTTCAGACAGAGGGTGAAAAGAGGTGCTGCAGCACAGGCAGTATGAGAAGAATAAAGGGCTTTTTGAACCTTAGAGCATGGAGACATGTCACAGTAGAGGAACGAAATAGTAATATGAAACCTGACCTTAACATTAGCATAATAGGGCACCTTTAAATAAAATAATGTAAAATGAAATAATGCACACCGAAAACATGTCTTATTGTAAAATGATATATATATTTTCTAGTAAAGGAACAAAAAAAATGTTTCTAGTAGAACGGCAAGAATGCTCTCTTACAGTACATATATATTAACCAGTAGATGATGTACAATATACAGCAAGGTCTAAAGTGCAAACAGACATACAACCTGCTATTACCCTCCTTTACAAGGAGACAAATGAGAAAATACAAGGCCAGTGCTGCAGATAATACCATTATTTTTGCCTTGCTATTTTTTCCATTACAGTCCTCATCACAAATAGAAAAATGTGACCCATTGGAATGTAATAGTATTGCAGCAAAACAAATATTATGGCTGTATATTTCCTATACTATTTCAGGGTAAAACATGCTCCAGGGGATATAGCGTTCATTGAAAGTGAAATAATGAGTATGGGACTTTCTTTGCTTTTCACGCCTCATTCAACTGCTTCTCTGCTGTCGCTTTGTTTCTGTTGTTTGCTAACATGTTTCCTTAATGGCACCAAATAATGTGTTTTTTCTTTCAATTTAAGTCTGTATTTTCGTTCTGAGAAGAATCTTTTTACTCGATCTGTGTTTTGTTTTTTTTAGCAGCTGCCTGCCCAGAGGACACGGGGGAAAGCAGATGGCCCCGGCGGAGAAACGCAGCAAAGAAAGTGAGTCACTAAAGTTCATCAGACAACAGGACGGCTGTGTGGCTGAGGACACGCTGCGGTCATGAGGCTCTGCTAAGGCTTCAGTAGGCACACTCAAGTAGATATAAGTAGTAACGCTGGATGTAGTTGAAGGGGCAATATGTTTCATTGCTGATGTGACTGCTGATGAGGGAAGAATTAGCACTTCCAGCATCTGACAAATCAATCGGATAGAAAAATGGAATTAACCATTTATCAAAACCTTTAGATCAGTGTTTCTCAAACTTTTTCATACCAATGACCACCTAACTTCACAAATATCCAAAAACACATCGTTTTTCTAGAAGAGATTACAAATCGCCTGAAAATGGTACAAACCGGTGGCAACATGTGTGACGAAGGTGTTGCGCTGGGCTATATCATGCATTCGAAAGTTAAACTTAAGCTCGCTCCATTGCGGAGATATTCCCGCGAGAGTGTGGAAAACTTTAATTAATTAATTTATTTCAAATGTGAAATGTTACCAATATACTCACGGACCACTAGGGGGCGCTCACGGGCCACCAGTGGTCCACGGGCCACACTTTGAGAAGCACTGATTTAGATGTATGATATTTGTGTTGATGTTTGGCAGACAGGGGTAACCTATTTATTTTTTAAGATATCAGCAGAAAATCTATTTTAAATCATCATCAAATCAAATCAAGTTTTATTTATAAAGCACATTTAAAAGCGATTTTTGGTCCAGCCAAAGTGCTGTACATGTAATAAAAACACATTACTACAATCATGTCATTTGTTTCTCCAGTTAAAGCACTATACAGTAAGTAAGGATTAAAACTCAGCTAGCCCGTCATTTTTGTGTAGCTACTTACTAAAGAAATCAATAATTTGACACACCATATTAACTTAAATGGGATTTTATTGATTTAAAAATGTCATGTTGCTCCCGCTAAGAGAAAAGGGCCCTTTTTACTGCATAGCAACAGTTGAAACTGATGAAGGTTTTCTGCTCTGTCAAAAGTCATTTTCTTTTCCATTAACCAGTCTTTAAATACTGCCAGATCCACTGCTGTGTTCCTGTTACGGCCCATCCACACTACAGCTTCAAAAAAAGCTTGGAGCTGGGCGCGTCTGAAGCTCGACCAACAACCAATCACATGAATCTCCCGCCCCTGACATACAAGCAGCGGTTTGATTAGCTAGAGCTTGTACTGGCATATGATTCGATTGGCTGACGCTGGCTACTCCGGCGTCTCCGGCGTTTCCGGCGTTTCCGTTCCGGAGACGGACCGCTATGCTACTCACAATTCAGTTCGGCGAAAAGCGAGGCAACGTGACGTCACCCCATTCAAAGTGAATGGGCAGACGCGTTGGAAACCGTTTTTGAAGCTGTCGAAGCTGTAGTGTGGACGGGCCGTTAGTGTTTACTTCCTGTCTATTTAGCCATAATGAATCCAGAGTTTTTTGCCCTCCACAAATATAAAAATGAAAAAACAAAAAAAGTATTCCAGGGGGTCTAGAGCAGGGATTCCCAAAGTGGGGGTCGCGAGACCCCGAGTGGGGGTCGCAAGATGATTACAAAATAGAAATTGTGACGAAGGTGTTGCGCTGGGCTATATCATGCATTGAAAGTGAAACTAATGTTAAGCTCGCTCCATTGCGGAGATATTCCCACGAAAGTGCGGAAAACGTATGTAACTTAATTTATTCACTAGCACCCCCCCCCCTCGTTGACAATGGTCGCCAGTCTCTGGCACTATTATTTTGGGGGTCGCGGTCTGAAAAGTTTGGGAACCCCTGGTCTAGAGGACCCGGGTTCGACATAGACCTTCAACAGAAAGAGCAGACCGCTGAATGTCCAAATTGACCAATTAGAATCAATTATCAATTAAGCTGTGTTATAAAGTCTTAACAATTCCAAAGTGAGTGACTGCTCTTCCAGTTGTGTTGATTGTTGTCATGGCCAATTCCAGGGCTCCTGGGGATTTTGACGTCTACCTCCATCATGTGAAGGCCCAGTCGGACGCCTTCAGGAGCAACAGTAAGTGCCCCACCTGGCCTTGGTAATATTAGCACAAATAATACATAGGTATACATACAAGATGTTTGTTAGTTCCTATGAAAGAAATCTAGAGTTACTCCCTGTTGTAATAATTGACTCTTTATTTCCAGGACTGCCGTCGGACACGAACGTGGTGACCCCCAACACTGAGTACAGCTGGGACTTCACAACCAAGACGCGCTCCACCAATGACGACGGCACCTCGCTGGATCTAGAGTGGGAAGACGAGGAAGGTGAGGGATTCATTTCATCTGTCGCAAATCACTCATCCATCAAAGGTTCTGGTGACATCTTGACTGATTCAATCACAGAACGCTCCCGGCCTCCAGACCCGGGCTCTGGTCATTTCTCAGCCGAGATCAATTCTGTTTTCAATGACACTGCAGCAAAGTGGGGGGGGGGGAGAGGCAGAGCAGCTGTTTGTGCTCAGTGCAAACAAACCGTATTGAATACAAGCATCAGGGTTATTTAGGTTTGGCAGTCAATTCTGATGACCTTAGTGCTGTTCTTGGTCACCACTATGTTTCTTCTAATCATCTTGATACACTCCTGATATGTCAGTTGGTCCAAAAGTTATAAATGTATATAAATATATAATCATATTGTATACATATGAATGAGCAAATGTTTAAACAATATTTATTTTTATTTTTCCTATTGAAATACACATTATATTAAAATGTGTGCCCCCTGTTTAAAAAAAACAACCAGAATTTGCATTGGTAGAATTTTGTTTTTTACACTCTAAGTGTCTTTGAGTTTCTTGAAAAGCTCTTTAATTAAAAATTACATGTGTGTGTGTGTATATATATATATATATATATATTATTGGTATACAGTGGGACAAAAAAGTATTTAGTCAGCCACCAATTGTGCAAGTTCTCCCACTTAAAAAGATGAGAGGCCTATAATTTTCATCCTAGGTATACCTCAACTATGAGAGACAAAATGAGAAAGAAAAGAAAATCCAGAAAATCACATTGTCTGATTTTTAAAGAATTTATTTGCAAATTAGGGTGGAAAATAAGTATTTGGTCAATAACAAAAGTTAATCTCAATACTTTGTTATATATCCTTTGTTGGCAATGACAGAGGTCAAACGTTTTCTGTATGTCTTCACAAGGTTTTCACACACTGTTGCTGGTATTTTGTATTTTGCCCATTCCTCCATGCAGATCTCCTCTAGAGCAGTGATGTTTTGGGGCTGTCGCTGGGCAACACGGACTTTTAACTCCCTCCAAAGATTTTCTATGGGGTTGAGATCTGGAGACTGGCTAGGCCACTCCAGGACCTTGAAATGCTTCTTACGAAGCCACTCCTTCGTTGCCCGGGCGGTGTGTTTGGGATCATTGTCATGCTGAAAGACCCAGCCACGTTTCATCTTCAATGCCCTTGCTGATGGAAGGAGGTTGTCACTCAAAATCTCACGATACATGGCCCCATTCATTCTTTCCTTTACGCGGATCAGTCGTCCTGGTCCCTTTGCAGAAAAACAGCCCCAACGCATGATGTTTCCACCCCCATGTTTCACAGTAGGTATGGTGTTCTTTGGATGCAACTCAGCATTCTTTCTCCTCCAAACACGTCTAGTTGAGTTATTACCAAAAACTCTATTTTGGGTTCATATGACATTCTCCCAATCCTCTTCTGGATCATCGAAATGCTCTCTAGCAAACTTCAGACGGGCCTGGACATGTACTGGCTTAATGCAGGGGGACACGTCTGGCACTGCAGGATTTGAGTCCCTGGCGGCGTAGTGTGTTACTGATGGTAGCCTTTGTTACTTTGGTCCCAGCTCTCTGCAGGTCATTGACTAGGTCCCCCCCGTGTGGTTCTGGGATTTTTGCTCAACGTTCTTGTGATCATTTTGACCCCACGGGATGAGATCTTGCGTGGAGCCCCAGATCGAGGGAGATTATCAGTGGTCTTGTATGTCTTCCATTTTCTAATAATTGCTCCCACAGTTGATTTCTTCACACCAAGCTGCTTACCTATTGCAGATTCAGTCTTCCCAGCCTGGTGCAGGTCTACAATTTTGTTTCTGGTGTCCTTTGACAGCTCTTTGGTCTTGGCCATAGTGGAGTTTGGAGTGTAACTGTTTGAGGTTGTGGACAGGTGTCTTTTATACTGATAACGAGTTCAAACAGGTGCCATTAATACAGTTAACAAGTGGAGGACAGAGGAGGCTCTTAAAGAAGAAGTTACAGGTCTGTGAGAGCCAGAAATCTTGTTTGTTTGTAGGTGACCAAATACTTATTTTACCGAGGAATTTACCAATTAATTCTTTAAAAATCCTACAATGTGATTTCCTGGATTCTTTCCCCCCATTCTGTCTCTCATAGTTGAAGTGTACCTAAGATGAAAATTACAGGCCTCTCATCTTTTTAAGTGGGAGAACTTGCACAATTGGTGGCTGACTAAATACTTTTTTTCCCCACTGTATATTCTGAAATCATGATGATTTGGGCAGGTTGGCTTTGAGTCTGTTATTGTTCAAATATCACAAAACACAGTAACTCAATAAGGTTAAAAATCACTTAATTTGCTGCAAATAGCTTTTTATATTGTTTAATAACTCGTGAATGAATGTACTGCATTGTGTAACCATGGAAAAGGTGCAGAATTCCCCCCATCAACAAATCAATTGATTGAAGTGTAGTTGCATCCACTACAGCCCGTACATACTGTACATAAATGGCCTCTAAGTTATATGAGAGAGAATGATCATTTTTGAAACATTATTCACATTATCATTGAAAAATATATTCAAATGATCATGGTTTGAAAAATTTTTTTTACAATTTCTATGATTTTTACTGAACTGTACCAAGCAAGGTTTTTTATTTATTCTCCTCGGCAGCACCACAATAATTGCTCTGAATTATATTTTTACAAAGTTAGCCTTTACCAAACATTGTTTTTGTCCATATTTCGATCAAACTTGATTAACTGATTAAGTTTCAAATTCGGTTTGGACAGTGGACAGTGGAACAGTGGAACAGATTACTGCCTGCTGCCATTTTTGGACTTCAGTGACTTCTGCTGTCAGAATGAAAAGCTGCCGTCCTTTCTTTGCAGGAATCAATCGTGCTCTTCCAGCCTGGGAGAGGTCCCGGACGGAGGAGGACATCCTGCGCGCCGCCCTGAAGCCCGGGGGCAAGCAGGTGACCAGCGGGCCCACTTCTACCTCGGAGGACTCCAACGCACTGGAGTGGGAGAACGATTTTGTGAGTACGCTCCCAGAGGACAGTTTAGACACTGAATTCGAAGGGTTCGTCAATCCCGTCCTAGACACTCCCTCCGAGGACGCTTCGGACCGCGGCCTCAAGTTGGAGCTCCAGGACAGATAATGTTCAGCACCAAAGGAGACGTTTGTTCTGTCCTCTCTATGTCCAAGCTCACCAGCGTCTGCCTCATCGAATGGAAACTCTTCCTATTTCTGCACTCTGACGCTGCAGGAATACGTCACGCTACTCACTACAGTTCGCTGTAGTGATGTCTTTATCAAATACTCATTTTTTCAGTGCCTTCATTTGCCATATTAGCCGACCATATATGCATTGTAAATTAAACGGATCAGTTACCATCCATTACAATTTGAGACATTGTGTAAAAAAGAAATTCTAGGCAACTGGAATGAGTGCCAACGTTAGCTTAAAGCTGCATTCACATGATTCGTGGTAAAACGGCTAAGCTAGCAGGGAGGTATCATAGGTAACTAATCTAAACTCGCTGTTTTCACAGCAAGGCTCTGCACCCGAACCTCGTGTTGAGCAAAGAGAAAATTGTGTATCAAGTGAATGCAGCTCAACAGAAACCTTGATCCTTAAACGCATAGTTAATTATACAGTTAAAATGAAAAAAAACGATTTATCTGAAATAGCTCAAGGCGGTTTAAGGTCAGATTATTTTAGCTACAGTGGGGTACAGTTTCGATAATCCAGCATTGGAAATGATTTCATCCCGAGGAGTTTACGGCACACAACACAAGGTGAAAGTAGCAAGCAAAAACGTTTTCATTGACGACAACAAAGAGATGCACCAAAGTTTTTTCAACGCGCTTTGATAAAACAAACCCTGATTATTATTTAAAATGCACAGACAGTGCCCAGGCAATAATACAGAAAATACTACGACATACTCGAGGAATAAAAAACGCTGTGTGTTTTAATCTGACGGAAACTACACATTTCACTCGATGTAAATTATTACTGTTCTTTTTTAAAGCCCAGCATGAGCATGTCTCTGCATTTGAACTATCCTAACTGTTTTGTAGGGCTCTAACAAAACTTTGATCTGGATCATTCAGTGTTTAATGAGCTGTTATCATCCACGCAAAGTGAAAACATTAATACATATAAGACAAGCCCATATTTTTTTAAATACATAAAAAATCAGATTTTCATAAAAGAGCCCATTCACACAATTGTCAAATAATATTATCGTTGGTTTTAGTGAGTTTATATGAATAGAAACTGACTGTGGTAAACAGGTTTATGATATTGTCCCATATCGAATGCAGACCCCTAAACTGAATGGAAAATTGTGATATCAGCAATTGTGTTTTTAGGAAAAGTCAATATATCTTACCAATACAAAAGGTGTTGTTTACGTCCCTACTAGCTAGCAGCAGCAGACTATCCTGACTTTTGGTTTGTATCCTGTTGATGATGCGGTGTAATAGCACAGCCACTGTTTCCACATTTCAAGCCTGTACCCAAGATTGTTTCTGCAGTCGCTGGGGGTGGTGTTTTGTTATTATCATCACTAAATTGTTGACAACATTTATACTTTTTGTTTAATTTTGTACTGTTTAATTGAAGGTGGTAATGTCATAAAGAAGCAGCCACTAAAATAAGTCCTGGGGTTTGTGATGTCACGAAGTCAGAGGATTATTGCCAATATGGGGCCCGTCAAATGTAAGACTGCGTAACTGATAACTGTACAAGATCAACAAATATGGTACGTAATGTATGAGACACCCATTCAAATTCAAAGGCTTTCATATTTGATTAAATGTATCAATATTCAGGTCAGCGTTCACAAGAATAAAGAAACACTCACTGTCCATTTGTAGTCAAAAGCACAGTGGTTTTATGTTTTTAAATATACATATTTCTTATAACATCTGCCAACAAAAAAACATTTTATACCATTTTCTTTTAGCTAAAAAACAATAGCACAGAACAGCGACATCATTGCCACAACACATAATATATTATGGATTATTAAGGACAGTGTTTTTATGCATCTCTACATATATGCATACATTTCCTATTTCAGAAATATCTAAACTGGCCATCTCATCTTAATTCCAGTAATTCTCTTCAACTGTATCTTTCGTTATTGTGGATAATTATTCTGATATACAGAGGAATAGCTGCAGAATGTACAACATATGTGGAACAAATGTACCAGGTTAGAACAATTACTGTTGATTTCTGATTGGTTTCTGGCATTAGGTGTTAAAATTATTTAATTTGATATGACATAATTTATCGTTTATAATTAAAGCAATATTTTGTGGAGATAATGTGAAAAGATGGAGGTCAGGAAACATTCAAAATGTGACGTAATAATAATATGAATAGATATAATGCTGCTCTCCCGAGGAATCTGCTGTATACATGAATCTATTTCCTGTGCTTAGACCTTCGCAGACGTTTGTGCTTCACGTTGTTTATTTAACCTGTTTGAATCAAAGGTAGTTCACTGATTGCACTCTGATTTTTGATTTTGGTGTTATTATCTCTTAGAAAACTTTCACTGAAATGATTTGTATTGTGTGTGTGTGAGGAGAAAACTGATCCGAGGAATGGGCACTGCTGTTTGAAGTGTGTAGACAAGACCAAGTTGATTTTTATTTTTTTATTTGAGTGTGTCATTTAAGAAATAACACATTGACTTTTGGTGTGATAACATTATTTCTGATTAATCACTGTAACTTTTCTGTACAGTTACATTCCTTGTCACACTGAGCTTGAAATAAAATATAGAAAAAATGCATCTTGCAACACAGTGTAATGACCAAATACAATTTGAGAAGCACAGCTAATTCTAACATTTAGCCTGTGTGAAATATCGCCTTAAAAAGGACAAAACTCAAGAGTGACAAACCAAAGTTAAGGGCGATTTTAGAGAACTTCAAAAGGCATCGTAAAAAAGTACAAGTTCATCAGAATACACATTAAATAATCTACAATACATGTTAAAAAAAATATGCGGCTGCCTTTCATTTATTTTCCACTGTGTTACTTTGTGTTTTGTTTCATCTCTGAACATTTTCAAGGGTCCAAATCCCTTTAAAGAAATCTATACTGATGAAATACTGTAAAATCATTCACCAAAGCCTATTTACTCTGTACAGCTTATCATGTTTTATTAAAGTTGGTTATAGTATCTTTATTCACGGTTTCTGCTCATTTGTATGATTCACAAAAGGTCCCTATTATGCTCTTTGGTGTTTTCCCTTTCCTGTGTGTTTATAAGGCAAGTTTATTTATATAGCACCTTTCAGCACACAGCAATTCAAAGTGCTTTACAAAATAAAATAAAAGACATTTAAGAATAAATACAGTAGAAACACATTATAAAATGACATTTCAAAACAGGCATTTAAAAAGCAAAGATCATAAAATAAACACAACAGGTATAAAATACATGAATAAAAGCCATACTGCAGTGTGAATATGAACAACTCACTCAAATGCAGCGTCAAAAATATACGTTTTTAGTCTGGATTTAAAAGTATCAACAGTTGCAGCGGACCTGCAGGATTCAGGGAGTTTGTTCCAGATTGTCGGGGCATACAAACTAAACGCTGCTTCTGCATGTTTAGTTCTGACTCTTGAAACAGAGAGCAGCCCCGTCCCAGAAGACCTGAGACTCCTGGACGGTTAATAGTTATGCAGGAGATCGTTTTTTTAGTGAGACCTGTGAAGACACCATTACAGTAGTCGAGCCTGCTGAAGATAAAAGCATGGACAAGCTTTTCTAAATCCTACTGTGACATTAGTCTTTTAATCCTAGATATGTTCTTAAGGTGATTGTATGCAGACTTAATAACTGTTGTAATGTGACTTAAAACTAATGTCGGAGTCCATCACTACACCTAGATTTCTTGCTTTATTCGTTGTTTTGAAGTCTGCTGACTGAAGCTCTGCAATGACTTTTAATCGTTCCTCCTTTGCTCCAAAAACAATCATCTCAGTTGTCTTTTTGTTCAATTTGAGAAAGTTCCTACTCATCCAGTCATTGATGTGCTCACTGCACTTACTCAATGTTTTAATCGGAGAATAGTCTCCTGCATGGTGACATTTTTATATAAACTTGGGTGTCAATTCAATTCAAAAACTTTATTTATCCAGGTGAAATCCCATTGAGATCAATGATCTCTTTTTCAAGGGAGACCTGCAGCAGTAGGTTCCACATGAAGACATAAAAACATAAACAACAGAACAACAAAAGGACATCATACAATCTGCATATGGTAACTAAGGTCGTTGTTTTTCATTATTTGAACCAGTGGTAGCATATACATATTAAAAAGCAGTGGTCCTAAGATGGAGCCTTGAGGAACCCCACATTTCATATTTGTCATCGCTGATGTGTAGTTACTCAATAGAGACAAATGTTTCTGTGTAAATGGCCTGCAAAATCCCTTTGTTCCCTCCAGAGGGAGTTTCTCTCTCACATACTCCCCCCAGTAAGTACATTTACTCAAGTGAGGTTCTTAGTATTGATGTATTACATGTCTGATATATGTGTCATATATGTGTCACTTCACAAAATCGCAAAAATAAATCTAATGAATTATTATTATTAACACTTAAGTACACATTTGAGGAACTTGTACTTTACCTGAGTATTTTCATTTGATACTTTTACCCTACTACATTTTGGAAGAAAATGTTAATACTTTTTTCCACTGCATTCATTTGACCAGTGGCGGCGAGCCGTCAGGGCCCTCTAGGCCCTCTGTGAGGGCCTAATAATATTTGAAAACATTAAAAAAAAACATTTTTTTTAAAATATTTTTTAAAATATTTTTTGTTGTTACATTTTTCATTAGTTTTACCAAAATAACTTGATTTAATTGTATTTAAAATAACATTTCCAAATAAATAAAACCTTCGAATCTGCCTGTTCAGTTTCTGTTGGAATGTGAAGGGTTAAATGCTGTCTCTGTGAGTTATGTGAAGACCGAAGAGCTTGTTGGTCCCTCTCTACATTCACAGAGGGCCATCTATAGTAAATCAACGAGAGAGTAATGTCAAATGACAGTACAATTGGCCAATCATATCTTCCCTCTAAATGGGCGGGCTTTATTTTCGCGGACTTTATGACAAGTTTCGCCCTCTGTGAGGTCTATGCAAGTGGTGCAGTGGGCCCTTCTCACTTCTCTTATTTTTCATTTCCTGGTTCCTCGGTCTCGGTCTCACCGGAAGTTGATTTGTCTGCGCCATCTTGAGTAGCGTCCCAATGGCCTTATTTTTGCCGGAGGATCGAGGAGCGATAATGGAGGAGCGATAACCGAGGAACCATCAGACCATCCTCCGATGAAATCCTCAGACACTCGCCCAGCCCCTTACTGTGTATCGTTCACTAATTGGACGATGCAGCGCATGCAGTGATCTGATGCTTCTTGACATGAGAGCAGAGTGAAGAAAATACATGAACCTCACGGGAGTCACTGCTCAGTTTATACCGTGTTTTGTTTCAATTCATGTATCATTTAGTTACAAATATGTAATATATCTGAACAACAAAGTGGTCAAAAATCATTTGATCATCACGATCAGCTGTGCAGCGTCATCACAAACGGACATCACTTCACGTGACGCTCTGGAGGAAAGGACATCCCATTGCTCTTAAAACTAATTTCCCTGCTTCTCGTGGTTTCCTTGCGTCCCTCCATGCTTCCCTGGTGGGAGGGACTAGACGCAGGGAAACGACGCAAGTGAGGGACGCAAGGAATCCATTTAACCGAAGTGAGAAGGACCCAGTGACGTGTCCTAAAATCCGGAAGTAAGCTGCGCTCGGATTCCCTCGACAGAAAGCAATGAGATTTCTCCATAGGATTTTGGAAAATAGTTTGAAATAAGGTCTGTGGAAAACGAACCTGTTAGATAAATGCACGTTTTGTTCAGCCGGATAATATCCACATGTCTACTCTACTTTTATTATTTTCGAATCATAAATCTAATCGATAGATTTATGATCAATAGATTTATGATTAGCATAAGTTCGTTCACGATGGCTCACTTCAGTGATAGTGATGACATCGTTTGCAAAATTATTAACCGAGTCATTTTCAAGATTGAGTTACAATGATAAACTGGAGTGGCAAAGGATCAGCTGCATGACCCGCCATCAAGTGCTTCATCCAAAAGGACAGGAGGATGGACTTTGTATGTGATCATCAAAGGTAGGCCTAAGTCATTTTCAATGTGGGCCGCCGTGCCGACTTAATTCATTTGTAATTGTTACTTGGCTGTGGGTGTTCTGTCATGATAAGTGTTTATATAAATGGTGTTGTTTTGTGTGGTAGAGGGTCGCTGTCATTGATGCGTTTTGCACCCCGGGCCGCTGTTGTGATATTCCGCTGAAGTATACGCTGTGACGTAATAACTTTTTTTTCGAGGGAAAGGGGGGGGGGGGGGGGGCCTAGGTATCTAGATGAAACCATCCAATATTTTATTTAAGTAACTAAAAGCATGAGTGGGTTAACAGAAAATTAACTGGCAGCAATTTTGCCAAGAAGTGTTTTGTTCTTCTTAAATGTGAAGATGTACTGCTTTTGCTTTAAAATATGGTTTCAGTACTTTAACTTAAATTAACTTGAGTATTTTTACAGTGTGTTATTAGTACTTTTACTCAAGTAAAGAATCTCAACACTTTTTACACCACTGCTAAAGTTGTGTAAATTGAACGGAAGTCTGTTTTGGTAAAATACCTTAATAAAGTCTATGAAATACACCTTTAACAACCCAGATCCTGGTGTAGGTCGCCCACTAGTGGTTGAACACGTACATCGCCTTTCATTTTCACCTGAAGACTGAATGAGGAATCCGCACTCCCAACATTATCCTGCAGAGAGAGTAGAGGCTCGTCCAAATATATTAGTGTGCAATGGGGATTATTATTATTTTTAAATAAAGTTATATTAGTCTATGGCGCGAGGACTGTAAAAGGTTGGAACAAGTGACTACAAAGGACAACAATACACAACAAACCGCAGTGCTCCAGACTGAGTGGAGCCAGCAACTTGTGAGACGTCCCAGAGCCGCAGCACGACCACTGTAAGAACTACAACTTTACACTGTAACATCATTAACGTATTATTTTTTTAAACACGTAATTGTGTTGAAGTTGTAGGGTGTGCTGCTGGTATTATATTGGACGCTTATGACCATAATTATCTGTCAAAGGCGGAACAAGTTTGTTCACTCGTAACATTCACAAAATTTCTGTGCAATGAAAACGTGTTACGAACAGTTAGTCGTTAACCTAACTCATTTTGGAAACCAATATTATATATAAGTTATGGTTTATAGTATGGTGGTTTGTTTGATACAATTTGGAACTGAAATCTCCTCAGCGGTAACGCTAAAGCAAGCCCTAGTTTATCAGTAAAGCGGAGTGATATGCACTCCGCCTCACCATTCTACTTGTGTCCAGGATCTGGAGGACATGGCACGGGGAGACGGAGAGAAGAAACGCTGGAAAACGAGAGGAAATATTTAAGCGAGTAGCAACTGCACTCTTAACGTGACACGAAAACGCTTTGCCATGGCTCTCATGGGGTTCTGTTGAGAGGTATGTTACTAAGCGAATTGTCTCATTAAAAGTGAACTCCAGTGAGCTGCATCAGCAGGATACGCTGGGCAGAGGAGGGCTGGGCTAACAGTTAGCTTAGCATTAGCCTCAGTTGTGAGGAGTTCAAAAAGTTTCTGGAATGGAGGAGGAAGGGTGAAGTAACTTCGGCTAACCGTTACGAGGTAAAAACTATGGCTCCAAAAGTCTTGTTTTAAAGAGGAAACGGCGTCCTAAAGTGGTAAACTAGATGGTTAAAGTTGTCAGTTGTTATTAGGTGTCTGACTGTAAATGTAAGCTAAACAAGTTGTGTACTGTTAGCTAAGCTAGTTAGCAAATTACTTACATTAGCTTGCTACATACCAGGGTAAGCTAACAGCACTGGAATAATGTATTATGTTATGACTGTGCTTACTTTTGGGCTACATTTAAATCAGAGCAGCACTAAAAGCTATTTGTACTGCTGTTTGGGGATTTGTGTAACGCTAGATGTTTCTGAATCTCTTTCTCCCTTTCTCTGGGTAGGGGGTGCTTACTACTCACCGGGTCGTTCTTCCATATTGTCTGTGTCCTGTACTTCATACATGTCAAGTATTTCAGGCAGATCTCACACACACAGTTATGATTGTGTGGGAAATTATTCCCAATGTTACGTGTTCTGTATGCGAGAATGAAAGCGTTACTTTAACTTAAATGGGAAAAGACTGTGATGATCAGCTTCATACGCAGGCCATTTTTAACAGAGATGTTGTTGTTTACCACTTGTTTTTTTCACTTTTTATGGAGTAGTTCTGGCTTTTGGAAAGAGCTTCAGATGAGTATTGATTCTTCAGTATAAATGATATCACATGGTTTTCTAAAATGGTTTTAAAGCATGTTATCTTCTGCTGAAAGTATACTGTGCCATCTGTTAAAATATATATGAACATTGGCCATCGATAGTAGGAAAACAATTGCCTCTCTTTTAGAAAAGTCATATCAAAAATATGTGGGCATCTTTTCTTAGATACACATTTATATAACCCATATTCTCAGTTATTCTGAAGATAAGAATCATAAACCATCTTCCATCTGTAAACCCTGGGTTACAGTCCCCCCCCCCCCCCCAATTCTCTCTCAAAATGTGAAAGTGTGTTCATTCAAGATGGATTTCATGTTCAGCCTTTTGATGTCATTGATGGTGGACACACAAAGAGCTATCAGTGTGATGATCAGTTTGTAAAAGCTTTATCTGAAGGATTAGTCATTTAGATGCAAATCAGCCTTTATACAGCGTTACCTCAGGCATGTAAGATCTATGACCTGTTCACCAAACAATATGTTCCTGCTCGTTTCGGGAAGATAGGACACGTTCCTATGTTGAAATCTATGATTTGGCATTGCTCACCCTTATACAATGAACTGATGAATCACTGCTGATGATCTAAAAGAGGCCTGACTGCATCCAGATCTCTGACTGATCAGGATATGTGGAAACAGCTGCTGGAACCTTATCTGATGAATGTCTGCAAAGCCTACAGACTGGTCATTATTTGTGCCAACATGAGTCTTTAGGAGGTTTCCCTCCACTTTCATGTGCCTGTGGAACAATGAGCAGTGGAAGTGGGTGCAGTGGTGTTGGACAGCTGTGTGCTGGAAGGGAGGGATCGGGCAGAGATGGGCTGAGGGAGGAAGCAGCCCTTTGTGGTCACATCCTTTTTGACTAAGGCCATTTTCACAAGCCCCCAAACAGCTGCTGCAGGCTGCATGTGTTTGATTGTCTGCTGTCTGTGCTGCATGATATGGACAGGAGTGTCAGATGTCACAGCATTTCATTTAGCGCAGTCAGGAAGATGGTTTGAAACATTTCATGTCCCTACATCAGTTGGTGTTAACTTGTGGCAATCATCCTAAAGCAATACTACATTCATTTGTAGGGTTGTTATTCACTCGTGTGTGTTATTATTCACTCGTGTGGTTCTGCAATGTAGAAATGGATAAACGAGATAACGATCATGCTGTAATAATGATATTAAGCTATGGAAAAAGAAAAGGGCTTTATTTGTTTCTAACACCTTTTGAATTTGTAATGTATTTTAATGTCTGAGTACTAAGTGTTTGCAAAAGTTGAACAAATAACAAATGGTTTGATTCTAGTTGATATTGGAGTTGAGATATGATTCAAGATATTGAAGAATTACAATGATTTAGTTAATGTGGATCTATACTAAACAAATATCTTAGCCTACACTTTAAGCATTGTTTAACTGGCTCTTAAACGTCGTTACAAATATGTGTATGCTGATGAATGATGGATTCTGATTGTAATCTTTCATGATATTGCGTGCTGTATGGTGGGCATACTTACCAGCATTTACATGCTGATGGGGGGCCATTTGTTTAGCTGTAAGACTGTCTTTTCATATACATGACAAGTTCGGCATGCAACACTTGACACCGATCAGTCCTGCTGGGATTTGGGATGACGCATTTATCTGAGTCTTCATGGAAATGATGTGTCGGATCAAAAGGGGACTGCATGCTTTTTGATCATCCTACTAGTCACATGTTCAGCTGAGGTTCAGACTTCATTCATAGTTGGATTTAAAAAAAAAAAAGAAAGAAATGGTATTGTGTTTTATATATTTACAAAAGTCAGGAAAATGGGCTTGTTTATCTACAGTGTTGATGTAATGGCAAAGAATTGAGTGAGTCGCCAAGCTTTACATGTGTCTCTTCTCTCTTTTGCAGAAGGCTTGTGGACTGGTTGGAGGAGTCAATCGGGACTGAAGAGGAGCAGGGAGTTGTTGTTAAGAAGCAGCGTCTTCCTTAATTCTCAGCCTGTTGCCTTGCACCGGTGAGACCTGCTTCAGTTGGACAGAGGTCCTGATCTGAGCCCCTGCAGGCTGCACCCCCCCCCCCCCCCCCCCCTTCCCATCAGTGGTGGTGAACCAACTTCGGACCGCTTGCTGCAGGGCCCTTCCTGAGCAGCAGCAGCTGCGTCCTGCTTGCTGACTCCCCTCCCTCCCCTGCTTCCTGTCCTTGGTCAGACAAGGCTACAGCCTCCTCTCCCCTACCCCACCCCTCCCCTACCCCACCCCTCATCTCTGCTGGCCTGTCACACACACTGAAGTGGTTTCTCTTGTTAAACACGTTTTAGGCTACAAACACTAATCGGAGAACATCAACAGGGGACTCCTAGACTCCCCATTGGTCCTCCCCCTTTTTTCTACCTACACTGCATCATCCAGCATGACCTCCATGTCCAGTCTCTTCTCCTTCACGAGCCCAGCTGTCAAACGCCTGCTCGGCTGGAAGCAGGGCGACGAGGAGGAGAAATGGGCAGAGAAGGCGGTGGACGCGCTGGTGAAAAAGCTGAAAAAGAAGAAGGGCGCCATGGAGGACCTGGAGAAGGCTCTGAGCTGTCCCGGGCAGACCAGCAAGTGCGTCACCATTCCCAGATCGCTGGACGGCCGCCTGCAGGTGTCCCACAGGAAAGGCCTGCCGCACGTTATCTACTGCCGAGTGTGGCGCTGGCCCGACCTGCAGTCGCACCACGAGCTTAAGCCCCTGGAGGTGTGCGAGTACCCGTTTGGCTCCAAGCAGAAGGAGGTCTGCATCAACCCGTACCACTACAAGAGAGTGGAGAGTCCTGGTATGTACTCATACTTTACTACTGATAGTGGACTACAGATATCAACTTGCCTTGTGCTGGACACTAATGTTTAACACAAAAACTGTATTCAATATTTCAGCCATTTCCATTTCCAAACATATTAGACGTAACGTATGTGACAGATTAGGCCAGCGTAGAGCTGTGCACATCCCCGAGTTATATCTCTGAGCAAACTGTGTAGCCGGTAAACAAATCCACAGAGGTCAGGAGGCTGTCATCACACGGCCGTTCCACCCGCCCCCCGTACATTTCACAGAAAATCAATATCACTAGCTCTTTTAGGATCTTATTAGATGATATGCCTCAGGCACTCCAGATGGGGTGTGGCATCGGAGAGTGGATCACTAAATGCATAAAGCACTCAGACCAAACTTCCAGCACTTTCTCATCACTAGCCCTTCTCTTCCTCCTTCTTTCCCGGGCCTCGAGTCACACACTGCCTCACACACACTAACGGCCAGGTGACCCTGAGGGGACAGCGGCTCTGACATTACACTGCTCTGGGACTGCCAGCTCTGTATTGACCAGTCCGATGATATGGATCACATGTCAGTCAGGAGAGGCTGAAAAGCAAAGCTCATTGGGTAGCTTTTGGAGGGCCAGCCTTGGAGTCGTGACGTTTAAAGTCACTTAGGAGATGATAATCAAGAAGCACTCTATCCGCTGCATGAAGTCGAGAATGGAAATAAATGTGGATGACCTCTGTTGTATCTTTACCAAGGTCTAAAGTGGCTTTTGAAGAATTCAGAGTTGTTGCTGTTTGGTCGTGTTTTGTAATTTATGTGTAACGGCTTCAAAACAGGGGTTGAGATTCAATCAGAAAACGTTATTTATCTGGGGGGAAATTGGGTTTTGTGACAGACAGTTGTTCCATTTTAGAATAAAATATGATAATGCATAAATATGAAACATTTAATAAAATATATGTATATAAGCCTACAAAAAAATATATATATAAAGTACATTTATATAAACATAAGAAGTACGATATGTACAGTGGTGTATAAATACTAATAAGATATTATTGCTGAATGGCACATTTAAAAAATTGTTTGGCTGCTGATGGTACTACAAAATATAAAAAACAATAAATATGTAAAATGTCTATCACAATAAATACAGAGGTGTTTAGGTATTACAAAATATATTAATGATTTAAAAAAACAAAACGGATATTGCTGGAAATGTACTGTGCTATACTCAAGTATTTAAAGTGTTAATTTTGTGCGGTTGAATTATTGCAGAGGTTACATAGTTACGTTTTTCATAAAAAAAGAAAGAAGTGTAAATAATAATAAAATACCTTGTTCCTCCGTCTTTGGGCTTCATTAATTTCTTATGCCAAACTCATGTCCCCCCCCCCTCCTCTGTTCCCCCATCAGTGCTCCCTCCGGTCCTGGTACCGCGGCACAGCGAGTTCAACCCGCAGCACAGCCTGCTGGTACAGTTCCGTAACCTCACCCACAACGAGCCGCACATGCCCCTGAACGCCACCTTTCCAGAGTCCTTCCAGCAGCCCCACAGCGGGGGCGGCAGCGGGGGCGGAGGTGTGGGGGGAGGAGGTGGTGGTGGTTCTTTTCCCATCTCGCCCAACTCTCCGTATCCCTCGTCCCCAGCCAGCAGCGGTACTTATCCAAACTCTCCGGCCAGCTCGGGGCCCTCCAGTCCATTCCAGCTCCCAGGTACGACACACACACTCTCTATGTACCTGGCCCTGGGTGAGGGGCCAAACTATTGTGTTGTTTTTCTGGATAGTTGCTGCCAAGTGTCCCTCAAGAACTGTGAAAAAACAAGAGTCTCTGGTTTTATTTCAATTTTTTGAAGTTGTTTAATGTGAAGGGAAAAATGACAGTGTTGGTCCCAAAAGGTCACAATCGAATCGGATCAGAAAACCAGATAAAAATTATTTTTGATATGCATTTAATACATTGAAGTATCATCTTCATTGTGTACTACAATGTCAGACAATTCCATTTGTAATTACAAATAGCTGTAAAAAGGGCTTTACCCAATGTCACTTTTCTTACCGTCAAAGCTCCTATTCTGGTTTTTCTAGTGACGCTTTGAATGTCTGCTGTCTTATTTTAGGATGTCCCTATTAATCCTCACTTGAAATGAAGCGATGAATCACACGGATTGAGAAGGTCACTTGTTTGTGTTTTATAATATAACTCAGTGTGTGCTTCTCTTTGTGTTGCAACCATAGACTGTATATATAAATGGACGTAGTGTCCGTGACGTCACCCATAGGATTCTGCAGAGTTGCCGTGAAGCCCTTAGTAGGCGGAGTCGGCCACTAACGGCTCGACTGTGACGTCAGAGTCTAATCCCGCCTGCTCCAAATAAGGGCAAAGAGGCGGAGCCGAGGCGGGACCTGCTGCCTCCGAACTGGAAGTAAACAGAGCTAGCTCAGGCTAAGAAGCTAAGCTAACATGAAATACATGCATACCAAGTTACTGCTAACAGTGTAGTTCCCCTATAAACGTTACATTCATAATCAAATGAGACAATCTGCAAGAGAATTAGCTATATTTTGTTATTCTTAATGCTTGTCATTCACACGTTGAGAAAAGACGGACTCCACCGCCCGGACCTAACGGAGCCGCAGTGGGCTAGCTCCGGGACGCCGGCTGGAGCTAGCCCTCTGCGGCTCCGTTAGCTCCGGTGGCCACGACTAAGATAATTGGGTCCCCTATTAACATTTGCTCCCGTTTAGCATTATGGGCGTCATAGCCATAGACTATAGAAGTCTTACCCAAGGCTGAATCATAAACTAAAATGTATATGTATAAAGGGTTATGTCCTTAGCTGGCTAATAAGTAGCAAGCTAAGCTACCAAGCACACAAACACCTGCGAACGGGGTTAACATGTATAATATTATAATTTTAGACTTCTTGGAAGTTCTGTTAGTACATTCAAGCGCACAGCACAACATTTTAGTTGTCTGGTATTAGTGACAATGTTCCCTAAAAGGCACAATCACCACGAACACGGCTAAAGGGTCAAGTACAGTAACTACAACTAACTAACGTTGTAGCCTCTATGGTTGTAGCCTAGCAGAGTGGACAAGTTGCTGTTAGCTGACAGTGAGGCATGTACGTGTCCATCAAAGTGACCACGCCCTAATTTATGCAAAAGCTTTAAGGCTTAATATTAATTAAACAGATGAGTTGAGAAAAAATGCACCCCCCACACAGTAGTCATGAAGGGGGAATCTAACTATACAGAGAATATGTTTTTTTTTAAACATGTTTATTTCTGCTGTAAAGTTGGGCATTTTAACATGGGGGTCTATTGAAATTGCTCCCTTCTGCAGCCTGCTCCTACTGGCCACTAGATGAACTGCAGTGTGTGGCACTTCCGCATTGGCGTCCCGGCTCTTCCCCAGAGTTTGCCGCTTGGTTGCAACCAGGAGAGCGTACCGTTTTTCTGATCCCAGTTAGAGTTGTTTTTGAATGGCTCAATGACAACTAATATGAATTTTGGTTAAACAATATCATCTGCATTCTGAAAATGTTATTAGATCAATCAATACATCTTAACTTTGGAGTTATTTTGCTTGGAGTTACATTTTTAATGAAAACAATCCTATGCAGTCACTCCTGGAATACTACAAACCATATACAGTGCGGCAAAATAGTATTTAGTCAGCCACCAATTGTGCAAGTTCTCCCACTTAAAAAGATGAGAGGCCTGTAATTTTCATCCTAGGTACACTTCAACTATGAGAGACAGAATGGGGGGAAAGAATCCAGGAAATCACATTGTAGGATTTTTAATGAATTAATTGGTAAATTCCTCAGTAAAATAAGTATTTGGTCACCTACAAACAAACAAGATTTCTGGCTCTCACAGACCTGTAACTTCTTCTTTAAGAGCCTCCTCTGTCCTCCACTCGTTAACTGTATTAATGGCACCTGTTTGAACTCGTTATCAGTATAAAAGACACCTGTCCACAACCTCAAACAGTCACACTCCAAACTCCACTATGGCCAAGACCCAAGAGCTGTCAAAGGACACCAGAAACAAAATTGTAGACCTGCACCAGGCTGAGAAGACTGAATCTGCAATAGGTAAGCAGCTTGGTGTGAAGAAATCAACTGTGGGAGCAATTATTAGAAAATGGAAGACATACAAGACCACTGATAATCTCCCTCGATCTGGGGCTCCACGCAAGATCTCACTCCGTGGGGTCAAAATGATCACAAGAACGGTGAGCAAAAATCCAAGAACCACACGGGGGGGACCTAGTCAATGACCTGCAGAGAGCTGGGACCAAAGTAACAAAGGCTACCATCAGTAACACACTACGCCGCCAGGGACTCAAATCCTGCAGTGCCAGACGTGTCCCCCTGCTTAAGCCAGTACATGTCCAGGCCCGTCTGAAGTTTGCTAGAGAGCATTTAGATGATCCAGAAGAGGATTGGGAGAATGTCATATGGTCAGATGAAACCAAAATAGAACTTTTTGGTAAAAACTCAACTAGACGTGTTTGGAGGAGAAAGAATGCTGAGTTGCATCCAAAGAACACCATACCTACTGTGAAACATGGGGGTGGAAACATCATGCTTTGGGGCTGTTTTTCTGCAAAGGGACCAGGACGACTGATCCGTGTAAAGGAAAGAATGAATGGGGCCATGTATCGTGAGATTTTGAGTGACAACCTCCTTCCATCAGCAAGGGCATTGAAGATGAAACGTGGCTGGGTCTTTCAGCATGACAATGATCCCAAACACACCGCCCGGGCAACGAAGGAGTGGCTTCGTAAGAAGCATTTCAAGGTCCTGGAGTGGCCTAGCCAGTCTCCAGATCTCAACCCCATAGAAAATCTTTGGAGGGAGTTAAAAGTCCGTGTTGCCCAGCGACAGCCCCAAAACATCACTGCTCTAGAGGAGATCTGCATGGAGGAATGGGCAAAATACAAAATACCAGCAACAGTGTGTGAAAACCTTGTGAAGACATACAGAAAACGTTTGACCTCTGTCATTGCCAACAAAGGATATATAACAAAGTATTGAGATGAACCTTTGCTATTGACCAAATACTTATTTTTCACCATAATTTGCAAATACATTCTTTAAAAATCAGACAATGTGATTTTCTGGATTTTTTTTTTTTTTTTTTCTCATTTTGTCTCTCATAGTTGAGGTTAGGATGAAAATTACAGGCCGAGTGGGAGAACTTGCACAATTGGTGGCTGACTAAATACTTTTTTGTCCCACTGTACCAGTGTTAATCGCATGAGTGAAATATCTGCAACTCTGCAGATATACCAGCTTTGAACTGTATAAAAAGACATGGAAAGAAAGCTTCGCAACCTTCCAATGATTTAAAAATGTCGATGAATGAAGCCTCAAACATTTTGGTACAGCCCTAGTTTAAACCCATGCATGATAACTTTATCAGTAGGCGAAAAAGTTTTACCAGGTCAAGTAATTGTATTAATCCGAATAAAGCTGAACCCCTGCATGAGAACAAAGGAAATGCCAGCTAAGCATTGTTCAGCAGAGCCAGGGCTGCTGGCTGCTGTCAAGGCGCTAACTCAGCGGAGCAGGCCTCCTCTGTTTCATGTCACTGACCGGAGACAGAACAGACACGTCTAGCCTGAAGAAATATCACGTCACTGAGACACTCCTCTCTGTCATGTTCAGTAGTCTTGATTGATTGGAGTAATACTTTTTGACTATAGTATTTTTGTAGGCCGACACGGAAGTTAGCATTTCAAGGGCTACCTCAACAAAAAGCCATGATCATTATAGTTATAAAAAAATAAGAGAATAAAGGAAAAACAGGTATAAAATACTATATGACAGTAAAAAAAGTTGTTATTAATAAACAAGAATACAGTTTGAAAGGGGAGTGATTTGTAAAATATCCAAAAATAAAATCTGCTTACAGTTCTGTTTCATATGTTGAGAGATGTATCCATAGATCTCATGTTGCTCTCAAAGTGCACCAGATTGATGCTTTTAACTTCAACATTTAAAAACAAATCTTCCTAGAGGAGGTTAGCCCCCCCCCACTTAAATCGTGTCCACATGGATAGGAAAGTAAATACTTTTGCACACATCTTGTGTCCATATCTTTCTGTTTTGGTGGTCATGCCACAACCGTGCACGTGCATGCATGAGCGAGTCATGGTAAGATATCTGGATTAAGAGGTTGCTTTTACTTTGCACAGCATGAAAGAAAGGCCGAATCAATGGGCTGTGATTTTTGTTTTTTAAGCAGAGGTCAATAATTTGTACGGCCCTCGGAGGATGTTGAAAAAATTGAAATGGCCCTTTGAGAGGAACAAGGTTCCCCACCCCTGACTTACATACACCAAACCTTCCGGTTTTATTCCTATCAATATTCTGAAGGTTTTTACAGAAGGGTTTGTTCATATATCATTCATAGCCTGAATTATATAACATTGTATACCTAAAAACATGGCAATTTTTTTTTATACTTTAGGGCTGTTGACAGTATTTTCTGATTTATGGAGTAATAAAAAGAGATATCCAAAATCCCTTCTGTAAAAACTTTAGATTCTAATATGACTACAAAATGAAATAAGAATTTTGAACCTGGCTTTATCCAATGTTCGGATTTGTGTTCCTGAAATGTATTAAAATGTGCGCACATTTAATGAGGTTATGGCTCATTTGCATATTTAAACATGCTGTTTCATAACACTTTTTAATACAAAAAACAATTGTCTTAATGTAAGTAATTAACTGGAGAGATGTCTAGCTGATATCTTCAAGTAAAAATAATGACCCTATTCACCTGTAGTGTCTCGCCTTAAATCCCCTGATGGGTATTAAGCATCTAAATCAGTGACATTTCCCACTTGTAATCTAAGTGGAGATTTACTGTATTGTTATTTTCTTTGGGCCGGAATATTGGCTCTGGAAGCTCGTGTTGCATCTCTGTTGGGAATGGGTTAGCATGTGGCTTAACAAGTGAGGGACATGTGAAATGTGACACCATATCCGGGGTACATATCCTGTGATGATTGTCCAAGTCTGGGGAAATGTGTGTTTCTGAGTGTGTGAGTGTGTGTGCCAGCTGCAACAACTGGTCTCATCCTTGCTAACTGGTCTCTTAATGTCTCAGCTGACACCCCACCCCCCGCCTACATGCCCCCCGACGAGCAGCTGGGCCAGGAGAGCCAGTCCATGGAGACGAGCAGCCCCCTGGTGGCCCCTAACATGCCCAGAGGAGGTAAGGACAAACGCATTATGAGATAATGGCACTTCAGTGATAATATTACTGCAGGTGAAATACCAACCAGGAAGTGCATTTTGAAGCTTTATGGAAGTCAAAGACCACTTACTGAAGGCACGACTGGATTGCGCTGTAAAAATGTTCCCTTTGGTCTCAGCATATTTGTTAGTGCATCTGAATTCCAGACACTATTCATGATGATGCATTCCTGTAAAAATGAAGCCAGCCTTTTGTTTTGAACGGCCCTATTCTTCTGCAAAAGCATTCAGGTCACAGTGCAACTGCAACATTGACAATACAATTTCCAATTTTGTACAAATATAATTTGCGGATTTCATCATCTCTAATTAAATAGTTATTTTGCACTGAATGATATACTTCGGGGAACAATAGTTGCTGTGTACTATGCTAATCTGTTGTTAATGAATGAATCCTGTTCAAATAGTCTTGATGAGCTTTAGTGTGTCTTAAGGTAGGAGCTGGTGGTAATAATAATGATAATAATAGACCCATAGTGACAGTTCAAAGTCCCACGCTGCCAGAATTCATCCTCTATCTATTACTTTTTCTCTGTAAGATATACATCTCATGTCTAATACCTTCTAGTAGATATCTGTGTGACGATGTCCTGAGCCAAGTTTTTGACTCTCCTGTTCTTATCTCACCTGTCCCAGACGTGCAGCCGGTGGAGTACGAGGAGCCGAGCCACTGGTGCTCTATCGTCTATTACGAACTCAACAATCGAGTGGGTGAGGCTTATCACGCCTCGTCGACCAGCGTGCTGGTGGACGGCTTCACTGACCCTTCAAACAACAAGAACCGCTTCTGCCTCGGACTGCTGTCCAATGTCAACCGCAACTCCACCATCGAGAACACCCGCAGGCACATCGGCAAAGGTACGAATATCGACTAACGGCTACGGAGCCAGTTGATCAGGTGTTCATTAGATCCCATTTCATTTAAATAGCCTGATCTAACAAAAGCACGTGCTAGAGATGTTGTTCTATGGATTCAAAAAGATAATAAAATGACAACATAAACAATTCAAGTGACAACAATTATAACATTAAAGTACATGAAAATATTCAGAAGGATGTCAAAAATGTTAAGGTGCAGCTGAAAAAAAAATGATTGAGACAAGAATGCATACAGCTCAAGAGAATGAGAAGTAGGAGAAAAGTGGTGATAGGTAAGGGTCCCCCGACAGGACTAGGGGCTTGCTCAGGCTTACCTTGAACCAGCCCTATAAGCTTTATCAAAAAGGAAAGTTAATAAGCCTAATCTTAAATGTGAAGAGGGTGTCTTTCCCCCCAACACAAACTGGGTTCTGGTTCAACAGAAGAGAAACTGAGTGAATATCCTGACCCCTCTTATGTCTGTCTCTGTTATCCAGGTGTTCACCTGTACTACGTGGGCGGGGAAGTGTACGCAGAGTGCCTCAGCGACACCAGCATCTTTGTCCAGAGCCGTAACTGTAACTACCACCACGGCTTCCACCCCACCACCGTCTGCAAGATCCCCAGCGGATGCAGCCTCAAGATCTTCAACAACCAGGAGTTCGCTCAGCTGCTGGCCCAGTCGGTCAACCACGGCTTCGAGGCCGTCTACGAGCTAACCAAGATGTGTACCATTAGGATGAGCTTCGTCAAGGTGAGGCCCTCAGGAACTCAGGGAGGCACAGCTAAACATGTCACAGGTTTTTTTATAGCAAACTTCCTCACAAACATCAAATATCATGTTGCGACAAACATCATGATTATCGGTGGCACTGTTGTTAAAGAGCTTCACTCAATGTTTCCACATTTTGGAAAATGCCTTATTTTAACCATTGTGTTTAAATTGTAAGAAATAGGCTATAATTTGATATATATACTCCTTGGTCAAATAGTAGATTTTTATCATAATGTAGTATTTCTTATATAAACGTAAGTATGTTTTTTTTATTTGAATTGAAACAGTCCTGCTGAATTGTCTCCTGCCTTCTATCATCAAAGTGAATATGAACAGCTGATAATGTGAACTAGGTAAAACAGTTTGATTATTGCAGGTATTAAAGGAATGATGTCAATGTTTTTGCAATTGCGTTGAGCACTGCCAAGATGAATCAATTAGTTGTAATACATTTTTTAAGGAAAACATGTTTTAAATGTTTTCATTCAAGCTTTCTTTAATGATTTTTTCCCCCCTGATTTCTTCCAGAACAAATTGGAAGACTTTTTTTTTCAAATTTCTGACATTTAAGAAGCAAAACTGCTTATGGATATTGTTAAGAAATAATTTTTGCCATTTAAATTAATTGTAACAATTGAATGTAATGAAGTCCAGTCATGCTTGGTCTATGCGCCTTGAAAGAGCTTGAATATTACTTGATATTAACCCTTTCTTTAATTTCCTCTGCCTCCCCTCAGGGCTGGGGGGCCGAGTATCACCGTCAGGACGTCACCAGCACCCCCTGCTGGATCGAGGTGCACCTGCACGGGCCCCTTCAGTGGCTGGACAAGGTGCTCACACAGATGGGCTCGCCTCTCAATCCCATCTCCTCCGTGTCCTAATGATGGACTTGTGGAAGCTCGGGAGAATCCTTTCTACTTTTCTTTTTTTACTTTTCTTTTCTCCCCCCTTAGTGATTTATAATTGAAGGTGGTCTTAATGGCTGAACTGTTTACACTTAACTTTGGGAAGGGATATTGAACTTTGGCTGGAGATTCGACAACAGCAAACAGCCGGAATGAATTGTTGATACAGATTTACGAGTGGAGAAAGAGGAATAAAGAGCAGTAACGACATGGACACACTGCTGCTTGACAATGCTACAACACCTGCAAGAATCCAGGGCTCCATTGTCAAGCTTGAATCTGTCAAATGTTCATTTTTTGCAAGTTTTTATTGTTTTCTTAAACGTTTTTATTTCTGTGTATGTGTAGTTTTTAATGTAGCAGAACTGTGTCACTACTCTGCCTTATGTCCGACAGACAAATTGGAATTTTGCCGAAAACTTTTCTTACATCGTCGTCTCCGATATTTACAATTTGAAGATATATAGACACGATAATGTTTACCATTAGGCTCAGATATAACAAGTGGTTTCTTTTTATAGTCTCTACTGCTAGAAATGAACACTGAGCTACCACCATTTTTAACAAGTATGCCGACCTGATAGTTTTCGATATGGGAAATCAATCACTGAACAAGTTTTAACACGCCATAAGCTAACAACATTGTGAATGTTACATCTATCGCTATAGAAGTTGTCATTTATGATATATTCAGACAATGGACATCAAGTTAGATTTTTGTTTGTACTCTCGAGTTCAAGTAAGAGTGACCGTATTTTATATACTCACCGTATTAACAATATTGTGCACTCATGGATTTTGTGGAGGCATATTATTGGCGTGGGTACCAAGGCATTATGTTGATAATTGAATTCATTGTCTCAATGAAATAAACAGGTTATTTGGTAACAATGATTTGTGTATTTTATCTCTTTGTCTGTTCTTTTATACTTTTAGTAATACTTGGAAAGATGGAAAAGGAAAATAAGGGAATCCAATTATAGGATCAGAAAGCCACATGTAGGGTTAGCTATGCTATATAAATTGAAGTCTTTAGATAAAAGGTTTAAATACTTTCAAGAATCTGAAGCAAGTCCAGGTGCCCTTTTATAGAGAATACATTACATTGCATTTAGCTGACGCTTTTATCCAAAGCGACTTCCAATAAGTACATACGACCAGGAAGACACAACCCTGAAGAAAACAGAATCATATAAGTACATCAGGTATCATAGAGCCAAACATTTCAAGTGCTACTCAGCTGGCTATAGATAAGCCAGTCCTATATTAGTATATAAGTGCCTTATTAGTACATCATGGTACTCAAAGACACTTTACATTTACAGATCAAAATGAATAAAACACAACCTTCCAGGTTTAATGAATAACCTTGGCCCTTGGGAAATCTCCTTTGATTTACATTATTGATGAAAAACACTTTATGGTGGAAAGCAGAAACCAGCGGATATAAAATTCACACGAGACACGTTTAGCAAATCTTGCTTCCCGTTGATATTTTTCTTAAATCAAAGAGTTCTTAGAGCAAGAGTTTTTGAATAAAGGGATATAAAGCATCCTTCAGCCACATTTGTAGACTGATTTGGGCCTATATTTGCCTATTGTATAAGTCCTAACGTCCTGTGTGTGCAGTATTCCCACATTATGGCAGCATACATGAAACCTGCATGTAACCTGACAACTTCCTATTGGTCCACGTTGGTTTTCTACCGTAAATCTCCTAAAAGACAGGTCCCTCAACTATACCAAATACAATACACATATACATCTAAGAAAATGCGTGATTTAATATAAATGACACGTGAAATTAATATCTAAGGCAAATATTCTCTTCCTAAATGCTCCTAAACCGAGTAACTGACGGAAAGGTGCAGTGTGAAATTGCTCTTGCGTCATATTACCTCAGCAGCCGGATGTGATGTGGCTCCTAAGGAGCAAGCCAAAGATAAACACGTAGCCAGACGAACAGGGGCGAGGATAATACATATTATAGAGGGGCTACCGTGAAAAGATTGAAATGGAGTAGGAGCTAACAATACAGAGATTTTAGCAGGCAAGGAGACTTTTTCAAATTAACAAAGAAGCAAGTCTTCCGCAGACATCGAGTCGGTGAGTCCCGCAGAGTACTGACAGCTGTAACGTTACCTACTAGCTAGCTTACGTTAGCTAACCCTAGCTAACTATCATAATTACCTATCTTTGGCAGTTAACTAGGAGGTCTCTGGAGCAAAGGAAATTACTCCAACAAATGGGCATACATTCAGCTTTCTGAGAAGCATATACATAGCTCATTAGCTAAAGTAAATGTTTATTTTATCTTGCAAAAGCGGTTACAAGGTTGGAGGTGTTTTAGGCTTCAATTTAAAATGTTAGCTTAAACGTTAGCGAGCTAAGTTAGCTAAAAGAGCTATTTATTCTCTGGGATGGTTCATGTTGGGTTTAGCTACTTTCATATACACAGAAATAAGAGTCATATTGTTTTTTTGTGTTGCATGCAACATGAGGAATGTAGCATATGAAGGACGAATTCAATACCTGCAACAGTGGGAGTGTACACAATGCTAACAAAGTGCACTACTTAGTACAGGAGCAAACAGAAATCAAGCATCAATGTTTTGATTTTGAACACGTATGGTATTTAGTAATGCTGTGTGGCCTGATAAAACATATGTACAAAACACCACGTTACACTCGAGCTATGACTGTAGATTTATTGTAAAAAATAATGCTATATCAGTTTGTAGCTTTTCATAAAACAGGTGTTTTAACAAAAGTGGGAACATAATATTCTACAAAGTAAAAAATATACCTTAATGTCTTATTAATAAATAACATGTGTTAATCAGATTGCTCATTTTGTAAGGAATTATTTGATATACGGATGTGTTAACAAATACTTATAGTTGTTATTTGACCATGTGTAGTAGGTGTGATTCATGTCCAACCCCTGGGTAAATACTTCAACATTTTTATTGGATCTTCCTGAAAAAAAGTGTAACCCAATCAGTAATAAACACATCATCCTTTTTGACTTAAACTGCTTCTACTGGAGCCTATCACTTCAGTTTTGAAAATGCTACTTTGCATTACTGAGATTTCCACATGAGCAGTCATCTGTGTCGTCTGAGATGTAACAAACGATCTAAACATGGACTACGCTTCATTATCAGAGTTCTTGGATGTTGTAAATTGTTGTAATCATTATTATGAGCAGTATTGGCACAGAAGATTGTCTTCCTGATTACAAAAGAAATAGCTGGTAATTGGAATCTGTAGGTACAGGTTTGTCTGGTGCCTATATTTGACAATATCTCTGGAACAGGCCCTGAGGAGGGTCAACACTGATCTTGAGAGTGTTGCTGTTAATGCAATACTTACTCTTCAGAAAGTAGTGACATACATTGGAACACAAAATAAAATCATAAGCTGTTTCGCTGCTGAACAGATAATAATAACCCTGAACATGTATTTTACAGTTAAAGTGTTTGTACGTCACGTCACAAACAGACACTCTGTTGTGCGGCTGCATCTTATTGCCTCATTAACCCTCAAATATCACAATCATACATTATTGATTGTTTTAACCTCTTTAAAGGTTTGCTGTTGGGATGTTTTTAACCAGAGAGAGAGGGGGTACACGCATGATGGTGTCCTTACATTTTAATGATAACATAGTTTACAAAGGAGATCATTATGAAAGATTAAAATGCTATATATATTGGCAGAGAATGAAATCATTTAGCTGTGCTGCCTGAGAAATGATTTGCATGCTGCTCTGCTACATCAGTCAGCTTTCACTTGCATCAACCTGTTCTCCCTCGCTCTGTTTCCCCTCCACAGTATCTGTAGCCGGATCCAAAATGGTGCGAGCAGCCTTGGTGACCGCCACCAGCCTGGCTCTGACCGGGGCCGTGGTGGCACACGCTTACATCCTCAAAAACCAGTTCTACCCGACCGTGGTCTACCTCACCAAGAGCAGCCCCAGCATGGCGGTAAGAGCAGCGCTAATGTGAAGTCAAACCCTGAGTGACGTTTGGAATATTCAAATATCTTAACTAGGGATGCGCAGATTGCAAATTACTCAGCCAATACCAATATCGATGGTTAGATTTATAACTTGGCTGATACCAATGTATTTGTTTTAATTTCCCCCGTCCACCGGCATATGAAGACACACAGTTTTCTAATTTTGTCTTTCATTATTTAAGAAAAATGATAGCACACACATCCTTTACCAACAGTATTTGGTTGTTGCATGTCACCTTATTTGCTGGTTGCTGATGTATGGCCAATGCAGCGGTGCCTCCCTTATTAATAACATTGAAAAATGACAATAGTTCCTCCAAATCCCTCACAGCGACTTTGTAATGACTCATCTTTCTGTTCCACTTTTGTTTCTGGTTCCAGGTGTTGTACATCCAGGCCTTTGTGTTGGTGTTTCTGCTGGGAAAGTTCATGAGGAAGGTCTTCTTCGGACAGCTAAGGGCTGCGGAAATGGAGGTAAAGTGTTTTCAATATGACTCCTAATCGTTACAGTTGATTATGCAATACATTGTCCCAGCAGACAACACTGTATGTAAACCGCCTCTTTGTTAATGTGCATTATCTCCGCTCCATCACCAGCATCTCATCGAGCGCTCCTGGTACGCCGTGACCGAGACGTGCCTGGCCTTCACCGTGTTCAGGGACGACTTCTCCCCGCGCTTCGTGGCCCTCTTCACCCTCCTGCTCTTCCTCAAGTGCTTCCACTGGCTGGCTGAGGACAGGGTGGACTTTGTGAGTGACTTTATCTTTAATAAAATACAATATGGCTGTGGCTTGATTTCTTACAGTGACATGTAATAATCCGTCTTTCAGATGGAACGCAGTCCGAACATATCCTGGATTTTTCACTTCCGAGTGTTATGTAAGTTATCAGCCACGTCAGAAATCCTTCGACCCGCTCTGACTTCTGTCCTCACCTCATTTGTTTGATTGACTCTACTTATGAAACACTTCTTTAAGCTAAATGAAACTGTATGCAAATCATTGCTGCTAGCACATGAGGCCAGGTGCTCCGCAGATTAATGGACACATCAACGCACAGCAATTTAAATATTAAAAACAACATTCTAAACACTGCTGAAAAAATAACTCCTAGGCATTTCTTTGGATGTGTAGAAGTTTTATTCCATGTTGTTGATCTCCTGCAGCTCTCATGGGACTGCTGGCTATCCTGGACTTCCTGTTTGTTAACCACGCCTGCCACAGCATCATCACCAGAGGAGCCTCAGTCCAGCTCGTCTTTGGATTTGAGGTTGGTCATACTTTGAAGCTGAGTTTTGTGTTTTTGCTGTTAAAGGCAATACATCACTGCCACTCATTTTGCAATGTGCTAATGAGCATATGCTATCGCCTGCTGACTCTCCGTCTTTGGAGATAGTGCTAGTTACTTTCTTTAGAAAAGAGTTGCCAACACTGGATGGGACACACCACATCATCTTTTCATGGTTTCCTCGGTTGATGCACCATCCGCCGTATCCATTACTGGAGACAGTAACTGCAAATAACTTACAGTAATAATCTTTGGTAAATGTTGAAAGCCACTGACCGCTACCAGGGGAAACAAAAGGGCTATCCTCTTCATGTTTTTGTTTACCAAAGGTCGCCGTAATTACTTTGTCCCGTTAATTGAGACTTTGCTGGAGATTCAACCCGGTGACAGACAGAATTATGAAGTCTTATAGGAACCAAACTATAAAGAGTTATGATAAATATATATTTCTAGTCATTACATTGACTAATCAACAATTACTCCACAATCATAAGTTAAGAAAAAACACTTTTGCCACTTTTATCCAACAAATACCCAACAATATTAAAAAGTTTAAAAGCAGATGTCACGTTGAGACATGATGATAATAACACCCCACAATGCTTCACCACAACCTCATACTTTTATCCTTTACGTACTAAGTTCTTCATCCCCACACACATAACCCCTCCCACTAACTCTCCTCAGTACGCCATCCTGATGACCATGGTGCTGACCACCTTCATTAAGTACCTCCTGCACACCGTGGACCTGCAGAGTGAGAACCCCTGGGACAACAAGGCCGTCTACATGCTCTACACCGAGCTCTTCACAGGTACACAGCCAGCGGAGCTTTGAAGTGTTCTTTTAAGCACAGTGTGTGTGTGAATCAAGACCAAGGTGGTGACAGCCATACTGACATTATAGTTGATGATTTGTATTCCAGGTTTCATCAAAGTGCTGCTGTACATCGCCTTCATGACCATCATGATCAAGGTCCACACCTTCCCTCTGTTTGCCATCCGGCCCATGTATCTGGCTATGAGGTGAGCAGAGCCGCCTCCTTGACTGCTCTCACAGCTTTAAATATTCTTCAAATGAATAGAAGTTTGGCCATATCCAGATCTCCATGATGATATTTCATATATTGTTACATTATGATTTGTAGTCACTTTATATATTTAGAATGCATGTGTAAGCCATGTTTTTGTTCTCTCTCTTCTCTCAGGCAGTTCAAGAAAGCTGTAACAGACGCTATAATGTCTCGGAGAGCCATCCGCAACATGAATACACTGTGAGTAACACAAATCGTTATGTTTAGAAAGCTCCATTTTTAAAAGTTGTTTCACAAAGATAAAGCAGGATATTCAGAAGACGATATAACAGGAGGCAAACAATAACAAGACCACATGAACTATAGGTAAATAAGAATAAAAGCAATACAAATAATCAGAATACCTTTATTCTTCCTACATTGACACAATAATGTAAATGTCCTTTTTATGGTTTCAGAGAATACAAAGCTTCATTTATTTTCTTTACACAGCCTTTGGAGAGTGACAAAAAAACATATATATATATATCTTTTTTTAAAAATGTTTTTCTATAATATTCTTTCTCTGCTGTTAATTTCCCTTCTCACTGTTTCCTGTTCAGATACCCTGATGCTACTCCTGAAGACCTGCTGGCCTCTGACAACGTCTGCATCATCTGCCGGGAGGAAATGGTCACTGGAGCCAAGAAACTGCCTTGTAATCACATTTTCCACTCCAGGTGAGTCCCGTGGTCGACCATCTGACTCGGGGGGAAATATCTTAGGCCGTAAACGCAGATGTGAGACAGTCAGCATCTACAGTTACTGTTGACACTCACAGTTCCTGTATTTAAACTGTAGTCGGCTAACAGATAAACATGACCTAAAACAAGAAGCTCAACCCTAACCCCCCCCCCCCACAGCTGCCTCCGCTCCTGGTTCCAGAGACAGCAGACCTGCCCGACCTGTCGTATGGACGTCCTGCGTGCGACCACTAACAACCAGACTCCAGCCCCCGCCCAGGCTCCGCCCCCTGCTCCTGCAGCCCCCGCCAACGCCCCCGCAGCCCCGCCCCCCAATGGTAAGAGTCACAAGTCACATCATGGACACATGACGCCTAGCTACGCCCAAATAATTGGCAGAGTGGCACGCACGTCATGTGGCTGCTTAAGACTAAAGCAGTCTTTAAAAACAGCTTCTGCAATAGAGTGGTGCAGGGATGAGTCCTAAACCTGGAGATAAGTTAGCATTTTAACACTCTCCCCGTCTGGAATCAACCTTTTTTTAACTTTTTGGTTCAATGCCTTTTTACGAGAATTACATGTTTTGTTAAAAAAACATTAAAAAAGCCAGTAAACAGCCCGCTGGTGATCGCCTGTAGCTTCTATCTGTATTAAAAACGTGTCTTAGTTTAGTTGTGGTGACACCATTCAACCCTCGTGTAGTTTGTTGTTAGCGTAACGTTAGCTTTTTACTTCTGGCGGTTGCATTTACGCTTTGACTATTATAAAAAGGGTTGTAATATGTGGAGATTATCCTGCTTAACAAAACGTGTAAGTAATACAAACGTGTGTTTGCCACAGAGCTTTTTAGCAATATTACAAAATCCAATAGAAAATGTCCTTGGCTTTTTGTCCAGGGAGCCCTTAAAGCTAACGTCCAGGTCGGCCTACAGAAATGCATCATCACTGCACCACTCTATTCTGCACATTCCAATACCTAAGAGTACCGTTACCTCGAACACATTCTAAAAACCTTTTCCATTGATATGAGTCACTAAGGGCTTTCCCACTACACACATTCCAAGTGGGCTTACCCGGCTTCGGCCTAAAGAAGAAATGGAATTAGCGTCAAGCTAAGGGATACCCCGGGCTAAGAATAGGAAGTAAATGTTTGTAAAAAATGTTGACGATCCTGCATTTGTATTCACACACAGTAATAATAATAATAATAATAATAACTTGGATTTATATAGCGCCTTTCAAGGGACCCAAGGTCGCTTTACAAGTAATAGGCAAAAAACAACATAACAAAACAAAAGGCAGACAGACAAAACAACAGATCGATTTAGGGGCCGAAAGCCTTGGCAAACAGATGGGTCTTGAGGGCCCCTTTGAAGGCATCGAGTGTGGGGATGTTGCGAATCTCCGCAGGGAGAGCGTTCCAGAGGGTGGGGGCTGCCACGCTGAAGGCTCTGTCCCCGAAGGTTCGCAGTTTGGTGCGGGGGGTGGTAAGCAGGCCGGAGTCTGAGGACCGCAGGTTCCGGGGTGGGGCATGTGGGTGAAGGATGTCCGATAGGTACTGGGGGGCAAGGGCATGGAGGGACTTGTAGGTGAGGAGGAGGATTTTGTAGGTGATGCGGGACTTGACCGGCAACCAGTGTATGTGGATGAGGGTGGGAGTGATGTGCTGCCACGGCTTTGTGTGTGTGTCCCTTGTCAACAAGACCACGCATCTTATTGCCAAGGAGGAGATGATCCACAACCTGCAGTGAAACAACAACAACGTAGTGCATTATTCTCTTTTGGTTCATATTTGTTTCTTTCCAGTGGTTTAAGTTTTGAGAAACCAGTCCACATGATGTGAGCTTTCCTTGCTTAATTAACATGTAGCGTTTCCCGGACTTTGCGAAGTTAATAATTTTAATAAAAAAAATTAAAAAAAATGTGAAGCCTTCTCCAGGGTTGTTAAGGATCTCTTTTGTCCCCGTTTCGTCTCCAGTGGCCCCAGGCATGTTACCTGGCTTCCCCCCCGGCGTCTTCCCCTTCTGGGGTCCCTTCCCTGCGGTGCATCCCCCTGCTGCAGCCGCCGCAGCCCCCGGGAACACCAACGCTCCTCAGAGCAGCACAGAGGCCACACAGGCAGCCGGTAAGCATCACTCACAAAAATATAGTAAGAAATAGCAGTATTTCCATTGAATATGGTTATATTCCTTGTATTCCTAAACATAGAATTGAATACAAAGATGTGCAGTAATACAAAACAAGGTAAACATAATAATGTTTTTTATGGATTGTCATCTAAATCCAAATGTTGTGTTTGTGTCTTCAGGGAGCGCGGCCGGTTCGTCGACTGCAGACGCCGCAGCAGGTGCTGCTCCAGGATCAGCCATCCCAGGCTTCCCCTTCTCCTTCCCCCCGCCCCCCTTCCCCTCTGCACCGTGGATGCCCATGCCTCCACCTCCCCCCTTCGGTAAGAACACTCTGCACTGTTTGACTGAAATAAATACACTCTGTCGTGTTATAAGAATGCAAATTAGTCATGCGGATGATATTTTTGTCTTACTTCTTTGTAAAGCCTTTGTTTAAGGAAGTACTGAGCGTTACCATAGCAACGTGCTATTCCGTCACACTGTGAAAGTCATTTCCAGCTACATTTTTGTCTAACCTTCAAAAGTCTTTTCAAAGTGATCAAGAGTGGAGGCCTCTCACTGAAGGGAGTGTTTATTGTTCTCAATAGATTTTGTAAAACTGAAAGTAGTCTGAGCTTCTGAAACGCATTGTGCTGCTTGTAATGATCATTGTCTTGATTATTAATCCATGTCACATAATGGTGACACATGCTCATGAGTGTTAAAGCACACGTCCTACAATGACTTTTTTTACTCAAAAACATACATTCTCCTCTCCCCCCTCCTCTCCCCCAACTGCAGTGTCTTCGATGCCCCCCCCTCCCCCCTCCCTGTCCCAGCTGTCAGAGGAGGAGCTGAGGCAGCTGGAGGCAGACGGTCGTCAGGGTCTGGAGGCTCGGCTGCAGTGTCTGCAGAACATCCACACGCTGCTGGACGCCGCCATGCTCAACATCCACCACTACCTCAGCACCGTGGCCACACTCAGGTAGCCCCCCCCCCCCCCCCCTTCATGTGGGATTTAAATTTGCAGCTTTCAGTTGACCGACTCAGCATATTTCTGTCTCTGTTCCCCGCAGTCCTCCCCGGTCTGAGGCCAGCACTGCAGAAGCCAGCGGGACAAACACCACCCCCCCCTCTGCTTCCGCTGAACCCCCCGCAGCCAGCACCAGCACAGACAGCCAGGAGAAGGACTCCAGCAGCTGTAAGTACACTGACCTTCCCCACCAAACAGAACGACCACCAAATATCTCCCCTCTGAGAGATATGGTTAAAAAGAACACAAAGGTGGTCCAGGAGGAGATTCAGGTGATAAGGGGGGGGGGTTACCTTGGTTGGTTATTGGCTAATGGTTACACAAGCCAAAAAAACATTATGACATCATAAAGTTGCTAAACTCTGATCAGCTGATTTTCAGACAGGTTTTTATTTAATAGATCATGACAAAAAGTGAGCCAATCTTTTGTCCTGAAACTTTCAGAATGTCTCTACACAGAGGGGACACGTGTTGATGTAGAAGAGACATGAAGAAGAGGGGACACGTGTTGATGTAGAAGAGACATGAAGAAGAGGGGACACGTGTTGATGTAGAAAAGACATGAAGAAGAGGGGACACGTGTTGATGTAGAAAAGACATGAAGAAGAGGGGACACGTGTTGATGTAGAAAAGACATGAAGAAGAGGGGACACGTGTTGATGTAGAAGAGACATGAAGAAGAGGGGACACGTGTTGATGTAGAAAAGACATGAAGAAGAGGGGACACGTGTTGATGTAGAAAAGACATGAAGAAGAGGGGACACATGTTGATGTAGAAAAGACATAAAGAAGAGGGGACACGTGTTGATGTAGAAAAGACATGAAGAAGAGGGGACACGTGTTGATGTAGAAAAGACATGAAGAAGAGGGGACACGTGTTGATGTAGAAAAGACATGAAGAAGAGGGGACATGTGTTGATGTAGAAAAGACATGAAGAAGAGGGGACATGTGTTGATGTAGAAAAGACATGAAGAAGAGGGGACATGTGTTGATGTAGAAAAGACATGAGAAAGTGGATTTTGCATAATAGGTGACCTTTTAAATATGTTTTTTTCCCTCTTGTTTTGTAGCGGAGCAGGCGGAAGCAACTTCTTCTCAGGCGGCCGACTCTACATCCATCGCCTCGGACATGGACACAAAAGAGGAGACTGAGGATGGAGTAGCGGGGGAGGATGGAGAGGAGGACGCAGAGCCCAACGCCTCAGAGCTGAGGCGCCGCCGCCTCCGTAAGCTGGAGACGTCGTCGCCGTCCTCCTCTCCGCCTCCGGACAACTGATCCCCGCGCTCTGACTCGGACATTTCGCCGTGGACCGACAGGAACTCTGATCCATCGCTGCCGCCGCGGTCCTTTCTTCCTCGCGACCTCCCACAGGCTCAGGTTTTGGAACTGTGTCGACCCGGACTCAGGACTCGATGATCGGTGCCGCCTTTCTGGAGTGTTTCTGCGTCGGAAAAGCAATAGCACCACCTTTTTAAGGAAACCTAGAATGACCACTGCAATAACACTGCAGGTGTTTGAGAGTTTAATCAGGCGGGAGAGGAATTTCAAACCTTTTTTTGGTCAATGTGAGAGAGACGGTGTTCGGATTTGTGTTTGGTAGTTTAACTGTCGGTGAGGTCCTCGCCTGCACTTTGATTTTTCTTTTTCTTAATTCCCATTCATCGACATGTTACACCTGGATCTAGATCCAGTGAATTCAAATCAAAGGGGAAGTAGTTCAAACTGCTTTGGCTTCACTTTTCATTTTTTTCATTTTAACATCATCCCTCTTCTGTTGCCGCTGCGGTCGCTGTAACATACTGATTTATTTGAATGTGTACATACTGTATAAAGAGTTTTAATAGGATGATCTGTACATAATGCAGAATAAACTGTTTGACTGAAGAGTATGTGGGAGTGTGTGTACTGTTCACAGAGGGATGCCGCAGAGGTGCAATGTGTTGAAGTGAAGCTCGTAGACTGAGCACTTTGTGTGTCAGAGCTTAAATGTTGCCTTTGAATTAAAGATTGGGCTGTAAAATGTAATCTTATCATTCGTATGTACAAAGCTTCTTTTAAGTTTTCCTTTCAGAAAAGCCAAATAAGACTTGAGGCGCTGCAGTATGAGGAGAACAAGGAGCTTTTTGAACATTTAGAGGTGGGGTAGGTAATTTTGGAGAAACCAGCTCGAGTGCGCTAGAATTTGAAAATACACTGCAGGAAAAAATCTGCCACTTCCTTACAGAGCCCCTCCTCCAACACACACGAACGCGCACATGACCAATGAGGGCAGGAGATAAGTTTGTAATGTGCACAGATGGAAGGCTGACAGGCCATCCAGTTACTTTAGCCGGGCCGGCTAAAATGATTGGTCGTGCTCTTTACAGCGCCACGGCTTCCACAGATGACACTTTTTTTATGTATTTCTTGTCAAAGCACTTCAGATATTCATTGCTGTCGGGATGTTAAGAGCATTCCATGGAATATAACAAAAAGTGTATCTCGAGCCGGTTTCTCAAACCTCCCTACCCCACCTTTAAAGCTATATTTTAGGGCCATACCTATATAAGGTATATTTATACGTTTCTGTTTTCAAAATACCAAACAGATCATACATTTTAGCCATGCCTCATTTCGCTCCATTTGCTGTTCTCCAGCCCTGTTTTTGCTTCTGTGAGCTGCAGCTGGCCACGCCCCCCTGCAGGAGAGGGGAGCTTGCTCTGATCAAGTCAGAAGAGGGGGAGAAAAATAGATCTCCGTCCTCCGTGTTTTATTATATTATTATATAGAGTCGTTATTCATTTGTTTTAAAGCTCAATAAATAACAAAGAATACCTTTGACCGGCACTTTTCAAATTTTGTCTGGAAGATTTAAACTTTAAACGCTCGGTCCCCTCGTTCCTTGGAAGAGGCGGAGAGGTTGATGTTTGTCATCTGCTGGTGGACTAACCGTAGAGAATTACAGTGCTTGCCTCGACGGGGAGGGATTGCATTGAATTACAGCAGCGGGAGCAAACGCTTGCCTCGGGGAGGGAGAAAAAGAGCCACAGCGGAGAATAAACAGAAGGGCAACCATGGCAACCATGCACGGGAAGTCTTCTTCGCTGCTTTTGTGACAGACTACAGCGCCACTTACAGGCCTGGAATATGTACTACAGCATCTCCAGCGCTTTCAAGCGGCAATGGCCGGCCGTGGCCCAACCTCTCATTCCCCTGATAGGTGGAGAGTTGGCCCAATAGCCGTAGCGCCACCGTCCTGACGTCAGGACAGTGTTCAAATCTGGATCAGTTTTTATCAGATCCATTGCAGCCCCTTTTTTTTAGAGATTATGGAGGAAAATAGAGAGGGTTGTGTTTTCTGACACTTGGTGAGATCCCTGGAACACGGGGGACACATATTCATGTATAAAAGACGTACAAAAGTGCATTTTGCATGATAGGTCCCCTTTAAAGCACGGAGACATGTCCCAGTAGAGACACAGAATACAATTATGAACCTGATAATAAACATCATAGGGCCTATTTTAAAGTGAAGGGTTTATCTACAATTTCTTTATGGCGCTATCTTGCTTTCAGACAGGGAACGTAAGCCGTTATCTATGCTCTCGTCAAACCCGACAGACTCTATTGACATACATCTACTGTCGCCTCGATTGAGTTAGTTCCCGCTAGTGTGTGATTTTGTTCAATATTCAACTAACCCTTTTAAATACCAACGTCTCACATGTGCAAACAAGAGGTAGATAAGCAACTCCTGTGTTTTACGAGGTCACATGATACCAGGAAAATGTCTGTTAATGGAGTCTGGTGGGTTTGAAGAGAGCACAGATAACGACTTATCTTTGCATCTGAAAGGGTTGTCTTACAACAAAGTAAAGCGATAATCTAAATAAAGCAAACACTTAAAGGTGGGGTAGGTAATTCACTTCAGAAACACTTTTTGTTATATTCCATGGAATGCTCTTAACGTCCCGATAGCAATGAATACATTAAATGCTTTGACAAAAAATCCATAACAAAATGTCACCTGTGGAAGCCGTAGTAGGCTACTGTAAAAAGCACGACCAATCATTTTAGCCGGCCCGGCTAAAATAACTGGATGGCCTACCTGCCTGTCAGCCTTCCATCGTGCCCTCATTGGTCATGTCCGCGTTCGTGTGTGTTGGAGGAGGGGCTCTGTAAGGAAGTGGCAGATTTTTTCCGGCTGTGTATTTTCAAATTCTAGCGCACTCGAGCCGGTTCCTCCAAAATTACCTACCCCACCTTTAATGGATTTTTTAGGTGGTCCTCTATTTAGGTGGTTAAAATGTGTTTTTTTGCTGCCACTATCCAGAGCAGTACTTTGCTCAGCTTCCTGCTGTTAGTTTCGTTTCTCCAAACTTGGGGCATGTCGAGCCGACCATCATCTGCTGTAGGATATACATGAATATGAAGTACCTCATACAACCCCGCCCGCCTCAGAACATCTGAACTATCCCTTAAAGTACGGCTTCCATGCTTACAAATCTGTCAAGAGTCATTTCCCAGGAAGTCCCAAGAAGGGGAGATAGAAATGTCCTTAGAAGAAAAGCTCTCTGAAAACCAAACTCCATTTGATTCAGTATTCATTGGTCATCGAAGAATAAATAGTTAAATGTTTTATTTTCAGCTGGCTTTTGTGTAACAAGCAAATTATTTCCCTGTTTATTTATTACCAAATGAAATCCTTCTTTTAGGGGAAATGATTAGGAAATTATGCAGAAATGATAGAACTGTAAATAAAGATATATAGTTTGTCAAAAGACATGCCTGATTGTTTTTGTAATTTACAATGTTATCCACTGCTGAACTTCATTTTATTTTTGTCTTTACACTATACACTTTATTTTAAAGTTCGGCAATGGATACAACTTCAAAAACAAATTGCACAACACATTTTTTAATGTATTAAATAAGGTAAAAAACATAACCAGTACTTTTCTCCATGTATGTTTTGTGCTTAAGAAAAGGCTGAACAAACTCTTAAAGTTTCTTTATTGCTCTGTTATTTACAGTCAAATATCAATCATGCGGTAATCACATGCCAGTGACTCGCTATGAGGAAGCCTCTTTCCAGTAAACATCAAGTAAAATAACATTTGATTGAAGTGCAGATATAAAATAACTTAAACTTTCAAACTAATACAATCATACAGGGAAGGAATACAAATCCAAATTAACTTAAAAAATTTAAAAGAATTGCTAAATATACATACAAAGTCAACCTGCTGATGTGGAATCATAATTCATTTATAAGTATTTCCAGTGGTTGTCACCAAGCTTATAAACTACTTTATGTGCATTCATTCAGGAATGCTATAGAAGCTAAATGTGCAATTTTTCGGGATTGTAAGAGCTAGTTACAAAAACAATCGAACAAGAATGTATCATATATAAGCGAACACATTGTAAACCACACGTTACCCTTTAAAAAGGAGATCACTGAGCACAATATCTGTCGGTCATGGCGTCTCCCACCCAGTTTGTTCCCTTTGAGCCGAGAAAGAATGTCAATATATTCTCTGTTCAAAATCTACAAGGTGCTTTTTCTCTGTTTGTCGGATGAGTTCCTGAGGATCTCAGTGCAAGAGGAGTTCACAGGGGGGGGGGGGCTGCTGGCTGTGTGTGGTCTGTGCTGGAGGACACGCTGACCCGGATGGTGGAGAGGAGTCTGGGTAGATTCTGGAGGTGGGGGTCAGTTCTGGGGGGTGGGGGTCAGTTCTGGGGGGTGGAGTAGAAGGAATGGTGCTGGTGGCTCTGGTCTGGAGGTTTGCTGGCGAACAGGAGAGGAGCGCTCTCTGATCCGTACCAGCTGGAACAGTGAGAAGAAACACAAGTCACATAAACGCACAAACTGATTACACATCTATTAGCTCGGGCATGATTTGAGGGGTCCTTCTCATATTTTGGAAACTCAACCGGAGCTCGTATAATACAACTTTAGTTTTACAAGTGTGAGATAGAAGTAGGGATTCTCAACGACAGAAATGTCCTCGTTGAAACCAAGCTCCCAGGAAGTGTGCGGGCCGTTGAAGCTAATTTTCGTAGCGGCCAACTGATGGTACAACAACTTCTGTGTCAATCCATCACAACACTTTTCCCCATTGACTTACATTGGGAAGGAGATCTCTGTAAATCTGCATATTATTTTCTTTAGCTATATCGACCACCCAGTACAAACACGTTTATAGCCCTTATTGAAATCAATATGTTCTAAAAGTTAAAAAATCGCTAAAAGCCGAATCCAGAGTTTTTTCCTCTCTCCATTCATCTGACTGAGCCGAGAGGGAGATAGGAGGCGGGGCTTAAAGGAAAACTCCATTGTGCATACTCTATTGGCCCAAGTGTCTGCCAATCCGTGTACTTTCTTAATCTACAGTCGCTCCGTTTTTGCCTTAATGAGCCTCTGAGCATTTTTCCTGCGAGTGAACGGTGCCCCGCCCCCAACGCCGTATCCAGTTCTCTTTATACAACCATGATTGAAACTCACTGAAACCATCATTTGTTATCCCATGTCCATCACAGCACAAATTACTGCATTGTATTCTGTCAGGCTTTCCATCTATAGCCCTTTTTCCTTCAAACCTGTATTTAACCAGGTGGTCCCATTGAGATCATCCATCTCTTTTTCAAGGGAGACCTGCCCAACATGGCAGCAAGTAGGTTACAACAGAAAACAACAGAAAACAATAAAGGACATCGTATTTACAGGGCTACATGTACATACCTAGAGACATTGACAAGTACCAACAGTATCAAGTATCATTGCACCGATCCAAGCTTTAAAAACAGGCAGTGGAACCAATTTGCTCAGTTTCAAATCTTTTTGAAGACTGTTCCAAGCAAGAGGAGCTGCGCACATAAAAGCTTTTTTACATCATGTAATCTCAGAGAATAGCTGCTTGCTACTCTCTGTGTGATCAGAGAGCAGATGTAAGATGGGAGTTTACCCAACATGGCTTTATATATGAACATGTATCAGTGACTGAGCCTCCGTACAGTAAGTGATGGCAAACCTGCCTTGGTATACAGGGTACAGTGATGAGTAAGTGCTGTACAGTTAGTAACAAATCTCAGTGCACTGTGATAGGCAGCATCTTACTTGTGCAGGTAATGGGCAGGTGCATTCATATAGATCAGATCACCATAGTCCAGCACAGGTAAAAAAGTCACATAGCCTTTTCTTGGCCTCAAGCGAGAAACAGGACTTGTTTCTGAAAAAGAAACCTAGCTTCACCCTTAGCTTTTTAAAAAAAAAAAAAAAATGTATTAAGTAAGGCACAATGAGTTTACATTTATACAGTCAATATTTTTATTTATTTTTCCCCCCCTCCCGGTCCTAGCTAGTAAATTAAATAACTAACTAAATAAAATAGATACATGTATAGGTAAAAGTAAAGTAATGTAGAAGATAATATTAAAAGAACATTTATAGATAAGGGAATAAAGAATAGTAACAGTAATACTTGTACCCATATACTCACATATGTATACCCACATATACACATACACATACCCTCAGCTTTCTAAGCAGATTATTGACCTGAAGTTTAAAAGAGAGGCAATCATCAAGCCAGATACCACGGTAGTTATAACCGGCAACAAGTACTTTTCCTTTGTGCAGTAACAATATCTCTGGTGTCTTAGTTAGCCCTGGATTCAGAAATGTAGTTACTGCTATTTTCTCCTGGTTGCCCTATGAAGCATGGTCTTTTCCTGTTTGCAGCACAGAAGAATAAAAAGCAGCAGCATCAAAACATGTTGATGCTTATCACTGACATACTGGAAAAAATAAAATCACCCTAGCATTTAGATAACTCAAACTCTAAAGGATTTAACTTCTGAATGGTAGGCATACATTTAATTCATAACGTACATATCAAAAGTAGATATATAGGTAGGTATAACTGTCTGTATATTGACTGTGTGTTGACAGTACCTTGCGTGTGGGTGGGAGGCGTGTGCCCACGGCATCGGAGCATCCTCATCGCTACCTTGAGGGTCGTCAAAGAAATACGGTCGAGGTAAGACCCTGTTGTTGACGGCCATGCTGCTGCTCTGTGAAAACAGAAGAAAAACACATATTGAGATCATTTACAACGCTTCAGCACGGAAATGTCTTTACTTAGTTGACATAAAGTTCAGTTCTGTCCGAGGTGCTCTCTACCTCTTGAGCGGGCCGGCGCACTCTGAGGATGAGGATGAGGAGGCCGGTGGGGAGCAGCTCCCAGATGAAGAGGATGGCACCGAAGGCCAGGTAGCCTGCGTCGCCCAGCTCACTGCGCAGGTCAGCCTACACACACACACACACGGTTATCGAGCAGTGTTTGCAGGCCATTCTTAAAGCATTGACAAACATTACTGTGTCCTGGCTCTGCCTCTAATGTTTAGACGCTCACCTGGTCGGAGACGTTGTACCAGTCGAAGTTGAAGGACTCCACCCGCTGGCTCTGAGACAGGATGAGCACCGTCAGGTTGTAGCAGGCTCGACTGGAGAACAATAAGATCACCGCTGCTCCCAGTGCAGCTGTACGACACACCGTGGTGCCCTGGGGGGGGAGAAACACACCAGGTAGGACCCTATTTCTGGTACTTCAAGTGGAATTTTGATTTCAACATAAAAAGTATAATTATGTTTAAAAGCGGCATCCAGTGATTACAATTGTACTGTGTTATACATTTCTTTAATTCATAAAAATGATTATTTTTTAATTATTTTTTAATTGTTTTAATATACAATTCATAAATGTATGTGTACTGGTACAAATGTGTTTAAAAGCAGCATCCTACTGATTTATTTTTCATTTTCTTTAAGATTTGCTCAATTATTTTTGTATATTATTTATTGAATTATGAACTAATTTAGATATTTAATTGACCTCTCATTGCATTGTTTTTCTCATCCCTTATTTTTATTTTGAGAACCTATTTTGTTGTGATCAGTTCTCCAATATTGTGCACAATAGTGTATTTGCCCCTTTAACTTAAATGTATTCTAGCATTTTCTAAAAACAGAAATCCTTTTTGGATCCGGTATCTTTTCCAAAGCATGCCGTTAGCACACCTTGCTGATCAGGTAGGGGTTGGTGGAGTGTGAGTGGCGGGCCAGCAGCATCAGCAGAGCGGCCAGCAGCACCGCGTCCAGGATGAAGAGCGAGTCGTTGACCAGGACTCGAACCAGGACCAGATTCCAGGTCCGCTCCCCAGACCCTCCATCCCCCCCGTCCCTGAGAGCCGCACAGACCACGTTCACGCAGAAGAAGAGAGCGCTCATCGCACCGTACATGCAGCGCGCCAGCCATCTGAGGAAGACAGGGAACAGATTAGTACTTATTTAGTATTCCAACGGAAAAGGGCTTTTGACTTTCTAATGCAGGGGGACACTTACATTCCTCTGTCCACGTCTGACCTGTATGTCTCTCTCACTTTGAGTAACACCTGTGGTACAAGAGAGAAAAAAGCAACAATAAGTAAACAAAAAAAATGCCACCTGCCATACGTCGTTTATGTTTTCTCTCAGTTTTGAGAGATTAAGACACGTAAACAACTCTTATAAAACAGGAAGTGTCGCCGTCAGCAAAATACTGATCGTCGCATCCTTCACACTCAGGAATAAAAACAAATGTATAGCCCCAAAGAACGTGAGTCAACATCCGTGATTTTGAAAATCTACATGTGTCACCACTTAAATAATGTTGACCCCGCCCCGAAAAAGGCCCACACAATACTGTGAGAGAAATGAATGATGTTAGTATGTTAGACCTTGAAACTCTTTTACTTTCACCTATTTACTCATCATAAAAATGTTAAAAAAATGTAACTTAAAATGTAATGGTTGTGTCAGACCATGATTTTTACAATTGTATTATACATTTCTGTGAGCTAAGAGAGTTTGGTCTTGTTTGGTCTAACTATTAGTCCACAGGAAAGATGCATTCACAATGACGTTAAATAAGAGCTAACACAATTACAAAACAGAATCGGGGACATATTTGGTGTTTGAACAAATGTTTTGGGATCTATTCATCACAACAATTCTAGTTTAAAAAAACATATATATTTCTTTCACAATAAAGTGAATACCTTTTCTCGATCGCTGGTTGGACAAAAGCAGTACTTTTAAAAATGCTTTACAACTATTTTCTATAGATTCCAGTCCATCAGCGTTTCCCTGGTGCGTCGTAGCTTGTCTTACCTGAGTGAAGTACAGGTTGATGAGGCTGAGGGTGAAGAACTGCAGGCAGACGGGGGAGCAGTAGAGCAGCCAGTACGCGGCCGCAGGCAGGTGGTTGGCCTCCAGAGCGTTACAGAAGTAGAAGGAGAAGAGGGTGGTGCGGAGAGCCGCCCACAGCAGGCAGAGGAACAGGAAGACGCTCTGGTAGCTCCATCTCTTGTGTCTGTACAGGTAGAGGCGCCACAGCTGGGCGTACACCACCAGGAAGAGTCCGGCGTACAGAGAGGTGTAGAGGATGGTGAAGCCAAGCTGCACCGACGGGGCCACGGCCGGGCGCAGGGGGAGGGGCGCGGGCTGGGTGGAGGAGTTAGGGGGGGGCGGAGCTGTGACTGGAGCTTCCATTGGAGTACTGATAGGATTAACTAAGTGCTCATCATCGTCACAGAACAAGTGGCAAACCTTCCCCTGTCGGACACATCGGTGCACATGGGAGACCTGGAAGAAGATCCCCAGAGGTCAGCAAGAGCAGAACACTGAGCGACAGACGGGGGGGGGGGGGGGGGGGGGGGCACTGTATTTCTTTATGATTCTCGCTATGATTCTCAACTAAATTGATATACAAACATAAACAAGACCATTGTTTTCCCTTGCTATTTGGTCCTTTAATGTGTGTTAACTGTTACTACTTTGAATTTACAAAAATGTGCTATAGTCATAAAATTATGTATATCTAATATTGTGATTTATTTCAACAATGCCATTTAATTAAGGTGAAGTTAACCTTATTACAGTCTTACTTGATGCATGGATGGGCAGGGGTGTAGCACATTATGAAAAGAAAGCAGTGCTCTGTTGATTGATTTTCAATATTGATATAAATCGTAATCTTTCAATATCATACTTATTTAGTACACTAGAAGTGCTCACAACACTTGGAACAACAATCCCATGATACATATTTGTTCCAGCCGTGTCAGCCTTTACAGTACATTGATTTAAACAGTGATCCTTTTAAATAACAATACAACAGTCACATTATGGTGGCTGTTGATCCCACCTCTTACAGGACAGGAATATATACACTTTTATATCAACATTCATTTAACATGTCAGATACAGAAAGACCACAGATTCTCTCTAATGTTCGACATATTTATCAACATTTCAAACTCTAGTTATGTCATATTTGTGGCACTATTGGATGTCCTGATAATGTACAGATTGTCATGTCCCCTTTGTAGTTTTCAGTGACCTTTGAGACTCAGTTACCCAGAGAAAAAATCTCTTAATAAAATAAATAACCGCTCCTGCTGCTCCGCCTGGGCTGCTAGACAACAACGGCTAAGCTAACTGAAACTAACTTAACTAACGTCAGAATGAATGTCAACTATTTCATACCGTCGCTCGACTATTCTTTGCTTTATCCCAAACAAACACACCCTATGTATAGGCTGTCAGTACTCATTTAACAAAAACAACAGACCTTTTTGACGGGAGCAGGGTCAGTAGCAGACGACGGTAATCCTTCGCTTCCGTGTTGTGTGCTCTGCGTGACGTCAGATGGGTGGAGCCAGTATTTTGAATCCAACCCCCAACCGCCAATCAGCAGTCACAGGAAATCGCGGTTTCTTTAAGTCGTTGTTTACTGATCTCAAGAAGCACGGGGCATTCATATCTAATTAAACGGTAAGAGTGATTATAAGTGTCTGATAAATATGTTTATTTAGCACTATAAATTGTCCCATGCAACTTTTATTTATAATTCCTCTATATTTACTAAAGTGGGCTCTCAACAGACGCATTACCGTTAATCCCGTGTCAACAAAGATGCCAATGGTGCTGCGGACACGGAAATCCCTCGCCCCCGCTAAGGTGAGTGAGGGAGAGGTGGGTGAGGGAGAGGAGAGAAAGGGAGAGGAGAGTGAGGAAGAGCCCCAGGACACAGAGTTTCAGGACACAGACCCGGTGACTCGGAGAAGGTCTGCCCGCCCGCACGGGAGCACTACGTACGAGGTGGGTATTTTTTTATTACTCAGCTTTTCCGCCTCCTCTTCCTCCTCTTCTTCCTTCGCTGCTGCTACTGCTGAACACTTCAGCCACGTAGCTCCTCGATAACGTCAACGGCAGCGTTAGCTAACCCGAGAGAAACAGTACAGGAAGGAGAATATAGACAGAAGACTACCTTAAAGTGACGTACATTTACTGCTTCTAACACTTTGACGTATGTAATGTTTGCTTAGCCGGTTAGCAATACTGTAGGGAGCTACTAACTGCACCGTGAGTGTGAACCACTGCGCCCTGCTTTAAATCACTGCGCCCTGCTTTAAATCACTGCATCATGGTAAGTTCTTTCCTCTATACTGATGACGGTGGTTTTATTTAAAGAAAATGACGAAATGTTGGTCCTTAATTTATATTACTTTCTTACTCTTGAATATTGATAAACAACAGCTTAATATTTCTTTACATTTTCCATTGTCTGTGCTGTAAAGTAACTTTACTTTTCAAGTACACTACTTAAGTACATGAAGATACTAGTAATATAATTATTATAATACTTTGTACTTCTATCCCACTACAATTCTAAGGATAATCATTTACTTAAGTTACTTTGCAGATTTGGGTTAATGATGTGAAATATATAACCAACACTTAAATCAGGCATTAAATATAATTGGTTCCACCTGGAGTAAATTCACAAGCTACCCTGCAGTAAGTCATTCAAACTAGCTGCACCTTCACCAGCTTTGATAACACTTTCATGATCAATCATTATGATCAAAACATATAAATAATATTATGAGAAAATGGGCCAATCTGCTTAATGAGTACTTTTACTTTTGGTACTTTAAGTATATTTTGATGCTGATACTTTTGAACTTTTACTTGAGTAACATTTTGAATGCAGGACTTTTACATTTAACAGAGTATTCCTACACTCTGGTACTTCTACTTTTACTAAAGTACAAGATATGAAAACGTCTTCCACCTCTGTCCATTGTGTATATGCTTTAACATTGCTTCCTCTTTGTTTACTGTGAATATAATGTGTCTTCTTGTCCCATCAGGAGTCAGGCTCTGAGTCAGGCTCTGAGTCTGTCCAGGTCATAAGGATGGAGGAGACACTTCAAAGTCCCCCTGCAGAGCTGGAGGAGGAAACTGCTGAGGAATCCCATCTAACGGTAGTCTATAATTCACCTCACAAAAAACCCCAAACAAACGCACCTCTCGCTGTTAGATGTTTTCTAAAGGCCGGAAAAGCTAGTGTGCGCAGCTGCATTTAATCTTCAACAGGATATATTGGCAGGGTAGTGGGGAAGTGTCCTAATCTCATTTAGCCGTCAGTACAGCAGCAAAGCTCATTTATATATTTAGCCTACGTGCTTGCTATTTGCATATTAACAGGGGAACCCATATAGACATGACTAATATGTGAACAAAAAGGTAAATATATATTAAGCACCAATAAAACGTAGATAAAACGTCTACATACAAAGTCAGCCTTCAAAACAAAGAAGGCAAAGAAATAAATACTCAATGGATAAACATGGACTAGATGATTTTGTACAGTTCATTATTTTGGGGTTTATTGTCTTAATGTTGGTATACATGTACATTTAAAGAATCCCTGAAATTTGAATTTATTTCAGTTTGAAATGAGTTATTTCCAGTTTGGAATGACACCTAAAAACAATTACACTTTTGTAGCCATTTTATTATTTACATTTGAACAGGAATACAATACAGTATATGTACGTCACGATATTTTCCTTTAAGTATAAATTGGTTACATTGTCTGACTGCTAGCTGTTTTAAAAACACTTATTTATACCTACCACTATATTTATCATAACTTCACAGATTGATTTATCATAAAAAATGTACCTAAAGTAATGGGAAAGTCATAGAATATTAATGTATGTCTATTTGCCAAAATGTGTAGAAACCATAGACTGTATATATAAAGGTAGAAACCATAGACTGTATATATAAAGGTAGAAACCATAGACTGTATATATAAAGGTAGAAACCATAGACTGTATATATAAAGGTAGAAACCCAGATTTTTGCTTGTATGCCAACAAATATGCCGTTTCTTACAATCACGGCCTGTCATTAAAACAGTCAGGCTTTAAGTGTATATCTTTATAAAGACACTTTCAGGAGTAGTTGTCATAAAGAGCTAAAATTACATATATAATATTAACCAATATTAACGCACTACAGATATATCTGTATCAGTGAACAGGCAGGCAGATTATTCAGTACACTTATAAAAGCAAAAATGTGTTTGAGGTAACCTAAAACCAATGTTTAAATTGCATTAATTCCCTCAGTAGTTGAAAAAAATGTCCCATTTGGTGATCGTATCAAAATCTAATCTGAAGGATCATTTAAAAAATAAATAAAGAATGACTATTGGCATGTTTTGATATTTGCCTCAAACCCTGTATACGTCGTTGGGCTAGAAGAGTTGTGCTCTATCTGCAGACATGTTGCCATAGTAGGGAAAGCACCGGTGTTACTGATAACACTAACAATGGCTCAGCTCTATTGAAGTGTCTGTGACCGTGTGACACCGAGCCAGCATCAACTCAATGGAATCCACCATTAATCATTTACACCTGGGGTTTAACAACGTGACATGTAAAAAAGTCTTCTGTGGCATTCCAGAAAATAACAAGTACAAAATACAAAACATTGGAGAGGAAGGGACTGAAATCAAAAATATATAATTAACAGGCATTAGTATTATTATTTAATGTAAGGACTACAAAAGTTGTAAAATGAATGCAGCAGCTACAGAAATGTGCCCTGTTAAAGTTATGATTCTTTTTTTTTTTTATTCTTTTTTATTGATAGCCCAACCCTAGTTAGTATGTTATTTTTAAAATGCTTCTTATTTTCCTCTTAGGAACTAAATAACCTGTATTTTCTTGTTTTTTCTACACATATGTGTACATTTTCCTAATTCCCTAAAGACTTATGATTTAATAACAAAATCAATTTAAAAAACAGTAAAAGTTTTTACAAAAGAGAAAACTAATTTCAAACACTTTGGAATCTACTTTGGAAGGACGTTGCCATTGGATATTAGTGTATACAAATGTTTGAATTAAACTCAAAGCAAATTGAATGTGCATCAGAATGTAAAGTTCAAATATGTTGTAGCCATGGTGATACCCATGTGTCATTCATAAACAAATATGTAGAAATGATAAACAGTCTGTGGTGCATCAGACAGGAGAGCTCATTTGAATAGGAGAGGCTCCCACAGTGCTTCGGAGCCTCTGCAGGTAATACACAGTGTTATGGTATTGTTGTTGAACAATAACAAGGAGTTTGCAAATGACTGTTTAACTGCTAGCTTTTAGAATGCCGTTTCGAGTGTTTAGTGCTACTTAGGCTGTCAAAATGGGTTTAAAGTCATTTCACTTGTGTGTAAGAGGTGCTGTAGATGTTAGTTTTTCAAATTAGCTGCACACATGATGTTTTTTCTAATTTAGTAATGTCTTCCACAGGAATTTAAGTATTGTAGCGTCGTGCTAGATCGTATTGGGGTTGAGGACAAGGCAAGTAGAGAGCTTGAAGAGAGAGAAGACATGAACCGAAAAGGTGGGAAACCCGTCTCCCGGATCCCCACTTTCCAAAAACGACCAAGCGGCGCACTCCCAACCCCGGAGCTGCATGTTCCCAAAAAAGATCTCCCTGTCCACGTAGCTCAGCCTCTGGAGAAAGCTGGGAGCGGGGGCGCAGAGGCCTTGAAGTCCAAGCTAACCGAAATCAGAGAAAAAGCGCTCCCTTTACCGTCAGTGCAGACCCCCAAGATCGGCTTTGAAGCGGAACCTTCCACCACATTTGCCCATAGTCCCGTTACTACCACTCCCAAGAGTCTCTATGAGTCTGGGCAATACTCTTCCATGATTGTGAGCCCCAGGCCTGCCCTCAGACTGCAGCAAGGCTCGGAGCAACATCTACCAGAGGAAGACCAGAGCCAAACGCTTGAAAAAGGAGCCGATAACGTACTAGATGCCCCCGATTCTCAGCTGCCAGACCAGGGCCCCATTGGACAAAAGCCTTTGGAGCACACTAAAGAAAAGTGTGACGTAGCGGTTGAAAGCTGGATCACTCTCAATGCCTATGGAGACACCAAGCAGTCTGAAGATGAACTTCACACAACCAAGGTCAGCGATGTGGCGGCGATCATGGAAGAACAACCGCCGTGGGAAATACAACTGAAGAACCCGCTCGAATTCAAGGACAGTAAATCTTCATCAGAAGCTGAATGTGAGGATGATCTAGCAGAGGAAAAGTCAGAGGACCATGATGATGATGAAGGGGAAATGAAGGAGCATTATAAACCTCTTATAACCAAGTCTGAGAAAAGCTTCAACGTTGATGAAGCGACCTCTCCTGCAGCACCAGAGAAACCTGCGGAATCTAACAAGTCGACTAAGGTGGGTAGAAAAGATCAGTCACACTGTTGTCTCGGTGGTCTTAGTCACACAAAAATGAATTCCACCACACCCTGCAGTAACAGCTGTGGTATGCAACCCAGCCCTCAGCTGTTTTCCAGTCTCGTGACAAAAGCTGCGATCATAACTTTGCATGTAACTGTCACAATGTTGCCCGTCTTGTTTTGTAGAGCTCAGGAGGCTGCAGTTTTGCCCTCTTCTGCTTCCTGCCCACCCTCTTGCTGCTTGTCGGGGGGCTGGGTCAGCATGTGTGGCACTACGGGCTCCCCTTGTCCGTGGCCCAGCTCACGGCTCAGGTGGAGCTACACTGGATGGAGGGCTTGCTGGTTCCAGAGCCCTGCAGCACTGACTGTCGGTAAGACACAATCAGGCTAATTGTTCGTCTATCACCGAAAATGAGCCACCCTCTTTGACAAAAGTAGTGTTGAATTTGTAAAATGTATCCTTTTGAAACCTCAAGACACACTTATCCCAAAAGAGAAATCTTTGTGATTGTTCCCCTTTTTTTTACCAAGATATCTGCGTATGTATGCACCACTCTACGGAAGCCTGGAGAGGCAAGTGAGAGAGAAAAGATTTTGGAGACCCATTTTATTTGTTCAAATATGATCTAAATTCTTTAGTACTTAGGAACAGTTGAACGAGTATAACGGCAGCAAAATATTAAGGACGCTAACAAAAAAAATCACCTGACAAAAGAGTCAATTCGAAAAATCACCCTTTTAAAAAAAAATGTTTTCACATACTTGTTTCAAAGTAGGGCTGCAGCTAATGACATATTTTTATATATATATATATATATATATATATATATATATATATATATATATCTTATCAATCTGTTATTCAGACATAAACACAGCAGAGGAATCAATTTAGATCCCAAATAATAACTTTTTTCCTACTGGCCTCTCAGGGCTTCCGTACACAATGACTGTCCATTTTGCTGTCCATACTTGTTTCAAAGTAGGGCTGCAGCTAATGACATATTTTTATATATATATATATATATATATATATATATATATATATATATCTTATCAATCTGTTATTCAGACATAAACACAGCAGAGGAATCAATTTAGATCCCAAATAATAACTTTTTTCCTACTGGCCTCTCAGGGCTTCCGTACACAATGACTGTCCATTTTGCTGTCCATACTTGTTTCAAAGTAGGGCTGCAGCTAATGACATATTTTTATATATATATATATATATATATATATATATATATATATATATCTTATCAATCTGTTATTCAGACATAAACACAGCAGAGGAATCAATTTAGATCCCAAATAATAACTTTTTTCCTACTGGCCTCTCAGGGCTTCCGTACACAATGACTGTCCATTTTGCTGTTTGGAAGCTGACCTTTGGGCCATTGCTAAATCATTATAAACCTGTCAAACTTTAAAGTTTAGCATCTCTACTAGTTTAAGACAGTTTCTTTCCCCCGCGTTCAGGGTGCGGCTGGTTGAGAGCATCCCTGAGGGTCTCTACCCGTACTCCCCCCCGTCCAGGTGGAGCATCGCAGACAGCTGGCTGCACCTGCTGGACAAAGCTAACAGCTCTGTCGATATCGCTGCGTTCTACTTCAGCCTGCGAGGCAGCGAGGTCCCAGACGCCACTGACTCTCAGGTGGGTTCAGCGCCACGCCCCTAATGAATGAAGCTGTATTTATTTCACCCTCTAATGTGTGTAACATCATTTCCACATATTTTGCAGGGGAGAAGGGTGTTTGAGAAACTGAAACAACTTGAATCCAAAGGTGTGAAGCTTCAGATGGCCGTCAACGCCCCACAGACCTCCACTGAGGATACGGCAGAGTTAGCTGCTACAGGTACATCATCCCCAACAACATGGAGACCATTGTGTTGCACCATGAACCACAGCTGGACAGGGACGCATCAGTTCTTTGTCATAACTTTGGCATTTTTTAATATAATGATTTCACCATTTGTGTAATGGGGGATCATTCTATTTATTTTAAATCACTGCAAAATGTATACATGTACAATATTTCTTTATCTAATTCAGAATCAGAATACTTTATTTATCCTGGGGTGAAATGGGATTGTTGCTCCTTTTTAGAGTTAAAATAAGTAAATATGTTTTAGTATAAACATCAGTTAAAGTAAAATGTCAAATAGAAGATTAAATGAAACTATTCAAATGAACATAAGAAGTGAGAGTAAGAAGGTGCAATGAAAAGATATACAAATAAATGCATTTATATTAAAATAAGATATTAATTAAGATCGAATAAAATATACAATTAAATTAAAACATTAATAAATAAATATTACACTGGATTTCTTGTTTAACACTCATCAAACATATTGTTAAAAAAATACTAATGAAAAGGAATGATTAGTGATCATGTGTGGTTTGTTTTGTGTTCAGGTGCAGAAGTGAGAGAGGTGGACCTGAAGGCTGTGACCGGAGGCATCGTCCACACCAAGCTGCTGGTGGTGGATCAGAAGCATTTCTACCTGGGCAGCGCCAACATGGACTGGCGCTCTCTGAGTCAGGTAAATCACAGTGGACGTGTAGTTGCTGAAGTAATGTGGAGTATCAACGCTATTGTTCGTTCTACATGTTAGAGTTGGTTTGAGGTTCATCCACAGCAGTAGCATGTGAGTGACAGAGTGACTGTTTCCTGTTGACAGGTGAAGGAGGTGGGACTGTGGGTGGAGGACTGCAGCTGCCTGGCTCAGGACGCCTTCAGGATCTTCGGGGTGTACCGGAGCATCGGAGGGTTGAACAACGGCTCCCTGCCGCCCTACTGGCCCGCTCGCTTCTCCGCCCTGTCCAGCTCCCAGAACCCCCTGCACCTCGTGTTCAATGGCGTGCCGGCTCAGGTCTACCTGTCTGTAAGTTCAGAGGCCTCCTGAAGAGAGGGAAACAACTGAAATCATACTTTTGGGTTTTAGTTTAATTTACAAGGATTCATGTTTTTTATAGAGCTGGGTATACAAAATTCTGTATACCCAGATGAATGTCCCATTTCATTTTTGATGAGTTTTATTCTAACGTGTTGACGACAATTTTCAAACCTAATCAAATCTGTAATTTTAATCAAAGTTAAGGTGCGTTTTTTTTGTTCGCCTGTATGACGTGGTAACCCCTTTTTAAGCATTCATTTGTCAGAATGGGAAATGCATACCATTTTTTTCCGTTTTTGAATAATTTTGAACTATATAATAACATTGAAACAAAAAATATTGTCAATCCGGAACAAAATAAGCAGCAGTCAGTTATACCCAGACTTTATTCAGTGAAACTTGTTATAAGGGTCTTTGTTTCCCCGGTAGTGACGTCCTCTCGCTGGTTGCTCCAATGATTCTCACCTGCTCTGTTCTATCTGTTTCCTGCAGAGCGCCCCCCCGCAGATCTCAGCGCGCGGCCGCTCAGACGATCTCTCCACCATCCTGTCCGTCATCGACGACGCCCACACATTCATTCACATCTCCGTCATGGACTACCTTCCTCTGTCCCAGTTCTCAGAGCCACTCAGGTGACGTTACCCTCCACTCAACACTCCCAGACAGGACACCAATAGATTCCTAGATCTAGTAAATCTCCATCTCAATAATTGGTGCAGGAATGAGTCCTAAAACCCAAAAATGAGTTGGCATGTTAACACTTGTGGACACCTGAAATAAGCTCTTTGGTTAACACAAGCTTAATCAAGTTTCACGTTTTGTTCTATAACATAAAATAAGTTAGTAAATACTCCACTGTCAATGTCCAAAGTCTTTGTGTGTCATAAAACGGTTGCTAATAAGTGGCTAAATGAGACAACTAAACGTCGTCACGCCAATCATTATCTGCCTTTAGCTTAGTGGTGTTGTTGTGTAGTTTGTTTTTAGCTTAACGTTAGCTTTTGACTTCTAGCATTAGCATTGAGGCTTCAACTTCTATAAAAGTGGTGTTAGCCACAGATTACAGTATTTCTTTTCGCTATGAGCTCAAATCCAATGGAAAATTCCCATTGACTTTTTGCCGAAGAAGCCCCTGCGATGCTAACTTCCTGTTCGTCCTTTAAAAAAAAAGACATCACTGCACCAACTCTATATGTTGAGTTACTTAATTAAAGATTCAGGTATGACAGTAACAAAGAATGCAATCCATGACACTTCGTAAATAGATTACTTAAGAGTATTTAATGAATCAACAGTCACAACACTGGACCCTGATTGGCTGACGGAGCAGCTACTGATTTAGTAGTAGTGACTGCTTTTCGTTTTTTTTTGTTTACTTAGTTGTGTTCTCTGTATTTGACATGTCTGTTACGTGTACAAATGTGTATCGTTGCTGCCTTCTTGGCCAGGTCAGCATTGTACATGAGATTTTATCTCCATGCTTTTTATCTGGTTCAATAACGGTTAAATAAATACTTTTTTTTAAAGCTTTCTAGTTGAAAGGCATTATAGAATAGAATCCTTTATTGTCATTCTACAGGTACAATGAGATCCTTTCCTCTCCTTGGGTGTAGCCCACTAGCACCACAGACTGTTTGATATCGACAGTGTTTATCAAAGTGTGTGTTGTCCTCCCTCTCTCAGGTTCTGGCCGGCCATCGACTCGGCGCTGCGCTCGGCGGCGTGCACCAGAGGCGTGCAGGTCCACCTGCTGGTCAGCTGCTGGAAGCACTCCCCCTCCGCCATGTTCCCCTTCCTGCAGTCCCTGCTGCTGCTCAACAGGCCCCCAGTCAAATGCAACGTTGACATGGTGAGTTGAGTTGTCCTACATAATGACGCAGCCCTAAACAGAACGTGATGTATGTTAAACTTCTGCTGTTTGGTTTCCGTGCAGAAAATCTTCACCGTGCCTTCCACAGCGAAGCAGATGAAGATCCCCTTCGCACGAGTCAATCACGCCAAGTACATGGTTACTGACAGAGTGGTGTATATAGGTACGATGTTAACACTTAAATATGGCATAGTATATCGTATATAGTATATATATATACATCTAAAATAGTTTTTAGATGTTTAAGGTGGTTTCACTTAATGTTACTTTATACTTCTACTCCACCTTAATTGTATGAAAATACAAACTATTTATTTCACAGACAATATTTCATTCAAATAAATATATAATTTGCTTCTAAAACACGATGCTTGGATCAGAGCAGGGTTATTGTTGCAAACGGAATCAAGCAGTGACATTTTCTTTTCCTAAACTCAACTTAAAAGTTAGAAATATATAAAATATAAATGAATGCAGATACAGACAGTCAACAACATACACTAATTGAATACAAATGAAATCCTTCTTAGAACATTTTCACTAAAGTAAAACAAACAGAAATTACATTTAAGTCAAAAATAAAAGTATAAAACTGTCATTTCAAATGAAAAACTATTCTAACCTTGGTTCAGAAAGAAAAACCCTAACTCATGCCAAGTCATTTAACTTTTATTTTTGAAGTATTTCCAGTGTTGTAGGTTTATTTGAACCTGTTTTCAATGCTTCTCTCCCAAACAAATATACTTTTTAAATATGATTTTATTTATTTTACAGAACCCAAGCTGGGAACTTATGAGTGTTAGTAGTTCCTGTGACTGCCATGCTTACTGACGTGTCTGTTTGTGTCCCCAGGCACCTCGAACTGGTCAGAGGACTACTTCACGCAGACGGCGGGGGTCGGCCTGGTGGTGAACCAGACGGGCTCCGAGGTGAAGGAGGGGCAGGAGACGCTGCAGGCGCAGGCGGAGGAGCTGTTCCTCAGAGACTGGCTGTCAGACTACGCCCGCCCTCTCTATGTGGACGACCTGGACGTCTGCCGGCACTGACGCTGTGTCCTCTAATAAAGCACATCGCATCTCGCCTGCTCCTGCTGCTTGAACTTTATGAAGAATCCTCTTGCTGTTCCGCGGGAATGAACTCTTATTTTATTTCGCAACTCGCTGCCTACTTTTTGTATATAGTTGCATTTTTTTATATTTGAAGACGTGTTATGTTGTATATTGCTCTGATGGTTTTCGCTTTGTACACTTTATTTCATGCCTGGAGCATTCTGTATATTTTCCTTCTTAAAATGCGGGTGCCAAGCTTTAGTAATCCTATGCAGGATATATAGAGATGCATACAAAAACGGCCATGTTAACGCTATTTGAGCTATGAGCTGTTAATGTTTGTGTAAGCCTTAATTAGTCAATTCTTGTAAATACTGTCTTTCAGTTTAGTTTGAATATGTAGAACCAAACAGAAAATAGTTTACTTAAATAAGAGAGCATTCTTAGTTCTTTTGACGCTTTTTCTGGTCTGTTGAAAATGCCCGTTTACTTCATCACCAGGGTCATTGTATTACGCTTCAAATCCTGTTTGTGTTCCTGACTCAGAAGCTTCCTGGATGTTTCAGTCTAAATAAAACCTCCTTGGTTGGAATTGGAGAGCTTCAATATGCTTTCTCGAATATAATGGAACTAGATGGAAATCTGCTTGTGGTGCCAAAAGTACAGACATTTTGTTTGAAAAATGCAATGTCTCCTGCCAGAAATAATTATCTGGTCATTCAAGATTGTCCACAGATATGCTTGTGATTAATTAACTGAGTGTAGAGCCATGAGACACTGTACTTAAAGAGGACACAGTATTGGATATACCCCTTCAGTCCATATTGGGTGATAAAACCCCCATGAGCACACACTTGGAGAAACTAAGTTGTTAGACACTGGTTGCTCTAAATATATGGTTTAAAGAATGCAAAAACCTAAAACTGGAAAAAGCGCAAGGCTATTAAAATGGGTATCATTTGACAACGATTTTAAGCCAGCTCAGTTGGATTGGAGATTTATAAAATGGATCCAGAGAGGCATTACAACGTATTCCCTAATTGCTACTCATTCCGGCTTGGAAAGCTTCCAACGTCTGACTGTAACCCACAACTTAGATAAACAGGATTTCTACAGATACTTACAGCTTAGGCATCAATTTAATAACAATATTAAGATTACTGAAAGCAACGGTCCGAACTCGATTGACCTTTTTATCGGTGCATACAAAGGTAGCACTCAGAAGGAACTGGTGTCTAGGATATACTCCTGTCTACAACTTTCCAAGAATCACTCTACTTTATATGTTAAAGCCAAATGGGAGGTTGAGGCGGATATAACTTTAACAGGGGAAGACTGGTCAAACATTTGGAGAATACAATCCTCTACCTCCAGCTCCGGCCAATGGAGAGAATTTGCATGGAAGAATATAATCAGATTTGTTCTCGCTCCAAAGAGAATATATCATCAGAATAGAATAGATCAGAATCAGGATATTGCTGGAGGCAATGTGATAATATAATGGGTGATCACTTCCACATATTTTGGAGTTGTCCAAAGATCCAACCCTTCTGGCTGGAAATCATAACAGAAATAAACTCAATATTGGGCTTTGAGATGGATAACAATATATTTAGGTAATATACCACCTGATTTTAACGTGAGGGACAAGTACCTCCTTAAAATATTAATTGTTGCCTGCAAAAAAGAAATAACAAAAACAATTTATTTTCACATTTAAAAATGTTTACTTTACTATTCAGTCGATGCAAAACATTTAATAGAAGTAACAACAATGGAAACCAACTACAACCTATGTTAGTTTAAAATAATCTCTAATGTGCAAAAGAAACACTTTTTTTTTATAAATCTCATGCGATACAGAAAGTATCTTTATTAAATCTGCTTCAGTTACAGGTTCATCATTCCTCAATCAAGGTTAGAGTCTCTGCTGCTTCTTCATAAACTCAGATGTGTCTTCTCAATGCCTAACACACGAAAAGGAGACAACAGAAGGGGAATGAAGACACTTGAGGACAAGGATCAAACCAGAAGCCATCAGAATGGCAGTAGCAGCCGCTTTTCAGCCATCTGATCATGTCAGTCATCGAAATCCTTTCCTATCAACGCCCCCGAGGGCTCGCAGGCGCAGGAGTGTTTACTCTGACGGAAAGCGATGAGTCTCTTCCTGATATCATTCCATGGAGAGCTGCACACTGTCCGTCTGGCCTTGCTGCTGATCAAATTTTCTAGCTAAAAGACAAGACAGAAAACATTTAAATTAACCTCCAGAAAACCCAAAATGTCAACATGATCCAATTAAACCTCAGACAAGTCAGTAATAGGGTGTTAACAGGACCGCATTGACACATGAACCGATAACAGATCTACCCTGATGCTTACCCAGAGAGTACATCTCCAGTTGCTGCCGCAGGCGGACCTTCTGCAGGCTGTCGTAGAAGTTTGGCTCCGGGCTGCTGCCAACGGTGGGAGGCAGGGCGAAGATACGCATGATCTTCCTCTTGTTTCTGAGTGTCAGTGATAAAGCATGAGAATGCATAATGCTTATCCAGATTAACATTATTTCTTTTCTGACAGAAGTTGAAATTGAATTAAAAAAACATTATGTTTGGAAGATTATATGAAAGCCGAATTCACCAGAAGACAGCAGTACATATTTTCAGTAGGCTACTAATCTATGTCAGATAATGCAAGTTTATTTAAATGTTACCAAGGAATTACATTCAATTACCAAAACGGTCAACGGTATACATTTGAATATTTTGAGATATAAGATGCAAACTGAGCACTCTGTGACTTATAATCAAACCATTTATTTTCTAATGCTCAATGGAGTCTGGTGTACATTTGAACATTTAAATGTAAAGGTCCCATGTCATGCTTTTCTGGTTATTACCCGTCCCCTTGTGTTATGTAGCTTTTTCTGCATGTAAACGGTCTGCAGAGTCACAAACCCTCAAAGTGCACCCTGTAGCGAGTAAAACTCTAACACAGAAAAGACCTGTCTGTGCTGCCCCAGAACGGCTTGTTGGAGATTTCTCTTTTTCCATTGTTTACTTCTTGGGTATAGTGACGTATTTGGGTATAGTGACGTAACGTAACCGCGGAGCCGTTAAGTTGCACACACACTCGGCGGGACGTTGCAAGGCTCGCTGCTGCGAGAAGCGGGACAGTGTGAGCTGGCTCCCTCGTGTGGGGTCGGCGAGACAGCGCGGAACTCAGCCTGAGCACACACACACAAACTCCCAGGCAGGCTGCAGGTGTGTGTGTGTTTCAGGCTGGGCTTCGCCGTGTCTCGCTGTCTCGCAGGCGGCCACTGGGCTCACAGGGAGGGGGGGCAGCAGCTCCAACAAGCCGTTTAGGACAGAGAGTGAATACACATACTATACAGAGATACTGTATGAGAAACCAATGTGAGTTTGGAACATTTCACAATATAAATCTATTCTAGTAGACCTCAACAATGGAATTATGATCTGTAGAAATGGCCATGACATGGGACCTTTAAGACGTGAAGGGAGACTGCTCTGACTTAAACATAATATCACCATTTATTTCTGACAGTACCAGTGGCGGCGCCAGAGTATTTTTGTTGGGTAAGGGGCTAACCCATACAGTGGTGGGGCTTAAATCAGTATTTGCAATGTAATTACATACAAGCTATATCGCCCCCCTTGACAGTGAAACGCCACGCGTGATTATTTCCCTGTCTCAATCCAAATGGAACTGTATGAAATAAAAAGGCACATTTGTCTTGTAGTAAATAAAAAGGGTGACCTGGAGCCAATCCTGCAATTGACCCACTAGTGAAAGAGTTGACATGCTGAAAGCCCAAGATTTTTTGAACTACCAACATAAAATACACATTCTGGTACTCTCTTGAGAAGAAAAATAAATAAATCTATTACTACACGACATATTTAAAAAAATTAATGCCATTTTAGTTTGTTGTTACTTTGTTCTGAAAGCTGAACCTGCTGCTCCTCACTGAGAGAAGAGGGAAGAGGCTGTGTGAATGACTTTACGTTGTGGATAAGGGTGTATAACCCCCATTGTTCTGCGTGTCAAAATGAAAGACAGCCCACACACCTAACAATCATCAAACCGTGGGGTCTTATTTCATTACGTGTTGATTTCTATCACGTAATGTTGTATCGATGTAAATAGAGTGGCGAAGTCACGGCCATCTACTTCCGGTCCATGGGACCTTATTTCGGAAAGATTATGCATTGAAGTCAATGAAGAGAGAAAGATTATCTTTCGATTCCGTTTGAATTGTGCCACGAATTACACATAATGATGTTTGTCAAACCTAAAAAATTATTTTCATGTCAAAAAAGTCACAGTTTGTCGTAAAACTGTTGAAATATAAGACTATGAAAAATACGCAACTAGAAAGACTACAAATATCAGAATCACGGTCCCGCATGCTGGCTCGTACGGAATCGACTAACTCCCCTTTTGTGTATGTACAGCTCTCAACCTATGCTCTCAACATGCCAGACTTAGAGTGATTTTCACCTCCACACATTTTTTTTTTTTTTACTAGCAAAATTATCTTTTAAATTGACAAACATCATTATGTGTAATTCGTGGCACAATTCAAACGGGATAGAAAAATAATCTTTCTCTCTCCATTGACTTCAATACATATTTTTTCGGAAATAAGGTCCCATGGAGGTCCACCGGAAGGGGAGGGACTTCGCCACTCTGCAAAAGTATTCTCCGTCGGGACTTCCTGGAACAACACCACGCCGTTATCGTGATTCTGATTGACCAGAAGACATTATCAAAGATGTTTTATTGAGAAGACGATCACTACGTGACAAAAGTTTTCAAAACCGTTTCTGGTCTTCGGTATTTCCAGACTAGTGGCTACTGAAAGTCTATGGGATTAGTTTTGTATCATAAAGATAAAGCAACACTTTCTCAGAATAAAGCAAAACTATGAGTTTAAAAGAAGAAAAAAAACTAAATCAAGCAAAATAAAAATAAATTTAAAAAATAAAACTATAAGTTGCAAACAAATCATTTGTGTAATCATGTAAACTATAAGTATTTTTTCTTTGTTTTAACAGGTTTTTGTTTGCAGTTCTTGTTTCTTCTTTCTCAATGATCAGACTTTTGCTCTCGCTGCAGCTCTCTCTTTTGCGCTCTCTCATTTTTTGTTTGAGATTCTGACACAAACCTCCCAGGTGGGCGGGACTTTCAGGGGTGCGTCCCCATTGGCTACTCAGTTTTTGAGTGACAGCCCAGTCCTCCAGCGATTGTACAGTGCAGGCAGCTGCGGTGCGGTAGCTGAGCGTGGATAGAACACCCCAGAAGAAACAGCGTTTCAATTATTATAATACTACAAGTAAAAATATATGTAAGTATTGATCATTTGTGTTGTTTGTGCTGTACTATACGGTCTGTTTCTTTATTGTGGTAAGTGAGAAGTAAAGCTGTGCTATGAAAGTTAGCTTTTGCTACCTTTTAGATCCATAACAATGCAAGCTAAGTAGCCTAACAGTTAGCTACATAGCTAGCAGTGAGTGAGCGTTCAGACACCTGCGCACACACTCAAACGGACTTGTGTGCCTGACTCTACCAACAGGCTTTCATGATTATGTTTAGATATGCAAGTATAAGCTATGATAGCTTATTTTATTAACACGCTAATTTGATATGAAAATCAATGGAGGCTGAGTTAACTTTGTAGGAAAACCTACCGTCCATGATGGCCCTGAGCTGTGTTTTATTTGTTAACTTCATATTTTTCATTTCCTAAAACATTTATTTTCCTCTCATATTAACAGTGTGGATCATTGAGACAGCGTGGCGTCCAGAGTCTTATCCCGTTTGCCCACTTCCTCTGAGGGGACAGCACGGAGGGGGGCCATGAAGAAAGAACTGCACCAGCTTCATCCACGCTGGCGTTACTGTTATCACTTGCTCAGTGTCATTTCATTTGACCAAATGTCTTTACATATACATTTATTATTATCCACCTTTTTGTTTTATGTCATTTTATTTAAAACATTCTTTGAGACTTCTTCTGATTCAAATTTCAATAAATGTAATTTGTATAATCACTCTTTTGTCTTTATTCTACATGAAAATGTTAGATTCCATTCAAATCTGTTGATTATTCATATCTTCCTCAGGCTAGGAATAGTATATCGAGTTTTTAATGCTAAATGTAGGCTATATAATTTTCTCACAGGATATAGAATGAAACAACACAGTTTTTATCCATTGTGTGTGAATGCTTCAGCTCTTCAGACCAACATAGTAAGATGTGAGCATGTTCCTAATTGTGTTGGTATGCAGCCTAGGTCAGGTCTGTTTCATAAAGCAAATCTGCCACTTTTATATTGCAGAATTTGTTAGATTAAAGCAGTCTTTAATTGTTTGTCCTAAAAATAGCAATATATGCTTTTGAAATGTAACATGTCTTTGAAAAATAACAGTATACAGTTTATATTGTGTATCACCTTTAGCTTGAAAATCATAGATGTGTTTTTTTAATCTATACAGTTAATAGACAGACACTTTATCAATCCCAAATTGGGAAATAATTTAACAGCAGCAGTGTGTTCAGGTATTACAATATTTAAAGTTGGAATAAAGTATAAACTACACATCACAAGTATAATGCACAGCAATCCATAAGAGAAGTCCGATATGTTCATGCAAACTCCTCAGGAGACACCGACACTAACGTGGCCGAGTGGACTCCGGAGTTAGCTGCATGACTTGCACTGTATGATATGTGGTGTAGTGGGCTGTCACTCAAAAACTGAGTAGCCAATGGGGACACACCCCTGAAAGTCCCGCCCACCTGGGATGTTTGTGTCAAAATCTCAAACAAAAAGTGAGGGAGCGCAAACGAGAGAGCTGCAGCGAGAGCAAAAGTCTGATCATTGAGAAAGAAGAAACAAGAACTGCAAACAAAAACCTATGTTAAAACAAAGAAAAAATACTTATAGTTTACATGATTACACAAATGATTTGTTTGCAATTTATAGTTTTATTTTTGAAATGTATTTTATTTTGCTTGGCTTAGTTTTTTTTTCTTTTAAACTCATAGTTTTGCTTTATTCTGAGAAAGTGTTGCTTTATCTTTATGATACAAAACTAATCCCATAGCATCTGTGCAATTTACTTTGCTTACTTTAACATCATTTTTCATGGTGGGGCTAAGCCATTTCTCGGTATGGCTGTAGCCTACCCCAGCGCCGCTGTTACCGAATAAGATGTGGGCCGAACAACTGTTATTGTTGTTACCGTTATAGAGAACCGCAGTGACGCGTCCTAAAACCCGGAAGTAAGTTAGCATTTTTACCACGTCCGGTTCCTTCGATAAAAAGCAATGCAATTTCTCCATGGGATTTTGGAAAATAGCTCCAAATAAGGTCTGTGTTTGACACAAATTGAAGAGACAGATCACGTTTTGTTCTACGACATTAAATACATCAGCAGTGACCCCGCTGGTGATTTTTGAAGAGTTTACGTGTCTGAAAAACGATGGTTGTTAACAAGTGGCTGAATAGGACTACAGAAGTTGTCCAGGCCGTTTTACGTCATTACACCGAACACGTAAAACACTCCCGCTAAGTTTGTTTGCCCTGTTCTGCTTGAAAGCAAGTCCCTGCCTCCTGCAAACTGTTCAAACAAACACTTCAACTCGTACCATTTAGAATCTGTGTGTTTGAATATGGATCTTAAGTTGGCGTGACGTTGAAGCAGCGACCCTGCTGTAGTTCCTTTATAGCATAACGTTAGCATTTTGCTTCTTGCGACTAGATTTATGCTTCAAAAATTATAAAAGTAGGATAGACAAGTGGATATTATCCGGCTGAATAAAACGTGCTCCGTCTCTTAAATGTGTCTCAACCACAGACCTTATTTCCAGCTATTTTCCAAAATCCTATGAAGAAATTGCATTGCGTTTTTGACGAAGGAACCGGAAGGAGTTTACATCCGAGTTTTAGGACGCGTCACTGCGGTTCTCTATTCTATAACGGTATAGGCAGATGTATCCGGGGCGTGGCCTTTGTCGAATAACCAGGAAATACACATTTTAATCGCTTCTTCTGTCGTTTACATACATCTTTTGGTATATTTGGCGCCATAGGAACACTTTGATGCACATTCAGTACCAGTGTGTGAGGTTGTGGTTGCGATGGCGATATGCGGACGCGTACAGCGAGGACTACGAAAAGACACATGAGGTGACCAGGGATGTGTTCAAAACATTGAAAGCTTGAATAAATCATTTAAACCATTTATTTTTGCAAGACTTATTACTGAATATCATTATTAATGTGATACCAAGTCCATCTGAGACCCGTGTACACCTTCAGACAGCCTACAAGTGAAGCACACGTTGTTTACTCACAGTTTGAAAGCAGCGTGGAGAAGTCTTCAGCTGTGGAGCTGTGATCCGCCCAGGATAAACTGTGATACGACTTCTGTGGCTTGTTCTTGTTGTCAGTCTTATATTTATATCATGTATCATTATTAATATGATGTCGAGTTGATTTGAGACCCGTTTATACTTTCATGCCGTCTGTTAGTGAAACATACAGTCTGTCTGAGTTGTTTACACCCATCTCGCACATTGATCCCTTATCAAAACGGTATTCTGCACTTTGCCGCACTTATCCAGATAAGATGTGACTGTTTACTCGTTTTGCAAAGATAGAAGCAGAAATGTCAGTGCTACATTTGCAGGGATATTTACAATTTAAAATGCTGCTTGATCGTTAATTTTGTTCTCGGCAAACAATATTATGAATCCTCTATTCAAAAATATTGTTCAGTGTCCATCGACATGAAAATAACAAAAAAGTTCATGCTGGACTCAAACCTGGGTCCCAATAGCAAAAGTCCCTCGTGCCATGCACATTATGAGTGAGCCACGGATCAATACGATGTATTATATCATCACAGGTTATTTTCTCACATTAACATTGTCAGAACAATTCAACCCGACCATCTTTTATAATGTGAGCGAATGTATGTACACTTTAAGGCATATAATATAAATATTATAATAGGCATTTGCTTTGAAATAGTATATACTGACTGAGCATCATTAAGACCCACCAAGATCAGATATCCTAGTTTATCAGCCTGCGAGCCGACATTACGTTGTGATAAGTGGTCATGTTACGTATTATGTATTCTAGTGCACACATTAAGTTCACATATGCAAATCAGGCCATGTGTTTTGTTATGTAGTAGCTATAATCATCACCTGTCATGGAAATACAACAATAACAAGGAATTCATATTACCAAGTTACATAGAAATAGATAAAACACATGAGAACAAAGACCACATAGATAAACGCATAAACGTTAAGTGAGAAACGAAAATATGTTAACAACAGTGTGAAAAAGTATGAATATGTGTTTCTAGTTCTCAACGTAGCCTCTGTGAGTACCCTCGGTGTCGCTGTATCGAAATGTAACCAAGTAAACAGTCACATCTTATCTGGATAAGTGCGGCAAAGTGCAGAATACCGTTTTGATAAGGGATCAATGTGTGTAGTCTTTAATATTAAACATGATCGCTGGTTGGTAGCCACAGAACTCGTATCACAGTTTAATCTGAGCGGATCACTGTTTACCACAGCTCTCCACGCTGCGTTGGAGATGGGTGTAAACAACTCAGACAGACTGTATGTTTCACTAACAGACGGCATGAAAGTATAAACGGGTCTCAAATCAACTCGACATCATATTAATAATGATACATGATATAAATATAAGACTGACAACAAGAACAAGCCACAGAAGTCGTATCACAGTTTATCCTGCTTTCAAACTGTGAGTAAACAACGTGTGCTTCACTTGTAGGCTGTCTGAAGGTGTACACGGGTCTCAGATGGACTTGGTATCACATTAATAATGATATTCAGTAATAAGTCTTGCAAAAATAAATGGTTTAAATGATTTATTCAAGCTTGCAATGTTTTGAACACACATCCCCAGTCGCCTCATGTGTCTTTTTGTAGTCCTCGCTGTACGAGTCCGCATATCGGCATCGCAACCACAACCTCACACATTGGTACTGAATGTGCATCAAAGTGTTCCTATGGCGCTAAATATACCAAAATATGTATGTAAACGACAGAAGAAGCGATTAAAATGTGTATTTCCTGGTTATTCGACAAAAGCCACGCCCCTTATACATCTGCCTATATAGAATATCACCAGTTGTTCGGCCCACATCTTATTCGGTAACACCGCCACTGGACAGTACTACTCTAATGATAAACTAATCACTGATACAAATCGACTTCAAATTATAATGCATCAAGTTTGGAGGGTTTTATACGTATACTGTTAAATCAATGCATCTTTTCATGCAAACAAGGAAACATCAAAATACAAACATGTTCAATCGAGTCTGTCCTGAAATGTAATATTTTAGATAAGAACCGAAGGGACAACAGTCTGACTGAACTATACAAATTAAGTGTTCGTCTACATATTATAAACCCAGCGACACAGGGAATAGTTGAAAGCAGGTGCAGACTGTCTTACTTTCTGGCGTACATGAGCAGGCCGAAGCTGACCAGGATCACCAGCAGGTAAACATTGGTGGCCTCATTCCAGGCTTCGTGCACAGAGTAGTCAATGGTCTCGGGCTCGTTCCCCACACCCCCGTGACCCCCCATGGAAATACAGCAGCTACTCCCAAATTCTGCAGTAAATGTGAAATAGAAATACTTCTAATGCCGCTTTATTATCTCTATCACTCAAGCAAGGATGCTCTGAGTGTTAACGGCGTAAACACAACTACGCCACATCCGCCTTCTTCGTCTTTTTCTGTTTTCGGGTAGCTCGCACGCTGCAGGGCACGTTGTTTCCCTCCGCTGTCCAAAGTGTGAACTGCAGCATGAACACAACAATTATTATTTTAAAACGTATTTCTTCGACACTTCCGGTTTGGGACGGCATGGAGTAGAAGTAACGTGCTGGCGCTCCTGCTTACTTTTCATATATTCACCCATAACCCCTCAATTGTACAACTAAATTGCTTCACTTCATAAATTACTTTGGCTTCAAAGAGGAGTACACAGGGACAAAAGTATGACTGCAGTGGCAGCTAGCTTAACAGTTGAGGCCATCCCTTTGATACTGGACGAGCATCAGGAGGCGTTAGCAGCAGATTTCAAAACTTATTTTAGCCTACTCAAAACTTAATTTGACCAAGTCCCGTTCACAGTTGATGATCACGGTTCGCTTCTGATTACCTGAGCCAGTGTGTTAGTGAGGTGGAAGATTTATTATATATATTTTTAAATTTCATAAGAACACAATTTCCCGATTTTGGATCAACAAAGTACATCTTATCTTATACTAACAGAACTACGCCTATATTGCGTACAGCGTCCATAAACTATGGCACCCCCCCCCCCCCCCAAATCAAGTTGAACTGCCCCAGCCCCAGTAAAAACCAGAGGTTTATGTGAAATAGTTCTTCATTTTTTTAAATAATGGTTTTAGTGTGCAATTATAGGTTTAAATGTTGTAATAGTGTTCATTTCAAATAAATCAAACTCCCAAAAAACGTATACAGCTTTTATTAACATTGGAATTGACTGTGTAAGCGGCCACGGGGGAGAGCTAGAGAGCTCTCTCCTGAAAGACTGAGCGGCTCTGATAACCTCAGCTAGGTGAGGTAAAGGCACACCTTTATATGATCATTATAGTTATAAAATACTATATGACAGTAAAAAAAAGTTACTATTAATAAACAAGAATACAGTTTAAAAGGGGAGTGATTTGTAAAATATCCATAAAGAAAAAGAAAATCTGCTTACAGTTCTGTTTCATATGGGTGTTGAGAGATGTATCCATAGATCTCTTAATGTTGCTCTCAAAGTGCACCAGATTGATGCTTTCAACTTCAATATTAAAAAATAAAATCTTCCCGGGGGAGCAGGCCCCCGGACCCCCCGAGAGGAGGCTAGGTCCCCCCCACTTAAATCATGTTCACATGGATAGGATACTAAATACATTTGCACACATCTTGTGTCCATATCTTTCTGTTTTGGTGGTCATGCCACAACCGTGCACATGCATGGATGAGTCATAGTGAGTGTCTGCATTTGCGCCAGCTAAAATCTTGCCTAGGGCAGCAAATTGGTAAGGGCCGGCCCTGACCGGATGAATGAAAAGACTACGTCAGTCGAGGCTCAGCTTTTGTAAGGAAGAAACAGGACAGGCAGAGAGAAAGAGAAAGTGATGGAAGTCAGGAAGGAACTGCAGGTACAGTCACACAAAATAATGTAGGCTTAATAACCCCATCTATCTATCCACCTATCTATCTATCTATCTATCTATTTATCTATAACAATAGGCTTAATTTACAATATAGACAATAGGCATACTTTTAAAACAACATGCATCTATTGCAGTTATGATGTCATAATAACATACAATTGTATAGAACACATTTTGCTTACATTTTTTGGAATAAAATATTTATTTTCAGATTTCACTTTTATACATATTTTGATATTTGAATCCTTATTTTTTTTCAGTTGCAGATTTTTTCGTTTTCAGATTCAAAACAATTATTTTTTCAGTTTCAAATCTTGTTTTTTCAGGTTTCACATTGCTTTTCACCTTCAGATCGTTTTTCACTTTCAGATCTTTTTTTTTTGCTTTCAAACTTTTGGCCCTGATGTTGCTTGGGGGGCGGGGCTTACCAAAGAGTAGTTAGGCCTCCCTCTGTCATGTTGCCTTCATCGATGTTAGGTAGCGCGAGAAATATAACTCAATACTTTCTATACATAATACTCCCGTGATTGGTGGTAAACAAAACTGATACCAGCGTCAAAGTTCCGTTAAGCGAGCTGTTGAGCATCGTAGTTGGCAACAATCAAGGTATAAGAGCATTAAACTGTGCTAGAATGTGAAATTTTATTTCAAAAAAATTGCTGAACTGAATCAAAATAATATTCAACCTTAAAAATTATTTCAAATACTTATTTTTGGTTTGAATACATCATTGTATTTCTCAAAGTTCAGGATAAAAACCTTTTTTTTTAACTTTCAAATAAATTGTATTTTTTTGAATGATCAAAACTTATGATCCTGAAATAGCTCCATATGCAGCCCACTGACATGGTTTGAAATCAATATATTATCCAATTTGTGACCCCCCACAGGACTTAAAAAGCACCTAACTAGATTATGAAATAATATCAGATGATGACCTGGTGCCTGCAACATTTCAGGAACAAGACTTCCAAATAGTCTCCAGCCTGTCTGAACGCTACAAATGTATTTTCAAAACTGGCTCTTCCCTGGAGGCTCAACTTACAACACAATCAAAGGTCTTTGCCATCTAGTTGGTCAGCCAGGAGACCATCTGCTTAATAATGCAATGTACACCAGAAAGTATTTTAACAGGGTACAGGGCAAAAATGGTCCGACATGGAGGCTGAAAACGCCAGAAGAGTACAGCGACGCAACCGGGGAAATACCTGACCCTTCTGTTTTTTTAACCTTATAAAAACTTGAAGAGAGCAGTAAAGGTTTTCTCATATGACGAAGGCGTTGTTGCGTATCACAAGAGTATGGCATTTTCAGACATTATACATGTGCTGCTCAATCCAGATGCTGGGTCAAGATTCACCCCTAAGCAAACACTTAGGCACCCTTTCATCACTATGGTAAACCTCGAGGAGGAAATAGACTTAAACTCTTACGCAGTGAATGCCTTTGAGTTGATGGCTGTCTGCACCCTGGCTGATACAGGTGATAATCCTCTCAGGGACCCTGAAACTCCAGACACAGCTTGCAGGACAAGCAGGGCTTTAAGTGCTTTTGATTTCAACCTGAGTTGTTTCGTTTATGATGGACAACTTACAGGACCAATATTTGGCCTTCCACCACCACCTCGCAAGATTGGTTTACCAAGAGAGCCATCCAAGAATTCAGGTGCTGAAAATGTAAATACTGAGAGGTCCAGTTATGACTCCACCCCTCAGCAGCACCACACTGAACCTCCCTGCAACAACATGTCAGCGGCTGAACCAAGTCAAGTGAGAGAACGTCCTCACAGTGAAGCTGAAGCTGACAAGGAGTCCATTGACTCAGGGGATGCAGTCTCCAGCACTGAGAGCTCCAGTAATGACACGGGCTGTCCCGGACCAAATCCATCTGAGACTATCAGCGTCGAGTTTGAGCCAATAGACTCCTCCGCTGATGAGTCAGACAGCCCAGATATTGGTGCCGAGGAGCGTCTTCATGGTATTGAGGTCCCAACTGGCTTCAGGAGAGAAGACCACACTGCAGTCTCCAACAATGAAGACTCGGGAAGCATCCCCAACGAGGAAGACTCAGACGAATATGAAAATGGATGACGAAGGTTCTTGAATCCTGATATCTGTGAAAGACCAGGGGTCGTCTGGAAGACGTCAACATGACAACAGGCAGGATGACCACAAGATCTCCAAATTCCTCAGCGAGGGGAAAGGTGAAGTGAATTCCCTTTTCCGACGTTCAAAGGGATCCTCCTGTCCGCTTCGTGTACCGACGTCAGGGTTTACTCCGGGTGCTCCGGTTTCTTCCCAAATAAAAGTAAAAAGACAAAGATATACAAGTTATATAAAAGTGTATTTCTGCCACTATGTGTCAGCCTTATGTCAACTAATCTTGATGTACTTAACGTTATAAAAATGCAAAATGTTATGAAAATAAGATTTGCTTCAATAAGATTCATTATTTTTATTAAGAATATAGGAGAAATTAAGAATGCCTACAGTGTCTTTTAAAAGAAGCCATTTAAAATTGGACTTCTCTGTTGTAACGTTTTAATCACTTTTACTTTAGGTTCAGCAGAAAGGTGTAACAAACATAACGCAAAGCATTTCAGCAAGGTTCAGCATTATGTTCTTAATAGCTAGTGATAGTAGTAGAGTCTTGTTGAGTCCATTCATTTAAAATTGATGTTCAAAACCCTTGATAGTTAACTTATATTCAGCAAATATTATTGATTTGGGAGATATTAAGAGGAACAAAGCCATTTGTCCACATACACTTTTATCAGTTCTCATTAGCAGCAATTTACCAGACCCGGAATAATCTGCAGAAATCCGGAAAATGTAAAGGTCACCTATTTACGGTGGCCCTGAAATGCAAGACACCACAGCATTTCAGAAAACGCCACAGCATTTCAGAAAACACCACAGCATTTCACATTGGACGGAAAGGGTATTCCTTTAGGGAGAACACTTCTTGTTTGTGATTGGACAGAGCCAGCCAGAGAAGCACTGCTGTGATTGGTTGTTTTTGCTGCCAGTCAAGAAATGACGCTTCGTGATTGGTCAACACCCGACAGCGAAATATGTCCCAACACATCAGCCGTTAGCACACACTCAGAGCTCACAGCTCCTCATATCTGTTCAGAAACTGGACACAAGTTAAACATGTACAAACCACAGACTGTCTATGTCATGGCGAATACAGTCGCTGCTTTATTTATGTCTGTATGACGTTGTTGTGAGTGTGGACGGAGCAGCAACAGGTTAGTTTAGCCTGATGGATCCGATTCCATTCAGAAAACACGCATTTTAAAAGCTTTTCGCCTGCCATCTTGTCTGCAGACTTGTCAAAGCGTTAATTCATGGTTTTTAGTAACCGTTATCAGTATGTAGTTACTTCGGCATCACTTTGAAACGTGTATTACAATTAAATCACGGTCAAATATGTTCATTTTGTTGTAGTTGGTATCTCCCATAGGATTTACATGGAGATACGCCCCGCCCCCTCTCCAGCGCCTCTTGTTTGAATGACAGGAGCAAACACAGCTGACAGCCGCGGTGAAACTCGAGCGATTAGAGCGATGCAAATAGTGGGTAGTCTACCATAGTATTTACATGGAGATAAGCCCCTTAAAAACCATGAATTAATAAAGCATTAATTCTGTGTTTACTCCTGTCGTTCAAACAAGACGCTGGAGAGGGGGGCGGGCCGGAATCGGATCGATCAGGCTAACTAACCTGTAGCTGCTCCGTCCACACTCACAACAACGTCATACAGACATAAATAAAGCAGCGACTGTATTCGTCATGACATAGACAGTCTGTGTTTTGTATATGTTTAACTTTTGTCCAGTTTCTGAACAGATATGAGGAGCTCTGAGTGTGTGCTAACAGCTAACGGCTGATGTGTTGGGCCAATCACGCAGCGTCATTTCTTGACTGGCAGCAAAAACAACCAATCACAGCAGTGCTTCTATGGCTGGCTCTGTCCAATCACAAACAAGAAGTGTTCTCCCTAAAGGAATACCCTTTCCGTCCAATGTGAAATGCTGTGGTGTTTTCTGAAATGCTGTGGCGTTTTCTGAAATGCTGCGGCGTTTTGTGAAATGCTGTGGCGTCTTGCACTTCAGGGCCACTGTATATATTATGTAAAATGCACTTTTTGATGTCAGAAAATACGACCCTCTCTCTTTTCCTCCTTATCCACATAAAAACGGGGGTACAACGGAGCTGATCCAGATTTGCTGCCAATATTGAAAATGTGGGATGGCTTTACGCCCACGGGCCGGCACTATCAGTGGTATCAGAAACAATGCGTGACGTGTTTTGGAAGTAATACGGTCTGTGTTTACATTAGCAAGCATCGGTAACACTCAGAGCTAATGCTGTAGGCTACTGGAAAAAGTATGTGTAAAAAAAGCCGTATAAAAAAAGTAACTCACCTTGTGGTAAACCCACAAGACAGAGAAAAAGCATTTGATCTTCATACCGTTTCAGAAAGAATCCTTGATATGGTTTGGAATATAATATGGCATTTAATCAAGGTAGCATTTGGCTGAGAATCTGCGGAGTTCAACTTTCTCTTCACAGAGCACACTGCTTGCATGCGGACAGGGGCGTGGCCAGCAGCAGCTCGGGTTACATTTGAAGCTACTGACCCAGAATCAGCACTTTAGTAACAGGGCTGAAATAGAGGGGTATGAGGCATGCTACAATGGGTGATCTGTTTGGTATTTTGAGCTAAACACTTGTTGTGTATAGATATGCCCCTACAATATATTGTTCAAATATAGCATAATAGGTGAGCTTTAAATCTCCACGGTCATAATGTCCATTAAAAATAATTTGCCAAGATTATTACAAATAGTTTGAATAGATGAGTCAGCACAACCTGCTCTCATCCAAGCCAAAGACAGGTGGAGAATGATTTAACATTAAACTATTGTAAATCAACTCCACCTGTGAATAGAAACAACTTCCTAATCAATAAATCAATAAAAATGAATATATATATATTTCAGATTTATTGTAAACGTAATAAAATAACACGTCCATACTTAAAATAATAATAATAGCTAACTAATAAAATGCAATCACTGACGAGAACAGTAGGATGCAACAGTGTAAGTTTATTTGTCAAGTTTACAGTCAATCAATACATGAACAAAAGTCTAATTGCAGCTGATGGTTCATATCTGAACATGTCAAATAATAACAATGACACTGAGGAAAAACAAAAAGTTTCTTTTGCACAAAACCTGTTTTTGTAATCATTATTTAATCAGTCCAATGTCATTCAGTATCAGCAATGACATGGTACCCTATATACACAAATAACTTTGTTGCATCACACGGCTTATTTTACATTTTTTTCAAAATTATCTTATTTTTCAAAATAGAGTTTTGCTAATTCATACCTACAGAATACATAAAGCGGCATTTAACATAATTGCTGTAATAATAACTTTATACATGAGACAGAGACGAGAGCCATAGCTCAGTACTCGTAAAGTATAAGAAATAACGGAAGGCTTTTAGGCCAATTACTGCGGGAGAGTGTAAATAAAGGGGGAGAAACAATCAACACACAAAAGAAACAATCTCTGGTTGCTACTCCTAGCAAATATGGAAACTGCAGGGTAGCTCCACAGAAATCTGAGGTGTTAGTGATTTTCTTGTAGAGTCTCTGTATTGAAAGTAAATGGCTCAACGTTAGATGCACATGCTCAAGAAACCAGCTCAAGGTCAGCGCCGAAACCAAACCAGCCATTCAGTACATGGGCAGACATGATCTGTAAAAACTTCTCATAAGACTTCACTTCAGTCCTCAAACGCTTCAAAGTTATCGTGGTGGTCAAATGATAAGTAAATAATAGCAAATCTAGAACTATCAAGGTCGGTCTCAGGTGAAGTAAAGTAGGAGTGCTAGCAGAGAAACGAAGATGTCTGAGACAATGACCAAACTCAAGTGACAAAACGGATAAATGCTTCAAAATAAGACTCAAAAACATAAAGAACCAGTGTAGCATTTAAACTAGGAAACCAATTTATACCGTGTCATACTATACTGTAAATACACACATAGAAGGGCAAATAAAACTAGAAATCAAACATTCATCACCAAGAAAAAACCTGCAAACAAGCAGTAGGTAAATATGCTGTTATTTATCATTTATTTACAACACTTAAGCTATTTTTTAAACAGGTTCGTATGCACGTAATGAAGCAGGTTGGTTAGTTGTTGGACCACGGGGGGGGGGGCTGGGTGTGGGTGACGGTGTTAGACATGCAGATTCAGTACTCCCTCTAAGCCTTCAGAGTAGAAACCCAGCAGGTAGAAAGACAGACAGAAGATTCACCCATGAAAATGAATTGTCATTTAGACTGCTTAAAAATGCTCACCAATGCAATGTTTAAATCTCAAGATTTAGTTTTCATATTGACGGTACGGACACTTCGCACTCACGATACTTTAACGGAAGCCCTTGGGTTCTTAAACATGCTGTAACATTACCTTCAGCAGTTCAAACCCGATCTGCACATCAACAGAGGTTGGTTAGGGTTGGACAGATGTCAATATTTTTAAACCAGTTTGACATTTAGCTAATATTCGGATATGACGGCTATACCAGATTTGACCACTAGGGGTCACAGTTGACGAAGCAGCCACACATTACTTTTCTTTCAGTATCTACGCGTTGTTACCCTGTCTGTTTTTATACGAGAATACAAGATATCGCAACCAATCTAGATATAGAGACGCTAGCATTAGTGCTGTGATGTGCCTAAATGCTCAATCCGGTTTAGGCAGTTTACATAAAATGAAACCAGTTTAAGCTTGTTAATTTGAAATCAACCAAACTCTACCAGTGCTGATAACTGTTGAGTATGGACGTATTTTTTCCAAATTAGCTAAAATACTGCCACCTTGCACATAGTTATGTTGTGTTTTTTCCGTAGCAGCATAATGCACAATGTAGCCAAACTCTTCTCTTTCGTGATCTGTCATTCTGTGGGGGGTAGCTGTATTAGTAGCAGTGCGTATACCCTGATGCAGCATCTATAAGCAATCCAAACCAAGTGTAGAGTCAAACTGAATGTCATCAAAGCCTAATGTCATAATTGCCTAATCGAAGCATTAGCAGTACTTTAGCATTATTGCTGTCGCGGCTATCAGCTTTAGCACTAGCAGAATCAAGCTAGGCTACTATTACTGCTCATTACATTACTCTGCATAATTGAAGCCTACTGAAAGCGGATGCATGTGGTGATCTGTGGCTGGGTGGAGCTGAGGCAGCAGGCGTAGAGGGAGCACTGATTGGTTCACTGGTGTCACATCAGTATGTCCAGGTCGTCCCCGCGGTCGTCCTCCTCCGTGACCCGCAGCGCCAGCACCTCCTCGTTCAGGAACAGTCCGCTCAGGTGCTCCTTGCGGGCCTGGCGCTGCTCCTTCAGCTGCCGCTTCCTCAGAGCCTTCTGCTGGAGCTTGCGCTGCTTGGAGCGTTTCTGAAGAGATGGCAGGGCAGGAGAGAGACGTTTAAGAAGGGAAAAGATGAGGATAAAGGCTTTGAGGGAAATGTAACCCTAACCCCTAGATTCCACCGGGTCCGTCTGCGCCGCGTTACGGCCCGCGTTACGGCCGCGTTACGGCGTCCGCAAGGATCGCGGCCACTCTAGTCAATGGGTGCTATTCCACCAGGCGCGCCGCGTTACGGCTCAGAAGCGCCCCAGAAGCATCTCGCCACTGGGCTCTGCTTGAAATAGGATTGAAGTCTATTTTTCGACGCGAGGCGTTGCAGAGGCGGCGGGCAGGAAGTGGACCGGTCAGAGCATCCGGCCCATCCCCCAAATAAACTAATTTGCAGACCCTATCCCTCCGTAGTCTTTCAAGTAGGAGTAGAAATGCCAGCGTTCTCCTCCTGTTTACAGGCACTGTGTAAATTATGATGTAATTATGATGATAAATGCATTTTTTTACCACTAAAATACAGCAACACATCTTTGATTCATGTAGTTTATAACTGGGATATTACAATTATTATTAACTTTGTCTGTACAAAGCAGCCTGTCCAGGAAATATGCCCAAATCAACAAAAACTGCGAGCCGATAGGCAAGACACTCCGCTTCTGAAATGCGCCCGGTAGGGTATGACGCCGGACCAAAACCGTGGCGCAGCCGGACCAAAACCGCGGCGCAGCCGTTACGCGACGCAGACGGACCCGGTGGAATCGAGGCTTCCCTGCAGCTAACAGATTTTTGTATCGATATATTAATCTGTTGATTATTGCCTTGATTGATCTATTATTAAATCTAATAAACAAAACAAAAAAACCTTTATTATTTCCAGGATTTTATTCAACAAACTCCACACATTACTTGTTTTCTTGGACAGTGCTTTTTAAGTAAAATAAACTCAATAAATGGATATATTAAATATTTTGGATGCTGCCATGCACCTCAAAAAAGTGAATGTAACTCTGGTTTCTGAACTAAAGAAATAAAGGATTTCACTTTAGACTGTGTGACTAATGGCATAGAAAATTATTTTTTTGAGGGACAAAAACCTGATTACAGATTCATTTAAAAACAAATGTAACAGGAAGAGATACCTTCTGTTTTCTCTGTTTTGCGATGGATCAATGAAGCTGGATCCCTGATGAAATCCCGCTACATGGATCCATGTATTTTAAATTAACCTGTAATCAGCCATTTTCTACACTGTGTCTCTTTCAAATGCTTTAAAGACAGAGGAGACGGCGGGATTTCCTGCCATTCAGTGTGAGCTACACAAGGCTGGCACTACAGGAACATTCCACAACTGATCAAAGATGTGTAATGTGTCACCACAGTGATCCAGAAGGAATAGTATTTGTCAAAAACAGGTTTTTCTACACTTTCACCCACACACGCACACATTCTTACTTTAGAGTCTCGTATACGTTCTGCAGCACTGGAAAGGTTGCCATCGCTGTGAGCTCTGCTAATGTTAGCAACACTGCTGCCACTGCAGGCTGATGCTGGACCACCTGCAACACAACATGTATTACAACCAGGAAGACTCAAGAGAAACAAAACCGAGCTGAACATCTTACTTAATGTTGTGATTGCTTATTATTTCACCAACAAAATGGTTTAAGGACTTTGTCGCCGGTACAAGTCCAGATAGGACCAAAGATACGGAGTGTGGACCGGTCACTGTTGTTAATACCACCAGAGTGAAAGTGAATTTACACTCTGGATTAATAAAGGTGATCTTAATCTTAATGAGTTGTGCAGGAATGATTCTGAAAACGAACGAGCATTTTAACACTTCTTCTCTGTTATCTCTAAGTCAATGTTTTTTCTGAAGCCATTTTTGGTTAGATGCTTGAAATAAGGTCGGTGTTTAACACAAGCTTACGAAATGTTCACATTTGTACCCTGCTGGTGAATGTCCTAGGTGTCTAAACACTTGCTACCGTGACTTAATGTAACTATTACATGTCATCACGTCAATTATAGCCGCCTTTAGCTTAGCGATGGTGACGTGTAGTCATGTGACCGTTCTGTATTTCCTTTATAGCCAAAAAGTAGTTTTTAGCATGTTAGCACTTATGCTGTGACATAAAATATATCTGTAAATGTGCCACTGGTCAAAGTCTGAAGCATAAGTCATAAGAACAGCGGTTGCTAACAAGTGTGGAAATGACTAAACATCATCACGGCAAATATTAGCCGCCTTTAGCTTATCTACGGTGACGTGAAGTCATGTGACAGTGCTTCAGTTCCTTTAAAGCCAAAAGTTAGAATTGACTTCTGGCTGATAAAAAAGTTAATAGGTGGAGATTATCCTGCTGAACAAAACGTTGACGTATCATAAACAAATGTTTGCCACTGACAATATTTTCTGCAATATTCCAAAATCCAAGAGATAAATCCCATTGGCTTTTTGCTCCAAGGAGCCCCTGCGATGCTAACTTCCAGGACAGTAAACAAAAATACATCTCCTTGCCCCATCGTTCCACCATTTCAAGGCAGCGTCTCACCTGCCACAGAGTTGGAGGCGGTGGAGCCGGTGGAGGAGCTGGTGGAGCTGACCATGCTGCCGTTGCTGCTGCTGGCGGCGCTGACCCCCCCGGTGCTGGCGCTGCTGTGGCTGCTCCTCTTCCAGCCCTCCCTGCTGGCCCGCTGCCTCGGGCTGTGCTCTCGGATGTAGTTACGCACCTGAAGGCATCACACAGGTACCAATTATTTACTTCTCACATCTTGCAGAACTGAAATGTAATGGACTGGTGGTGTTTTCACAGCTGCTGCCCACCTGCTTGAGCTTCTCGTCGGTGAGGCAGTTGAGCTCGATGATGAACTCGCTGTCGGTGGGGGAGATCTGAGCGCAGGGGTCGATGATCTTGATGATGTCCAGCTGCTCCCTCAGGCCCATCTCTGTGCTCACCTTCCGACTCAGGTACTCGATATACTCCACCTGGAAGTGGAAACACACACATGAAGTTTTCATGCTTTCCATTCCAGGTATCTCTGCCCACACTGAAGACTTAAAGGTTGATTTAAAGTGTTTCACTGAACGTAGTGGGGTGTTTCTAACTACTGCAAACAATCACTGGATTGGAAATGGCTAGAGCTTTATATCTCTGATAATGAGTAAAAATAATACACTACAAACAAAGGGAGTTGGGAATTCAGACATACCACAGGATAGTTACAGGATAAGCACATGTAGTTACCAACTCAAGCACATGAAGGGATTTCAATTTGAGGTAATTCTGGAAATTACTATAGTAGCTAAAAGAAAGTTCCAAAAACAGCAGCAGCATGCGTGGGTGTTATGTGCGGGGCTCGAGCTTAAGGGCGTCCCGTCGTCGAAAAAAATAGGGTCGGGGAGGATAAAAAAAAATGTAACTGACTGCACGTTTTGTGTAGCACACAGTTATTAAACCTCCTTGTCAACATAAACACACACGCACAAAACAGCAACCCGCGAAATACACACACACACACACACGCGTATACCGACAGCCAGCGGCACAGCTGCCCGCAAATTCCTGGACCGCGAATTCGCGGGTCTAGCTATGTACTGACTGAGTGTGTGTATTTCGCGGGTTGAGTGATGGACAATGGCATCCCATGGAGGAATTCTGAAATGTTTACATCACGAAAACGCACAGCAGAACCAGACCCTGGAGCGCCGGCCTCTTTATTTACTTACTCCTCTTCATCCCCTATGGGTAATAAGGCTGAGATGAGAACTCTCCATCGCAACAATGATTACGATAGTGTAGCTTCTCATACATTCATTATGCCCTCTGGCTGCTTTTAAAAGAATGTTTTAAGTTGGTGAAATAGTGACAATTACATGCAAAATCCAAATAAAACGTGGAAACCTTTTTGTATTGAGATGCAAGCCATGCCATAATCTAATTGTTACCGGACATTCACGTGAAACAATTCACCAGCAGAAATATTTAAAACATACTGGTAGCTGGGTCAGAAAGCTGGTCAGTTAAATGATCTCCTTAATTAATTAGAAGCACTATGATACAGAGAGGTGTGTTTACTTGTTCATCGTTAGTCATGGCGCTCCATGGTAACTCGTCCAGGTTGCGGTGGGGGTGGGGCTTAGGCTTCCTCTTGGAGAACAGACATGGTGAACTGGGAACGCTGGGGATGATGTCAGAGAGGACCTCGCTGCCACTGGCGATGTCACTTCCTGGCAGCTGTGGGGAATGTAACAAAAAAAAATAAGGAATGGACAACATCCCGCTAATCACTTCATTTTTTGGACAATTGTGGCTGTGAGGAAGTTTGGTCGTCCAGCATTCGGAAGGTTGGGAGTTCGAAGTCCGCACCTTAACCTGTCATGTACAATGTGTTGGATGTTTAGCCAATACAAGCGCAAGTGTTACCTCCCTTTGGAGAAACTTTGCAATTTTAACCTAAAAGAACATTATAGGGCCCCTTTAAGTAACTTTCTTTTGGGATAATATTTGTCTCCTGGTTTAATAGCATCTATTTTTTCCTCTTTTATCAATTTGCCAAAGCTAACATACCAATTACGTCAATGTGCATGTTCACTGCAAAAGCTACACGGGCTGAGTGCAAAAACAAAGAAATGCCATCCGAGTTAGATAATGCCACCGACCTGCCACTCAAACTCGCTGCTGTCGGACCAGTCCCAATATGTGCTGATGGAGGAGGAGACATCGCTGCAGACACTGCCCTCTGGAAACAGGTCCAGAGACGTCAGTTCCTGGTCGTCCAGCAGGGAGTAGCAGTCGTCCTGATCCCCCACAGACACGGAGGAGAAGAGCTCCTCGCTGCACTCTGAGCTGGCCACGCTCGTCCCACAGGAAGTGAGGTTCCACCTGCGGACAACAATGACAGCACGTCAGAGCACTTTCTAGGAGTAAGTCATGGAAATTGATCTGAAGGTTTTTCAAGACTGGGGGAGGGTGCAGGCAAGATAAGGAAGTACATTTCAGCTATGTCAATTATTTTAAAATGTCAACAAAAACATGGAGTATACTGTTCACAGCTATTTTCCAGTGGCACCTTTTTCACCATTAACCTTTTTTCTGAGACTTGCCACCTAAGAAATGCGAATAATCTATACATTTTATGTGAATTTGATATGACTTCTTTACATTTTTGTCTGGAGAAATTCATTATTGTCCTTATTAAAGCCAACAGAATGGACTTTAGCTTATCAATGAGTGTATAGAACCTCCTTCCTTTAAAACAAGGTAAAAAAAGGTCAGGTAGTGTTAAGGTGCGTTCACACAGGACATGAAGCTAATTGTGTACCGTGCCATCATTTGTAAAACTAGACAAGGAGGCGGGGCTAATTTCCTTGTAGATATCAACAATGTTTTTATTAGCCATGGCCGAAATCGCAACAAAGTATGAGTATGGACAAAATCATCTTTTTTGTTTGTTATGCCACCAATAGCTGCATAGGCCACATGTTGCAGCAGTTTATGGTGGGTCCATCTTTTGAGTACTGTACCATTAAGGTTGGTCTTTTTTTATTAATTCCCAAAACAAAAATTTAGATTTTTCCTTGATAAAATCTTTTGAAAAAACATCCTGAAAGTCAGTTGACCTCACAAACTGATGACACACACGTGAACACAAGCACACACCACTGGTCTACTTGCCTGTTGCTTTTGAAGCGGTGCAGAGGGTCTGTTCTGTGACAAGATGAGAGTTGACAGCCAAAGTCACTGACGTCCAGAGTTCCCACATCACTGAGGTTGGCTCTTTGAGAGAGGAGTGGGAAAGGCTCCTCTGGTGCCAAAAACTTCTCATACAGAGACTCAGACATCGCCAGATAGACCTACAAAAACAAAGGCAAAGATAAGACAAGCAAAACATAATAGGGTGCATATCAATAGAGCTACAGTCTCAATTATTAATACCAAATTATATAGACACATCTGACAGACACACTCTCCAAAAGCTTTCTAAAAGGGTAGTAACAGCTGAACCACAATATGGTGTATTCAAGTAGAGTTTTACCCTCAAGGAATGTATTTGCTGTACTTGTGCAAATCCTAACACAGTAACAGACAATTGTATTAAAATGAAAAACAGCTATTGCAAAATCAAGTAACAAAAAGGAAAAAATAAGAAAAAAGACAATTAAGATATTAACTATTTATCAAGTTAAATGAAAGTGTGTGCAATTGTAATTTTATAATATGTGTCGTAATGTACAAATTAATGTATTTTAAATTATATTAAACATTCTGTGGTGTGGGGTGGAAGTGAATATCTAATAGACAACTCTTACAAAGTTGCTGATCTTTTCCAGTGGTAATTAAAGCACCTTGATATACAGACACAATGAACAAAACCAAATATGATATTTAAGGTATTTAGTTCAGTTTTAACTTGATCTGATGGACTTCAACATTGTTGCTTGTAAAAATGTTCCATGTGTGTAAATCATTGTTGTTAATAAATGTAGGGGAACTACAAACATGTGGCACAAAGTCACTCAAGAAAGCAAAACTTCGTCCAAATACAAGCAGTTACCTCAGGAATACGAGCTCCTTTACATTTGGGTCTTTTGTTGGTAACATAAGTGACGTTAGTGGCCAAAGCTAGCATTATTACAAGTACTAATAATGAGCTTTTAAGCATGTTAATCACACTTCTCATGTTCATCTTTGATACTAGATGTCATCCACGTTAAGCCTCTAACTCCCATAATTGTTGTTTTTCTTAACAACACAATAAGATGCTTGACAGCCACGCAAAGCACACCAAGACAAAATGAGAATACACCATTAAAGAAGGAAGCTACATTAGCTTTAATAACTCAAACATTACCATATACGGTACTATTATTTTTCACCAAGACGCACATTCCGTGTTTGGAAAACAACACTAGCTAACGTCATTAGCTAGTTGCTAATCCTTCAAATGTGCAGGTAGCGTTTACCTAGCCACAAAACGAGCTTTAAATAATCATTTTCATTAATAACACACCTGCAGGTCTCATAAACCTGGTAAGTTATTATAAAGAAGCTATAAACATTAAAACACTAACCTTTTGTCGTTCAAATAATGATCATTTCTGCCACCTCCATTTGCAAATCCTTTCTTTTCCAGCGATGAGCTAAGCTGTCACCGCGAGACTCCCGCGAGCCAACACTGTTGTCATGTGACGTGAGGCGGAAGTGGTCACACAAACAGAAAACTAGCATAAAAAAGAGCATTCTGTGCTTAAAATTTCACAATTTTGCTATTTGTTATCGCAAAATACAACATATGATTGCATGGTAGTCATGTCTTTAAGCCACACAAAGGACTCCAGCTTTTTGGGGGGGAGGATACCCGCAGAAATCGAGTCAATGTCGAAAAACCTGAAGGATGTGGACCAAGAGTTGTTCAGAAAAATACTAAAAGGTAAAATAGCTGTTTGCAAGATAATGTTGTTTTTAATGTCTATAGTTTATAACTCATTACAGACCTGGTCAGCCGTCTGTATAATATGTTTTTTTTTAATGCATTGTAAAAGCCACTAACAATGGGGACGTTTTAAAACGTTGATAAGGTGTTCATTGAGTAATGATATCGGAGTTCCAACAACTTTTACTGTGATATTTTAATAAATAGGTAGAGCAAAAACTGCTTTTTTGAGAAAAGGATCATTTACAAAAAAAAATAAACCATAGCAACACAACCAGAACAAATATACCTAATACCATCACCGTGAAGGGCATACATTATAACGTTAAACGAAAAAGTAAAAGTTATGTTATTTAATCATAATCAGTCAGTGTCCCGGAAAAAAGTTTCACACATTTCTAAAAGCCTATTAATCCCCAAAAATCATGAAAAGTTCTAACATGAACCTAATAATACAGACAGAATCAAGATCTGTCCAAAATATGTGGAATATTTCACAAATACAAAAGATGATAAATTGTGTCAATATAATTTTTTTAAACTTGCACAACAAATATAAATATCTGTCGCCCAAACTTGGCGATAAGACAAATATCTAGGTGTATTTTATGGAACATTTAAAAAGTGTTCAAATATGCTTTTAGTTCATGAAAACAGCCCAAAGAATGGTATCTGCAGGGGACCCGTGACAGTGCCCAATATCCCTGAACAAGTAGGCCTACAAATGAAGTTAATCCATAGCAGAGGTAAGTATGCCTGTGAACTCTTTTCTGTCCAGCTGTGGTCAGCGCCCTGGAGGGGAAGGACAACAGAGAGGTGATGAAGTCGATAGCAGAGAGCAGCGTCATCCCCCAGGAGAGGCTCAGTTACATCGTGGCTGGGATGTACAGAGTGCTGTCTGAGGCCATCCGCATCCCCGCATCGTCGCTAAAGCAGGAGGTGAGCTGCTGTAAAACACTGGAACTTACATTATGAACATGCTGACAGTGTCTCAGTCTGTGTGCACTTTAGAGATGGGTCTTTCCCACAGTACACATTTTGACATGTTACAGCAGCATTAATAATAACCACTTTATGGTCATGATTTCCCAATGTGCCTAAATCCAACAAAATAATCATTACTGTTATATTCACATGCTCTTTTCTTGCTATTACAAGACATGAGATTGGTCTTTATTCCATGCTGTTGACATTGGACTGTATACTCAAAAACTCTTATTATTATTCCCACCAAAAATCCCATTAACTTTGAGTACTTTAAGTATTATGGGAGCCCATTACTGCCAGCGCCAATTACATTTAAAAAAATTAAAAACATAATTATCTCGTGATGAGATGAAGAAAAAATCATTATAACGAAAAATGTTATTTAAATAAATATTTTGTATCCTACTATGTCATTTGTATTCAATAGTATTTCCTTATTTTGGGATACTAAGACTTTATTTTGAGATTGAATTCAACATTTCAAGTCAGTTTCTCATTATAATAATGTATAGTAGCCTACCTTTTTCCTCTCATTTGCATACATTGACTTTCAGAGATTATGGACATCCTAAGTTGTTCTGACAGAAGACATTTTAACAGGCCACAGTACAAAAATATATATTTTTAATACTAAAAATGTACTAGTGCTGAATTCCACCTCTTGTGGTTATCTAAGGACACACTTCCTTGTTCCCGCCACTTCAAAAGCATCTTCTTACACATTGTAAGATCTTAATAATTGAATATTGAAAATACTTAACACTTGATTTGTGTCCCTGTTTAGGCCTTCAAAGAAGATCTTAGAGAACTGAGGCAAGGCTCGTCATCATTTTAACACATCTTCTATGTTTTCATGCATTACCTCTGCTGGCTTATACACAACACACTCTCAACCTGAGATGATAAATGATTATGTTTTGTTACCTAGGATACCTGAAGACTTTATCACAGATTTCTCCAGTGTGGTCTTTGGAAGCAGGTATGTTGGATTTCAATTCTCTACATTTAGAACTTTTAGACCTAGTAAAGTAAACCTTGTGTTCTCATAAAGGCATAGAAACAGTCTAAACTCAGGCCCAATTCCAACCGACCCCTACATCCTCCCCCTTACTGAATTCCACCCTTTTTGCATGTTTGTGAGGTTCTTCCAACACATTTGGTGTTGTTCCTAAACACTAGTGGAGAGTGGAAGTTATTAAAGCCTCCAACCAGCTGCCCTACCTAACCAGGTGCATCGCTGTTTCTATCCGTCACTTGAACATGCCGTGTCGAATGTCCGTGCAAACATTTATTAGTAAACGGCCCAAAATTAGATGTACCTTTTCATATTTTCATTCAGATGTTAAGAACTTCAAAGGTACATTTTCTAACATATATATATATTTATTTATATATTTTTTATATTTGTATAGCCCATTACAACACAAGGCAATTCAAACTGCTTTACTGCAAAATGTGCAAGTAAAAACATTAAAAGCATTAACATAAAGTGCAACAGAAAAATTACATTTTAATACAGTCATTAAAAAAAACAAGAGAATACATTTTTGCAGTTTTATTATTTGTTATTTTTCGTCCAAGTGAAGAATTACGACAGTTCTCGGTCCTGCCAGAAACATGGGAGTTTGTCCACAAATTGCTGCTTTATTTTTCAGTCTCCACCTTAATGAAGAAGCCTCATTCAGCTGAGAGTGAGACAGAGTTCACTCTGTCAAGGAGTGAGTGTGGATGGGTGGGTCTGGAGTTGGGCCATAGTGAAGAAAGCATGCCTTTTTCAACGTCTAACTTAAACTTGTTTTGATCAGTATTGAGGTTGGCTATGAATGCCATTCATGGTTACATTATTATAGCATCATGTACATTGCTTTATGTTTGCAGACGTGCAGCTCTCGATGCAGCAACCTCTCAGAATGATCAGCACCTCCCCACAATGGAAGACTTTAAATGGAGAGTAGATGTTACCATTTCTACAAGGTAATGTATCGAATACAGAGGGGCAAGACATGTGTTTGCTTTTCAAGGTTCAAGGTTCTTTATTGTCAAACTAACATAGCTACAGAGTAATTATGTCTTTGAAAATCTTAGGTCACAGGCTTCTCCAACAATGCAACACAATAATACAGATAAGCAGACAATATTAAAGCAATATTAAAGTATATTATATTAAAAGTAATACAAAAAGAAAAATAGTTTTAAAAAAGTGAGAAAAAGAAGTGGAATAGTGCAATACGAGTCTATATACAAGTTATTGGAATGATATATTAGATAATAGATAAATAATTACTAAGTAGCAGATTTTCAACATACAACCAGAATGTTTTTGTTGTTTTTATTGTAACTGAGTGTGTTTCTGTATCTCCCCAGCTCTTTAGCCCGAGCCCTGCAGCCATCTGTTCTGATGCAGATGAAGCTATCAGACGGTAGCTGTCAGCGCTTTGAGGTACTGAAACTAATGATTTCTCCCTGATAGTACAGGCAGTTTTACATTCACCACAAAGAAACCTGTTTGAAATATGTGCCCAGATTATTAATACATATACTTACCAATGGGCCTTAATTATTTACTAAAGAATTCAATTTAAATTGTTTTATCCTTTTTTTGGTTGTCTACTGTTACCTGTAGTGTGTTATATAGACACTCGTGCTTTTATTGGCTAACGCTCCAACACATTGTACGTGATAGGCTAAGGGGCGGTGCAGCTCTAAACGGTTGACCAATCACAACAGAGCCTGCTTCTTTTCACCCTCAAAAGAGATGCTGCAGCACAGGCAGTATGGCAACAGTATTGAACATGAATGTACATGTAACAGTAGATGAACAGAATACAAATATGAACCTGAAAATGTTTATAATAAGGCCCCCTTAAAACCGACTAAAGAAACGTTGTGAGCATAATAATTCTCTGCATTCTCACTTCTTCTTAAAGCGAAGTGTCTTGTTGAAAATACATAATAAATGTTGTTGATTGTAAACCATTCCATTTTAGAAATCATACCACTTATATTCTTAATTCATCAGGTGTCTCACTCAATGAGTTATAGCGTCCCATGCATCCTTTTTTTGTTTCTTTTATATCCACTACTGAAGCTACTTAAAATGGCTTTTATTTCTTTACGTTTACAATTGGGTGGTCCATCCTGTTCAGACTTTAGTCGGGTGTTCTTGATTTAACTTTCCCATTTTTGTTCCTATTTCCTTGTTTTGTGCACACAGCCCTGGAACCTCATGCCCTTTTAACCCTCCTGTTGTCTTCGGGTCAAATCTGACCGATTTAATACTTTCATCAATTATAACTTTTTTGTTTTACATTCGATTGCATTCAGGCTTTATGATGTCCTTCACAGGAGACATTTGAACATGTCCAATCGCTGATCACCACTTTCATTGCATTTTGGATGATTTAGTCAACTTTGTAACACCCATGGTGTTTCCGGTCAAAATGACCGCCATAAAGAAAAGGAATTAGTAACCATCCGGATCAGATAAAACACACACACACACACACACACACACTCACACACACATACACTTTAGATGTGTTCCCCCCCCCGTGTGAATCACACTTGGCACACGCAATACATGTTCAGTGTCTATTCTTTGTATATTAACTGCAGTTGTTCATGTATACCAGTAGTCTGATACAATATTTACAGTTTGTAAGGGTGTTAAATGAAATTTGGTGATAATTCATGGTAGCCTATTTGTGTTAATGTAAAAGCAGTTAAAACAGGACCGGTCCAATTTGACCGCCAACCCCAAAGTAAGGAGGGGGAAACGAAGGCAATAGGAGGGTTAAGGAGATTGGCGTGGGGTTTGCATTGTTTTTAGGATCACCTGGCAGGCGCTTTAAATTTACAAGGCCAAAAAGAAATCACTATAAGAACACAGCCTGGTACAAACAATCGATTTGTACCTGTGTATAATTGTTGATGTAGTTGCTATATGTTTGGTTATACTCAAACATTGTACAATATAAACATCAGTTACATCAAATTCCCCTTTTTGCAAACCTAAATGTATTTTAGAACGCATTATAAAGGTCTACTGTGTATTTATAATTTACCTTTAGCCTGTGGCTTGAAAGAGTTGGTTGTTAGCCAGCGAGCTAATGTAGGTCGGTTTTACTTAATAGGATCCAAGTGGAATAATTGAGGTAACATTTATTATAACTACAGCCTGACCTAGAACCTATTCTTGGTCAAGTGTTGCTGATACAGTCTGTGACAGTTGTGTTTGTTTGTTTGTACACTTAGTATACCACAATATATATACTTCAGATCAGATAGATACTTTAGAACGGTTCTATCTCTGAGAAAAACAAGTCTAGAGGAATTACAGCAGAACCTCTGACAGTATTTCTTTAGTTAAATTAGGTTCAATCTACAGTAGAAAATACCCAATTATCAGTTGAAGAAAGAAATAAAAGTCATAACAATGTGACTTGTAGGATTGTAGTTTAACTATGACAGCAGTCACCCAAAAACAATAATAAAATAATAACATGAATAACTTTAAATCATACAATAGTGCTCATTGAAATAAATGCAGTCAGCGATAAATGATTCGTAAGGCTAATAATACAAACTGAGAAACTAAACATGGATTAAATAATCAACAAGTTAGTACAATGCTGAATCAGCAGGGGACGCCTCACTCCATAATCAATCAATCAAACGTTATTCATACGACACATTGAATACGCAAAAGGTAACACAGCAGGCTTTAGTGATTACCAAATGTTTATGCAAAAATAGATAAATATAATGTTTTAATTATTAAAACTTCTTATTATCCACAACATATAATTGAATAAAACAAGAATAACATTGAATTAAAAGCAACATTACTTATTCTTATTTATACTATGATACCACTGTATATATCGTAGTATATATGTTGTAGTACAATGTGCACAATTTTACTTCTTATGTTTACATAAATATTATTATTCCATTTTATTTGTTGTATTTTATTGAACTTTTGACTTTACCTTCCTGTCTTTGAATAAATATCTTTATTTAATTTTATATTTTTATTTCAAATATTATCCTCACACTTCTTGCGTTTATTTAAAGGGGACCTATCATGCAAAATGATGTCTTTTATACATAAATATGTGTCCCCGGTGCGTCGAGGAACTCACGCAGCGTCAGAAAATAAAACCCTCTCTCTTTTCCTCCATACCCAAATATTTTAAAAACAGGGGTACAACGAGCGGACCCACAGAAAGTTGCTATCAGAAACAATGCCTGAGGTGTTTTGGACGTAATCTCGTCTTTGTTTACATTAGCAAGCCTCGCTAACACTCAGAGCTAACCTGTACTGTAGAGCACATGTGTTTAAAAAGCAGGAAATCAAAAAAGGAACTCACCTTGTGATAAACTAAGTATTTATAATTATAAAAAATATAATTGTTTTGTTTATTTATTTGAATCCTTTTTTATTATATTCTAAAATGGAAATACTGTCATACAAAATTCTGATTCTCACCCCCCTATGCAGTTTTCAAATGGGACACTTTGTTCCTCTGTTACCTCATCAGTCATTCATCTTGTTTTTTTCTCGTCCAGGTGCCATTGTCCAAATTCCAAGAGCTCCGTTACAACGTGGCTCTGATTCTCAAGGAGATGAATGATCTGGAGAAGAGGAACATCCTCAAAATCCAGGATTGATATCTCCATATTTAATAAACCGCTCTTTTCGATTTAGTGGAGTTCTGTAAATAGCACCACTCGTTTTAAATCATACCTACTATGATATCATGAAAGACAATAATAATAATCCTCCTGTCATGGTGCTACGATCTGATCACGTTGGCATCCAACATACTTGACAGTTATCCAGCTGCACCACAGGAATACCTTATAACCATGACAAAAAGACTCATAGATTTAAAATATAAATCTGTAAAATCAGACTGGATCAATCATTTTCTTGCATTGTTAACTGTACATATTAGCATTGTTGTATCCAGTGGTTGTCTAGAGATTTGAGACAGATACAGAGCCTCCATTGTGCCAAACTACAAGTGAGACCCTCTCTTACTGGGTATCCACTTTTGATCCGAGTCTGCACATTTTGTCCACATGCTAATGAAACGAGGGTGTGCAAATGAAAGAATCATCCAGGACATTTTTCTACTCATGTTCTTGTATGCGTGTAACTCAAACCTGCACAAAATGAACTGTAATATATAAAGCAAGATTGAATGTTTGTTTTTTGTTTGCCATAATAACATAAAGACTTTTTACCTCTTGAATCACTTTTCTCTAATAAAATATGTCCTTTCCTGTATCTACAAAGAGTGATGTCTTCATTTTGAACATGATGTCACAGAGAGGGAACAATTCAAATGGCATTTTGTGAATGATAAACACTTTTCACCTGTACAGAAACACTACATACTCACTGAGGATATTAGAGAACACATAAACCACTAAAAGACACCCACTATTTATTTCTATTATTATATTATAACTTTCTTTATTTTTTTTTAACTTTAATACTTTTGTATGCATGCTTCTAAGTAACATTAAGCTGTCTGGCTCTGCTGTAACAACGTACATTTCCCCTTAAAGGTATTCTGATTCTGAATGATTGTTAAAGAGAGGAATAGCTGACAAATCTAATGATGTTCCAAAAGCTAATCAACAACGCCTTCCGTTACATACGAGTGTTTCTTACAGCACTTGATCAAAGTGTGGGAGGTGGCTTTGATGTCCTATTTATGTTCACAAGGTGCGAAGGGACACTCATACAGTATGTGTGATCATGCCTTCTGAGTGTGTGTTTCATAATGCCCTGATTTTCAGATATGGGTCAAAGACATGAGGAGACATTAGTGATTTCAATCAGGAGAGACTTCATTTTGTTTAAAGAACATTTATTGACACGTCATATGATAAATGTTAAGACTTTGGCGATTAGACTCCGATCCTGAAATCGTATATATAAAGGGGGAAATGCAGCCGTGAGCATATAGGGAACCCCCCGGGGTCTACACTGGTGATGATGATGAAGATCTGGATTTGATGAGGAGATGGGATGAAGAGGAGGTGTGATGATGAGGTCTTTGGATTAACTCTCCTGGCACTGGATATGATGAAAGGAGGTGGATGGGGGGGAGGCGGGCGGCAGCATGCAAACCTGAAATCACAGCTGACTGCAGGAGAGAGGAGAACCATTTTAAAGTTTGGCTGCAGCACAGTGATTGGCTGCTGGAGAATGAGGTGAATGTAATGGGTTATAGACAACGCCCGTGATGAGCTGATTATATGCAGCTGCGGAGTGAATGTATACCCAATCAGATGTGTTCTTAAATATGTTATGTGCAACCATGATTTCCCTTAAAAATAAAACATTCCCTGCCTAACAAGCTGTCAGTAATCTTTAGTGTTTATAATAAAAAGTAAATGCATTTATTTAGAGATTTTGTTAAAAGTGTTCATATATTTTTGTTTAATAATGTCGCTATTGCATTCCTAAATTAAACTGACAGGCTAATCTTTCCTGTAAATTGCATAAAATTCAGATAAAATGCTTTAAAAAAATACTGTTCTGCTGCTTTGTTTTATACAGTGCCTGCAGCTCAGTTATGTCAGTCCGTCTGTTTTTGCATGTGTGTCAGTTCGTCTGCTGCTGTGAATATTATCAGTCAGCAGTTTGTGTCTGTGCAGGATTGAGTTCACAGACCGGCCGACCTACATCTCCTGCACCGCACTACACTAAGGACATGGACACTGATAGACTGACTGGCCTGTAATCCCCTCACACATGCAGGTTGTATTTTGAAGCTGCAGGTTGTATTTTGATACTTCAGGCTTGGCTTAAAATACAACGTTGGCTATTATCGGAACAATTTGGAGGACAATCCTGTAACCAGAGTCATTAAACTCGGAGATTAACCCACTTCTATCAGCAGCCACTGTATCCAAATGCAGTGTGGACTAAGAACTCTGACCTTAATAATGCTACAAGCACTAGGCCACTTCTATGCAGTCACTAAAAAACCCTTATAAACGTATTATACTCATAAGAGAGTAGCCTATCTGTCTGCAGCAAATCTTGCAAACTACTAAGCTTATAGTTTTTGTGCAAATGTATGGCTGTATTCTCAAGGACCTCTTGTTGTTGTGGTTATATACATTTTTGAATCAAGCTTTGTTATTGATGTTTTTATACCGTTATTGATTGATGACTCCTCACTACACTTAAAGGGCCAGTAAAAGACTCAAGTGATCAACAGCTGCTTCTGCATAATGACACTTCTAGCATTCCCTCAGGCCAAAAGGTCAGGCCTAAAATCTCAAATCCATAGAAAGGTTCTGACTTATTTTGAACTGAAGCATGTGCAGTTTAATTATATACCAAACATGTTATGAACAACTAAAGTAAAGCAAATACAAGATAAATACATCCAGTTGTTGTTATCTCTGCTGCTGCCATTGTGTCTTTAAGGGAGTCACAATAAAGTGAGATTAATCTCTTCTTTGTTTTGAAAGACAGAGGAAGACACATGCACCTGGTAGAGATTTGCACTGACCTTTTGTCATTTGTCAACACTTTTATGCAACAATGACTGGCTAAAGTTCTAGGAAGTGACTGTTGCCTCACAGTTATCAAACATAGGTTGTGTCACTGTTTGATAATCGCCTTATGTCGTCTGACACCCAAGGAACTGAAGTGAGGGGCAGTGACAAGAAGGGACATGTTGTTCTGATAAAATGATCCTGTCACAGTACAGTGTGTAATGGCTTAACAGGAATACCAGCAACCCTAAACAAATGTTGGTGAGTGCAGCGGATTGGTCCAAAAGCACAACTTGACTACTTGATCTATGAAAAATGCAAGTAATGATTTTATTTCGAGGTTTTCATGAAACGAAAAAATACTTATGTCAAGCATTTTTGTCACACCTTTTAATTTCTTTGTCACATAACTGATGTTCCTGCTGTATGACGGTGAAGCCGGTGACATAACAGGCATAACTCCAGCAACAAACAGAGAGAATGCCTCTCAAAGACAAAATCCCATGGGTTAAACATTTTGTTCCTAATCAGTTAAATTCACCACCTCAGTCCCTGGTAGAAAACCACACATACACCAATACGGTGGTGCATTAACAATACTTATGTGAAATATCTACATTTTGTAAAGTTGGATACTTCTATTATTGCCTGGTACCTCACTAACTAAGACTGTAACAACAATGTTGTGAAATATATATACTGTATATATATATTTTACAATTTAATATAGTTATTACTGGCTGCTATACTCATGTTGTTTGCCTTTTATCAAAACTCTCTCCTTTGCTGTAATGATGTTAATTTCCCCGCTCTAGGACGAATAAAAGATTATGATTACCAGAAAGACAGGTGGAGAACATATGTCCACTAACTGACTCCACCACACCCCATTTAATTTTTACAGTAGGCCTGTATCCCCTGCAGGGGCGCCGTAAGGGGGTGAAAAGTTAGGACGATTCTAAGGGCCCGTGACTAACAGGGGCCCCAAATATTTTTAGAACATTAAGAAAAAAAATGTAAGTAACCTTTCATCAATCATCAATAATTAACATTAAAATAACGTCATATTGATAATGTACTCACTAAACTTACGATTCATTTAACTTATTTTCTTCCAAAAGTTAATTATCCAAAGCATCGAACACCCCCCTCTATTTACATATAATGGTTTGGTCCTGCCTCCAAACGCTGTGCGGGGCCCTTTCTAGCAGAGTGAGAGCATGTGAGCAGGGATGCTAGTACTTGCGTGTGTACGATGTCTCAACGACTAACAAAGTCAGGCTTTCATGAAAGAAAAGAAAGGAGAGAAAGACAACAGAGAGAGACTAAAGGGGGCGACAGTATGTCACCCAGTCTTTCAAAAGAAAAGGTGAGTGTGGTCCATGAGTGGTGGAAATTAGTCTGTTAGCTAAGCTTAGTCCATTGTAAATAATAATTGTAATGTTTTGCTGACATTAAGTACTGTTAATATCTTCACAGAAAATTCAGAGGTTTTTCATTTCACTCCTCTTTTAGCTGACATTTAATAAATGCAGGTACATTTTTAGCAGCTATTCATACTAAATAAGTTGTCCCTCCCCCTGTGTGACCCTAGATAACAACCTCTCCTTCACTGCAAACATCGCTGCTACAACCCGTTGCTGCAGATATACGCTGTACAACATCAGGAAGATTCGTCCCCAGCTGACCCAGAAAGCCACCCAAGTTCTGGTCTAGGCTCTCGTCACCTCACGCCTAGACTATTGCAACTCCCTCCTGGCTGGACTACCTGCATGTGCCATTCGACCTCTGCAGCTCATCCAGAATGCAGCGGCTCGTCTGGTCTTCAACCTTCCAAAATTTTCCCACACCACTCCGCTCCTCCGCTCCCTTCACTGGCTCCCGGTAACTGCTAGAATCCACTTCAAGACACTAGTACTTGCATACCATGCTGCGAATGGATCTGGCCCTTCCTACATCCAGGACATGGTTAAACCATACACCCCAGCGCGTGCACTCCGCTCTGCATCAGCCAAACGACTCGCTGCACCCTCGCTGCGAGGTGGACCCAAGTTCCCATCAGCAAAAACACGTGGGTTTGCTATCCTGGCTCCAAGATGGTGGAATGAGCTCCCCATTGACATCAGGACGGCAGAAAGCCTGCACATCTTCCGGCGCAGACTGAAAACTCATCTCTTTCGACTCCACTTCGAGCGATAGAATTACTAACAAAGCACTTATATACTAACATAGGACTGGCTTATCTATAGCCAGCTGAGTAGCACTTGAAATGTTTGGCTCTATGATACCTGCTGTACTTATATGATTCTGTTTTTCTTCTGGGCTGTGTCTTCCTGGTCGTATGTACTTATTGTAAGTCGCTTTGGACAAAAGCGTCAGCTAAATGCAATGTAATCTAAAAATAATGTAATCCCCCTGGTGCCAGGACCAACAGATCCATCAGGGTCGGCGTCATGGGGGGTCATTCGCGGGCCATGCCCCCCCAAATGAGTCACTGTGCCCCCCCCAACGCAGGGTGGGCAAGCCTTGCCACTTTGCCGTTTTTTAAATTTTTTAAATCATATAAGTGAAAACGTTTTGTGTAAAATACATCAGAAATAAAGAATACAAATATAAAACACAGCCTGAGGTGTGCTCACTGCTGCTCTCTGATTGGTGTGTTGCTTGACCAATGACCCCCGACCTTTGTTTTGTTATCATTACGTGGCTATGTGTTTAGATGAAAGCCCAGTGGCGATCTGTTCATCTGTTACACTGATTATACAGTAAAGCCATCGAAAATAATACGATATACAGTCAGACCCGGCGTCATGGGCGGGCCCCATGGGGCCGGGCCCGCTCATCCAGGATTTGGGCCCGCTGTTTTAATCAGGGCTGAATACAACATTTTAATTGTTTTATTATTATGTTCAGTGGCAGTGCCAGGGTATACTGGGGTAGGCTACAGCCATACCAAGAAATGGCTTAGCCCCACCATGAAAAATGATTTTAAAGTAAGCAAAATAAAGTCTGCCAACTCGCGCGGAGTAAATTACACAGACAGCAGTAAATACCGAAGACTAGAAACGGTTTGAAAACTTTTGTCACGTAGTGATCATCTTCTCAATAGAACATCTTTGATAATGTCTTCTGGCCAATCAGAATCAAGATAACGGCGTGGTGTTGTTGCAGGAAGTCCCGACGAGAATACTTTTGCTGTAGTACAGCTCTATATACATCGATACAACATTACGTGTTGATAGAAATCAACACGTAATGAAATAACACCCCACGGTTTGATGATTGATAGGTGTGTGGGCTGTCTTTCATTTTGACACACAGAACAATGGAGGCTATCCACCCTTATCCACAATGTAAAGTTATTCACAGCCTCTTCCCTCTTCTCTCTGTGAGGAGCAGCAGGTTCAGCTTTCAGAACAAAGTAACAACAAACTAAAATGGCATTCATTTTTTTTAAATATGTCGTGTAGTAATATATGTATTTATTTTTCTTCTCAAGAGAGTACCAGAATGTGTATTTTATGTTAGTAGCCTATTTCAAAAAATCTCCTGGGGGAGAATCCCCCCAGACCCCCCTGCACAGGTTGGGTTTTCAGCATGTCAACTCTTTCACCTATGGGTAAATTGCAGGATTGGCTCCAGGTCGCCCTTTTTATTTACAACAAGACAAATGTGCCTTTTTATTTCATACAGTTCCATTTGGATTGAGACAGGGAAATCATCTAAACCTCACGCGTGGCGTTTCACTGTCAAGGGGATTACATTGCAAATACTGACTTGAGCCCCACCACTGCATGGGTTAGCCCTACCATAGATTACCCAACACAAACACTCTGGAGCCGCCACTGATTATGTTTATTGTTGTTATTTGTAGGGCTTTGTCATAATATTTATTTTTGTTTTAAACTATGTTGAAAGATTAGTTTAATAGCATTTTTTTTATTTTGATATGAAATTCTGAATGAAATTCTGAATGAAAGGCTGCGCGCGAGACTGGTTTTTCGCTGGGTTGAGTTGTGTGGGTTTTTGAGTGAGATGCGGCACAGAAGCCTGTCAGTTTACTCTTGCTAGGTTAGTTTGGCTATTATCATTTATATTTATCTGCAACAATGGATATCGGGAAGTGGTTCACACTTATACACTTGAAAGGAATATGGCAACTCAGCGCCAGATGCAGGCACATTAGAAGACATCAGTTACGTTACCAACGAGCTAGCAAGCCAGCCAGGGACAAGGGAGGCTGGCAATCAATTATATTTTGAAGAGAAATTGACTCTCAAGCCAGCTCTCTCACAAACTCCTGCTCTGTGCACAAGCAGACTGCTGCACACGCTCTCTGCCTCGCTCAATCTCTCTCTCTCTACAGCCTTATGGCAACCTAAACCCCCCCCCCCCCCTTCCCGGGAAATGTAAGTTTCAGGGTGGCCCGCCCTGGTAAATCAAATGCCCGCCAGAGACGTATGTCTGCCGCCGGGTCTGTATACAGTACAGTACAAGTAGCCTACTTTCTGGGTCTCTGTGTTTCATTCAAGCTCGGCTCTGTGTGTGTGTGGGTATCTCAGTGGGTCTCAAACGGTTTTGGTCACCATTTATGTAAACAAGTATTTGCGAGGAATACCTTATATGATCATTATAGTTATTAAAGAATAAGAGAATACATGAAAAACGGGTATGAAATACTATAGGACAGTAACACAAGAATACAGTTTAAAAGGGGAGTGATTAGTAAAATATCCATAAAGAAAAAGTACATTTGTGTACAGTTCTGTTTCATATGGATGCTGAGAGATGTAGGCTATCCATAGATCTCTTCATTTTGCTCTCAAAGTGCACCAGATTGATGCATTTAACTTCAATATTTTAAAAATAATCTTCCCAGGGGAGCATGCCCCCAGACCCTCCTAGAGGAGGTCCACCCCCACCTAAAACATGTTCACATGGATAGGATACTAAATACATTTGCACACTTTTTTGTATGGTGGCCTATGTCCATATGTTTCTGTTTTGGTGGTCGTGCCACAACCGTGCATGTATGCACAAGTCATAGGTGCGATATACAATAGCACTACACCCCTGCAATGTGTGTGAAAAACAATAGACTTAAGTTTACAGCATGTTTTTTGAAGTTGCGTTGGTGTTTGTGTGTTGGTTGTTGACGGCAGTGTGTGCCCCCCCCTTGGTAAATGATTGCCCCCACATTCGATTTGTTCTAGAGCCGACCCTGAGATCCATCTTTAGGCTCCTCAGCCCTGACCCCCCATAAGGCTTTGCAGTCTTGCCATGCTGTCCATTGAAAGCCAGTTGGCTAGAACATCTATGGGATTAGTTTTGTATCATAAAGATAAAGCAACACTTTTTCAGAATAAAGCAAAACTATGAGTTTAAAAGAAAAAAAAACTAAGTCAAGCAAAATAAAATACATTTCAAAAATAAAACTATAAGTTGCAAACAAATCATTTGTGTAATCATGTAAACTATAAGTATTTTTTCTTTGTTTTAACATAGGTTTTTGTTTGCAGTTCTTCTTTCTCAATGATCAGACTTTTGCTCTCGCTGCAGCTTTCTCGTTTGCGCTCCCTCACTTTTTGTTTGAGATTTTGACACAAACATCCCAGGTGGGCGGGACTTTCAGGGGTGTGTCCCCATTGGCTACTCAGTTTTTGAGTGACAGCCCACTACACCACATATCATACAGTGCAACTCATGCAGCAAACTCCGGAGTCCACTCGGCCACGTTAGTGTCGGTGTCTCCTGAGGAGTTTGCATGAACATATCGGACTTCTCTTATGGATTGCTGTGCATTATACTTGTGTTGTGTAGTTTATACTTTATTCCAACTTTAAATATTGTAATACCTGAACACACTGCTGCTGTTAAATAATTGCCCAATTTGGGATTGATAAAGTGTCTGTCTATTTATTTTATAGATTAAAAAAAACACATCTATGTATTTTCAAGCTAAAGGTGATACACAATATAAACTGTATACTGTTATTTTTCAAAGAAATGTTACATTTCAAAAGCATATATTGCTATGTTTAGGACAAACAATTGAAGACTGCTTTAATCTAACAAATTCTGCAATATAAAAGTGGCAGATTTGCTTATGAAACAGACCTGACCTAGGCTGCATACCAACACAATTAGGAACATGCTCACATCTTACTATGTTGGTCTGAAGAGCTGAAGCATTCACACACAATGATAAAAACTGTGTTGTTTCATTCTATATCCTGTGAGAAAATTATATAGCCTACATTTAGCATTAAAAAACTCGATATACTATTCCTAGCCTGAGGAAGATATGAATAATCAACAGATTTGAATGGAATCTAACATTTTCATGTAGAATAAAGGCAAAAGAGTGATTATACAAATTACATTTATTGAAATTTGAACCAGAAGAAGTCTCAAAGAATGTTTTAAATAAAAGGACATAACACGTGGATAATAATAGATCTATTAAATGTATATGTAAAGACATTTGGTCAAATGAAATGACACTGAGCAAGTGATAACATTAACGCCAGCGTGGGATGAAGCTGGTGCAGTTCTTTCTTCATGGCCCCCCTCCGTGCTGTCCCCTCAGAGGAAGTGGGCAAACGGATAAGACTCTGGACGCCACGCTGTCTCAATGATCCACACTGTTTAATATGAGAGGAAAATAAATGTTTTAGGAAATGAAAAATATGAAGTTAACAAATAAAACACAGCTCAGGGGCATCATGGACGGTAGGTTTTTCCTACAAAGTTAACTCAGCCTCATTGATTTTCATATCAAATTAGCGTGTTAATAAAATAAGCTATCATAGCTTATACTTGCATATCTAAACATAATCATGAAAGCCTGTTGGTAGAGTCAGGCACACGAGTCCGTTTTGAGTGTGTGCGCAGGTGTCTGAATGCTCACTCACTGCTAGCTATGTAGCTAACTGTTAGGCTACTTCGCTTGCATTGTTATGGATCTAAAAGGTAGCAAAAGCTAACTTAGCACAGCTTTACTTCTCACTTAACACAATAAAGAAACAGACCATATAGTACAGCACAAACAACACAAATGATCAATACTTACATATATTTTCACTTGTAGTATTATAATAATTGAAATGCTGGTTCTTCTGGGGTGTTCTATCCACGCTCAGCTACCACACCGCAGCTGCCTGCACTGTACAATCGCTGGAGGACTGGGGCTGTCACTCAAAAACTGAGTAGCCAATGGGGACGCCCCCTGAAAGCCCCGCCCACCTGGGAGGTTTGTGTCAGAATCTCAAACAAAAATGATGGGAGCGCAAAGAGAGAGCTGCAGCGAGAGCAAAAGTCTGATCATTGAGAAACAAGAAACAAGAACTGCAAACAAAAACCTATGTTAAAACAAAGAAAAAATACTTATAGTTTACATGATTACACAAATGATTTGTTGCAACTTATAGTTTTTATTTTTGAAAAATGTATTTTATTTTGCTTGACTCTGTTTTTTTCTTTTAAACTCATAGTTTTGCTTTATTCTGAGAAGGTGTTGCTTTATCTTTATGATACAAAAACTAATCCCATAGAAGCTGGACTTCAAGGACTTGATCAGTGACTTTGCCTGTAAGAAGGCCAAGCGCTGGGCTCTTGGTGAGTAAGTCTGAGGCAAGGGCTCGTAATAACTGTTAAAGGGCAAGGCTATGGTAACGATATTGGATCACTACACAGAAGATGCATGATGAGAAAAAGACTGAGAACAGGCTCTGATTTAGCTCCACCATCTTTTCATTCCGTTTTGTTGTCCGTTTACACTTTAATACCCGCTTATTTTGTAGTTGGTATATTTAATTAAAAAATTCTGCTGCTTATGTTATTTTTTTTGTTATAGCATTTATAAATTATAATATTGGTGTTAATGTTCACTTTATTTTAATTTAAGAGGTCATGTATATTTAAGTTATAGTTATTTTGATTTTTCCATTAAATTTTTTTATTAAAATGGCATGTACACCATAAAAGATGACTATTGAGATCTATTGTCAGGAATGTTGTTATATCAAGTAGTGAATTCTACTGCAGCAGAATGGGGGCCCAAAATCCCTGGCGGCGCCCCTGATCCCCTGTGCAGATAAGGGTCATTCCATTGCACAGCAGACAAAACTTGTGAAACAAATAATATCATATTATTATTAAACATGAATTACACTGAATAACTTCCTGAAATGTGACAACCACAACATTTAATTATTGAGTAGAAAACCACCCCCCCCACCTCGGACTCCCACACTGACCCGCCAACTGTTCAATACATTACCGCATGCAGGTCAGAAAGGCTCCGGCCGCCGACACTGAAACCGTTAATTGCAGATTGTTTTGTAATCGCTTTCCAAAACGTCCAATCAGAACAGCTGGTCGGCGTCACATGACACATATTTTACGTAACCGTTTTTTTCCCCTCCTGCAACGTTCCATTGAGAATAATATGGACCTTCCAGGACTACATCATGAGCCAGCACTGTAGTCAGCCAGTACTTCCAGCAGCAGACGAGTGACCAGACATTGGTTAAGGACTTCTGAAGCTGTTGGTCATGAGGACAGATAGTGAGAGTATGCTTCAGCTTGCAGCGGAGGCTTTCCAGTCGAAAAACTTAGACCTAGCTGCGGATATCTACGAGTGCCAACTAGCGGGTCTGAGGGATTCAGGGAGCCGACGGCAGGAGCTGATGTTAAAGCGGGCTGACGCGCTCGCTTTCGGGGGCAAATTCTCCGACGCTCTAGATATGTACCGACAAGCCTCGGAGACAGACAGACTGGGACCGGTTCACCTGAGCAACCTCATAGACTACCTGGCGAGTAATATCAGAAGGCAAACCGGGGGGCACAGGACCCCGAGCAGGGCAGGTGAGGCAGGGGCGGAGGCGGGATGCCCGGGAGTCGGTGCTACAGGTTTCGAACAGTTCTCCTGCCGGATATGTCGGAGCTTTCTGTTCGAACCGGTGACTCTGCCGTGCGGACACTGTTTCTGCAAGAAGTGTCTGGAGAGGGAGAGGAAGGAGAAGGAGCGGCCGGGGGTCTGCCGAGAGTGCAGGGCCAGCACCGGGGAAGAGGAGGTCCAGAGTTACCGGGTCAACGTGGTGCTTAGCAACCTGCTGGCCAAGTGGTTCCCGACTCCGCACCAGGCCGGCCGGCTGCGGCGGGAGGGCAACGCGCTGTACGCCGAGAGGAGGCTGGAGGCAGCACTGGAGAAATACAGCCAAGCCATAATGATAGGTAGGACAACCATTGACTTATATTTTTGAAGAAAGTGTTACAAAGTGACGTTAATTAACAGAATATTTTCTGCTGCGTATGTGTCTTTGCTAAATAAGCTACTTTAACCTGTTTTTTAACTGTTTTCCTCAGAGTAACCTACATTTTGCTACTGCGTATGTCACTATGCAAACATATCTTTGCCTCTAACTTCATGTTTTTACTTTTACTCTTCAGTATTACACGTTGTTTTGCTACATGTAGAATGTCAATTGACACACCATTGAGACATAACATCTCTGTTATAAAATGACTGTTTCATAAGTGTGTTACACAGTGTGTGAGTAGCTGCCTCAGCCACAGAGCCATGTGTTGGATAACACCGTTATGTAGGCTGGGCTAGTGGACCAAACATTGCGTAAGCACGTAACCCGCCCCCCTCAGCTCCCTCATTGTGTAACGTCAAACAATGACTCAGGGAGATGTGGTCAAGGCTAATATTGCAGGTCACACCACTACGGGGGTTTCATATTGGCAGAGGTGGTAATGACACAGGTGAACTGTGACATACAGACGGGATTATGAGTACGGAAATACCCTTTAATAGACACAGATGTAATATATATTTTAGGATCAATACTCTGGAATAGAGCAGTCACTGTTCATGTTGATGTCATTTAAACATCAAAAATATATTTTTTTCTATAACCGGTTTAAGTGTTTATCAAACTAAATGATACTTACTAAAGATAACCGACATACCTTGTGAACAATTTAATGTAGGAACTATTTTCTTTCATCCAACCATATCTCCGCGCTGAAGAAAGCAAAGCATGCATCTACCTAGAGATTTGCATACTCACTCTTTGACAGGTGTAGTTGGTTAGAGATAAACAGTTCCTTTATGAAACTGGAAAGGGTGAAATGTCCCTTCTAAGGGCTTGTTTGGTAGAGATGGTGGCCCATGCATTGGGGCTCATTCCCCACTGCAGGTGACCTGGGTTTGAATCCAACCTCAGGGCAATTTAACTTCCAGCTGATGCTGCAGCGGAGATGCTCAAACACCAACAATGCTGCGCAGTTAATCTGCGTAGCTCCCAAAGGCATAGAATCAGGTTGTTCTGGTATGTGTCCAGAATCTTAATTTGCAACCAACATGCTATTAAAAGTGATCCTGTGTGTTTGGGAAAGCTGATAAATAATGAGTCACACAGAGTGATATAACTGGCTTCAAACTGCAATGACTTGCAGAATTGTCCTTTGAATCTGGAGGGGTGAATGGCTGCTCCATGAACTGCGTCACTCCGACTCATTTGTGGTTATAACTAAAGGCAAAGGAACAGTTGCTTCACTTGTGTGTGTGTGTGGTGTGTTGTGTGGTGTGTGTGTGTGTGTGTGTGTGTGTGTGTGTGTGTGTGTGTGTGTGTGTGTGTGTGTGTGTGTGTGTGTGTGTGTGTGTGTCAATAAAATAATCCCTTTGTGGGGGGGAATTAATGTATCATCCTAAAATGATGCGATTCAATTTATAACTGGTGAATTTCTTGTTTTATGTTACATTTATATTTTAGAGTTCATTTTAAAGTTGGATCTGGATTAATAATTGTTCTTCTAACCAATTTTTACAAGGGAAAATAAACTATTTTAACGGTGTAAAATAATCTGGTCCCATCACACATTTCTGTTTTTCTTTCATGGTGTAAAATGCATCCTCTGATTCCCACATTCTGCGCATTTGCATACGTCTTTCTAGTTATGAAACCTAACATGTGGGTGACCTTGATATTGCTGCATGGTTTTGTAAGCAGCACTTTTCTTTCATAACCTGTTTTATAACGTGGAAACTGATTATGGCAAAAATCATAATCTCGATTATTTGGGTCAATAATTGATATCACGATTCACGATTATTAAAAACGATTATCTATTTACTAAAAAAAATGTGAACAGTATGTTTTTAACAATTGATTACCCTGAATTTTAAGTATAATTCAACTGAAAAACCAATACAAAAATAATTGTTTAATTTGGATTATGTTGTAAAATCGTAATTGCGATTAAAATACGATGAATTGAGCAGCCCTACTTTGTAGGCCATTAGAACATAAGGACTTGGTAGATGAGGCCATGCTTTCTTTTCTTTTTTATTCCGCAGTGTGTTGTAAAACAGTTGCCTCAGTATTGGGGTCACTAAACTGACTTGGTATGTCATGGGTTTAAGCTGATAGAAAGAGTTCTTAAACCAAAAAGAATTGACTAGTTTATTGACAGAATACAGATTTATATATATATATACTATTTCAATAGTATAAAAAGCAAAAATGCCCAAACTTTAAATGTGGAAATATACTGTATCTCTCAGTTCTAAACTGTAAATGGAGCATCAAAAGCAATGTAAAGACCTGCATGGACTCTTTAATAATGACACATATATTTCAGAACATACAGTTGCAGTGGTGACGGATCCTTTTAGGGCGGCCTGGAAGTTAGCACAGCAGGGGCTCCCGCCACAAAAGGCCAATGGGTTTTTCGCCTAAGTTCAAGGCGGACTCCGTTTAGTCACTTGTTAGCAACCTCTTTTCTTATGACACATAGCAGCTTCAGACATTGCCCAGTGGGGAATTACAGACATATTCTGTCGTAGAAACATTTAAAAATTCTCTTAAGCTTGTTTCAACATAACTTTTTTCCCAGGAACCTAACCAAAAACTCAACATTTCAAAACGTTGACTTTAAGATGAGGGAAGAGGTCAAATGCAAACTTATTTCCAGGTTTAGACTCATTCCTGCTCCACTCTATTGCATATGATGTTTCTCCTGACTGCTTTAGTCTTGTGCAGCCACATGGCATGCCAATTATTTGGCCCCAGCTAGGCGACATGCGTTCATTGTGGTGACTCTTTTGGGCCACGGTGTTTGCCCCATCGGAAGGCCGGTAGTCCTAAAGTGCTAACTAATTCCTGCACCACTCTATTCTCTTGTAACAATCTACCTATGGTTACTAACTGTCCCTTCTCTTCTCCACAGCACCCATGGACCACATACTGTTCAGTAACCGCTCCCAGATCCACTCCAGTCTGAGACACCATGAAAAGGCTCTGAGAGACGCAGAGACGACCTGCAGACTCAGGCCTCACTGGTCCAAGGTACGGCCCACAGAATGATCTGCATTATTAAACGGGTTTATGTTAGTGAAATGCAAACCGCTCTTGCGTGTGGTTGGATAAGTGATGTGTGTTCCTCCCTCCTGCAGGGTCATATCCGTAAGGCGCAGGCTCTGGTGTCTCTGGGCAGGACGGAGGAGGCTCTGAGGGAGAACCTGCTGTGTCTGTCCATAGAGCCCGACTGCAGACTGGCCAAGACCGAGGCTCACAAGGTGAGCACAACATTATAGAGCACACCCACAGATGCATATCAATTCAAAACATATGTATTCCATCTTTCATTCATCATGTCAAGTATGTCAAACATTTCCTATTAGATTTATTATAGATTATATTTATTTTTCACTGATGAGAATAACGTAAAAAAAATAGTTTTATTTAAAAGAAAAATGTACACCTTTTTGTTAATGTATGTTAATCTGAAGGACCCCACAGTCATTCAGTGTCAAACATTTGTCTGAGAACATGACATACTGCATCAGCAAACAGTATATATTATAATATTGTTTTAAATGTCAGCAGAATAATCACATCACTGTTTATTGTCTTCTCTCAGCTCCTCAGTGATCTCCTGGCTCCGGTTGCAGATCAGGTCCCTGAACACATCACCGACTACACCAACATACTTTCTTTTAGAGCTCACATCAAGAACAGCATCACCGCGCCCTCCCAGGTAAGAGCTGCTCCACCTCCAGCTGGCAGCAGTTATATAAACACTGAGGGGACGTGAGGATTCATTATCTTCTCCTTCCATCTGTCTCTTAGATGTTCAGTCCCAGCCTCATGTCTCTGGCACCTGAGAGATCAGACGTTGGTGACGGCAAAGGTCAGATGAAGCCTGAAGTCAGGAGTCCGGACCACAGTTTCCACCTTAAAAGAAAATGGAGCAGCACAGAGGAGAAGGGAGGACAGGAGGGAAGAGAAGATCACAAGAGAGCAACATCTGGTGAGCTTCTTAGTTTTGCACACTCACGAATGCACTCTCTCAAGCAGCAGCAAGTGTGTCTTATCTTGTATGTGATCATGTCTCTATTTAGAGCCAGCAGAAGTTAAGAATCTCGTGAGTTCTGGAGATGTCTTGGACCCGACAGATCTGGAGTGTTCTCTTTGTATGAGGTGAGATGTACAGCTTGTAAATCCTTATAGACACCCACCATGCAGCACATCTGAATACTTGATTAATCACATGGGACATTGGGTTTCATGACAGTCGCTCCATTCAAGAATACAATTAAGTAATTCTCTTGTCTCTATGGTTTTGACTAATTGTATTTTCCGTGTGTTTTCCACCCAGACTTTTCTACGAGCCGGTGACGACGTCGTGCGGTCACACGTTCTGTCTTCGCTGTCTGGAGCGATGTATGGACCACAACCCAAAGTGTCCGCTCTGTAAAGAGGAGCTCTCAGAGGTAATATTCCCCTTCTAACAATGTTATTTAAACTTGATCCAGTATATTAGCACTAAAACCATGTCAACATCATAACTCAGAGTATCTATTGTCCCCAATGTAAACCATTGACTTCACTGTAGAAGTCTTTGGGGTTATTTGATATGAGGTAGCATGGTGGCAGAGGTTGCTATGGAACTAAAACACTTTGCAATGACATGAATGTAACTGATAGTGGAAATGCCATATTTTCAAAAGGACTTTGGTGCCCAAACTGTGTTTCATTTGGATCAGTTATGTCATGGCTGTTACCTAACCGCTCAATATGGTCATTTTCTGGGCCTCAAACACAAACGGATGATGTCACGAGGCAAAATGAAAAGCAAGCCTCTACATGAATATTGTTGCAAAATGTTTCTACAAGGATAAACACGTTTCTAAGAGCCTTTCTGTCTGTGTCTCTCCCCAGTTCCTGGTCCAGAGGCAGTACTGTAAGACAGTGCTAATTGAGAAGCTCATCTTGAGGTATTTCCCCTCAGAGCTCAAAGAGAGACAGAAAATCCACCAGGACGAGATGGCAGAGCTCTCCAAGTAAGTGTGTGTCCTCTTCTGCTCTCCAGTGTCTTATCCTCAGGTTTTATTTGACTGTTATCACAGATTATGGTTCACAGTGGACTGACATAGCTCTGTGAATACCATGTACTATTGTTTGACCCACTGACCTACAATGTGACACACTGATCTCTCAGCGTGCGTCACCTCAGGCCTCCAGTGTCCCCTTACTGAAGCTACAGCATACCTTATTATATAACCCCGCCTAACAGGAGCAACAATGATTCTCTTCTCATATTTAGCCAGTATTTTGTTTTTTTGCTTTTTACATGTTGCCTTAAGATTAGTTTTGAGGAATGATGCGACAAAGTTTGAGCAGTTGTTCCTAGATTGAGGACATATTACGCTCATTTTCAGGTTCATATTAGTAGTGCCTCTACTGGGACAGGTCTACACGCTTTAATGTTGAAAAAGCTCTTTTCTCATACTGCCTGTGCTGCAGCACCTCTTTTCACCCTCTGTCTGTATATATACATGTTCTTGTACCTGCTGTGCACCCCGTTAAACCTTTGGTCCTTTCTTCTTGGCTCTCCACAGTCTGAACAAGAACGTGCCTATATTTGTGTGCACCATGGCCTTCCCCACTGTGCCGTGCCCTCTCCATATCTTCGAGCCCTGCTACAGGCTGATGATCCGCCGCTGCATCGAGGCGGGAACCAACTGCTTTGGCATGTGTCTGGGAAACGACCTCAAAGGGTCAGTGTTGGAAACTACCTCTGTGTAATTGGCTGTTACGTCTCTAACACACATGTATAAAGGTGTGTATCCATACTGATGATGACATTTCTCCATCTGCCTCCAGGTTTGCAGACTACGGGTGCTTGTTGGAGATTCGGGATGTGCAGTTCTTCTCCGACGGCCGCTCAGTTGTGGACACCATCGGCATGCGGAGGTTTAAAGTCATCCAGCACCGCGAGAGGGACGGATACAACACAGCTGATATAGAGTACCTGGAGGATGTAAAGGTATGAAGGGGAAAGGGAGAGGATTGAGAAGTAAAGCTTGATAGATAATTACCAGAATAGGTTCATCTAACTCAAATGGTGTGTGTGTGTGTGTGTGTGTGTGTGTGTAGGTGGAGGGCGTGGCGGAGCGTGAGCTGCAGTCTCTGCACGACTCGGTGTACGACCAGGCCCTGGTGTGGGTCAACTCCCTGAAGAAGGAGCAGAGGGAACGCATTGAAGGTCACTTTGGACCCATGCCTCAGAAAGACTCTAAACTTCAGGTAAACACAAACACAATTGACAAAGGCACAACGAAAATATTCATACTTCTTTCAAATGTGTCGTTCTATGAAAATGAACCACTGAAACCATGTTTTAGACTTATACTATTAAATCCAATAATAGTATGATACTATACGATCAAATCTGATAATGTTACTATACGATCCGATGCTATATGATTCGATAATATACAATACGATCATTTATATGAGATAAAACCTTCAACAGCTCAATTGACAGATCAAGTCAGAATGTTTTTATTTGCACATCAACAAGGACAAATATTTGTGTCCAAACACGGAAACAGACATTCATCAAAACACCACAATCCCTGAAGGCAATATCCTCAATGGCCTTTTAACGTACATTTGTTCTGGGATTAAACTTGTATTTCATCTATAAAATCATAGGCCCTGTTAAAGCAACCATTATTCTCATGAGACCCAAATTGAAACACACCTCCTAATATTTGTCCTTTCTTTGTCTCTCCTCCTCCTTCAGGACAGCCCTAACGGCCCCCTGTGGTGCTGGTGGCTGCTAGCAGTTCTTCCGTTGGAGGGCCGAGCCCAGCTGCCCTTCCTGGCCCTCACCTCTCTGAAGGATCGCCTCAGTGGCATCCGCAAGGTGCTTCTGTTCATGGCCCACAGCAGGCTCCGGTGACATGTTCCACACTCAGCGTTCACCATGCCTGGATAATGCAGTAACCCCCCACCCCTGCAAACAAAACCCCCTCCTCACCGTCCTGCAGTGGACCTGCTGTTCTTCCTCTTTTTGGATGCACATGATACTGTTGCACCTTCCTTGATGTAGCGCCATGGACTCATCTTCACGTCAAAGATTGTTGATTGTTATACATCGATATCTTCCACTCGTGACAGCTATGTTCAGACAGGACGGGGAACATCCAAAACGACTGATTCAAAAACAATCTTCAACCTCCATTGTTACATTTCTGGTCGCTGTTACAATGCGCACATAATATAGTGATACGTTTTAGTCCGACAGACAACAAACTGTGGTGCTCATATGTGTTTGTGTCTCCAATGTTGCCTTTTTGGCCTTCCTCCATTTTGTAAGTCTTGTGCTCTTCCTCTTGTGTAAATATTGTTGAAAACAACAAACTTCCTCCAGTCTGAACATAGCTTCAAAGCAAACTCCTGAGAAAAGACTTACACATTCATGCAAGGGGCGAATGTACATTCAAATTCTGCAAGACACCAAGCATGAATTAGCCTTTTTGTGTAAATAAACTCACCTCTGTTGCATCATAATGCTAATTCAGACATAATTCATCGGTATGCCCCTTTCTAATTGTATACATCTGCAGTTAAACCAATGTGTTTACTTTTCTTTCCCTTTTTACTATAACTTTTTTTTTGGGCTGCTATTCTGTCTTCCCTCCGTCATTCTGATCCCTGCCTAACTCCATCTAATGCAGCTGAGTAACATTTTGACAAAGGCGTGCTTTGAGGCATTAGGCGCGTTCACACCGCAGTACTTTTCCCACTTTAGTTCTGATATAGTTCAGAAATGTTGCGTTCACACCAAAAAGAGCCGGAACTAAAATGAGTCCATCAGAACCTTTTCACCCCCTTTTCCGTCCCTGCTAGAGAGCAGGGACTTTCGTGGGAGAAAAAGGTTCCTATGTCTGATTGGCTGGGCAGATTGCAAACCACGCCCTGTAAAACTCCCCAAAAAGTTTTGTGAAGCAGCCATTTTATTATCCTCGCATTAGCATTATTAGCATTAGCATTAGCCCAGTGCAGAAACGCAGAGAGACTAACTTATGGCAACACAAAATAAAACATGGGAGCAAAGAGTTCTCATGAACTAAGTTCTGATGAACCTTTGTGGGAAAAGTACTGCGGTGTGAAAGCGTATTGTGTTTTATTTATCAATTTGTGTCTTATTTGTCATCATTATTTATTTGGCGTTATTTATGCATGCAGTGACATTGTTTACATTTGAGAGAAAGGGATGTTGAGCTGCTTATTTTCCAAAGGCTTTGAAAAAAGATATAAACATTTCACCCCATAAATCATCGATAATACCCAGGTATCTGTGGGGGGTAATTACTTTTAAAAAACACTATTATACAATCCTACAACATGGCTGCCATTAAAGCACTGACCAGTAAGCTGTAGTTGGGGGAGGACTCTCTTCCAGGCCTCACCTTTTTAGATCAGGCAAGTTACTTTTAAAAAGTAACTAGTAATAGTTATAGTTACTGCTCTCAAAAAAGTACTTTATTAGTTACTAAATTATAAAAGTAACTAGTAACAATTTACTTTACTTTAAAAATAATACAAATACAAGTTGTTGTGTTGTTCTGTGGCACCGTAAGAGAAAAGACAACTCCCCATCATTGTAGCAATTATCATTATGAAATAGTGGAACAATAAAACACAAAAGTGCGATTTAAAAAGATAGTTTTTTGGCTGTTTAGATGGTGTTGCTCCATCTGGGTCACTGCCGGTGGTTGAGACGGTGGGGTCTTTGGCGACTAGTTGTATAGCCCCATGTACATTACTGAGGTGCTTCAGGAGATTGGCATTGCTGTTTTTCGATGTGGACAATGCTTTCTGTCCTGCACACAGTTTACATTTTACCGTAATATTTGTTGCGTCCTTTATCCCCACAAAGTGAAAATAGTGGTTATATTTCCAAGTTGCAAAGCACTGCTGCTCTCGCTGATACTTGCATCTGCCATTGTGTGTGTGTGTGTGTGTGTGCGCTGGTGGTGAGCGTTGCCGTGTGTGTGTGTTAGCATTAGCAAGTGTTCGTGTATCGCTGTATTCGCCTGTAAGTTACATCCGCAGGGAGATTCGGTTCAGTTCCATCACATAATGTAACGCAGTAACGCACCCATTTAAATCACAGTAACTATAACGGCGTTACTTAATGGGAATAGGTAACTAGTAACTTTGTAACACTGCTGTTGACACAATCCCCCCACAATCTGAGACATCTCAAATGTTGATTTATTTGAATTCCCTCTTTATAGCAGAGACACAGTATTGCAGAGAGCAACACCTTGATTTTTGATTCCATTATGTCCTAAATGTATTTATTCTGTATTTATTCTGACTTATTTTGCACTTCCACTTTGAGTAAGGGAAAGAAATGCCTCAACATTTGGATTACCACATAATGAAGTGTATTCTTTTGTGTGGTGAGCATCATGTAGCAGGCCAACTATACTGCGAAAGAGCTCTGATTTGATGACTTTGATTGATGTGTGCTATGAGTAAAGGCCAGTGCCTTCTGTCCACAATGAGAAAGAAGTGTGGAACCTTTTTGTATTAAGTACTACATACCATTTGAAGGTTTATTTCCCATTGTTATGGGCATGTATGCATTAAAAGCATAACTTCCACAGTATGGGAATACAATAACATTTGTGAAAAGGATGTGGTATGAAAACGTATTGAGGCCTTGCTGCTGTCTGTGACATGACTGTTTCTACATGGCTAAAGCTCATCTCTGGAAGAATGCAAGAGATTGATGAGTTTTGCCTTCAAATCTTTGATTTTGTATACATGTGTTTGATGTTTCTATCAATAGGGTTTTTTTTGTTTTATAATTGTGTAAATTGTTGTGTAAGCGCACAGAGATTATCAGTCAATTCATCCACATTTATAATTTTCTATTACAATGCCATGTAATGCTAATAAATGGATCAACGGATTAAGTGTATACACAATATTTTAATATTTTAGCCATGGATATTTTGTATTTAATTGTCAAATGTTGCAATATGACACAATCAAAACTCAATGCCGAATTATAGTTCATTGTATCATGATTCATGACCCAAGAGTTAATATTTGAAGTTGATTGTCTTAAAGGGGACCTATCATGCAAAATGCACTTTTTGATGTATTTTATACATAAATATGTGTCCCCGGTGCGTCAGGGAACTCACGCAGCATCAGAAAATAAAACCCTCTCTCTTTTCCTCTGTGCGCAAATCTAAAAAAAACAGGGGTACAACGAGCTGATCAAGATTTGCCATCCGATATGACGTTATTTACGTCATGTCAGATGGCACCATGGATGGGATGGCACCCACGTGGTGGACCCACGGCCCTATCAAAAAGTTGCTATCAGAATGTTGCGCCTCGGACAGGACATCGGGAAACCTCCCGGTCCTCCCGATGGCCAGTCCGGGCCTGGGTAAGGTTCAACATTTCAGGTTTAGAGAGCTTAGATTATTAGATAAATGCAACAGTGTCTTGTATTTTCTGGCAATGTTAGGAGAGTAGCATTCATAAATCCTGTCATTTAAAAAAAAAAAATGTTAACCTTTATTTAACCAGATAAAAGCATTGAGCATTTGCAATGCTGACCTGGCCAAGAAGGCAGCAACGTTACACATAACACAAACATATAAAATACAGAGAACATGACTAAGAAAACAAAAGACAAAAAAACAGTCACTACATTGTGCACATCAGGACAGTAAGAAAGGTGCACTACTTATTACTGCAAGAGCAGCTGGTGGTAAGGACTTCAGACAACTTCAATTTAAAACATGCTATTGAGACAAGTGCCATCAGTTTGAGGCTTGATTGAAGGTCATTCCAAGACCAAGGACCATAATAAAAAAGACTCCTTTTCTCAGCCTCAGTCCACACAGCAGGTACCCCTATCCAGGCACTGGATCTGAGGTTGTAAGAGTCACAAACTGGAGCAAATCTGGCACATATGTACAGTGGAAGCTTACCTAAAATGGCTTTATACATTAATAAAAACCAATGCTGCATCCTACGCATAGTAAGTGAGGACCATCCAGTTATACAGTTTGCAATGATGAGTCCTATAGGGTGCATTTGATATATATATGATATATTTGATATGCAGTGCAGCATGGTAGAGTGGGTCAAGTTTGGCCAACACAGTGGGACAGGCACATCTATAAATGGTATCACCGTAGTCCAGCTGGGACAGGAATAAGCCAGAGACCAACCTTTTACGGGATGAAGTTGAAAAACAACTTTTAAGTCTGTAAAAGAAACCAAGAGTGAATTTCAATTTCTTAGTTAGAACTTCAATGTGGTGTTTGAAGTTGAGATTACTGTCCAACCAAAAGCCAAGATATTTGTAGGTATCGACAAACTCAACAGAGACGCCATCAAGGGTGTCAATGGAGAGGCAAGAGGACGCTGACTTGGGAGCAAAAAGCATTGCTTTGGTTTTCTTACTGTTCAAAAGCAGTTTGGAATCAAGAAGTGCATGCTGCAGCGTGATAAAATCAGATTTTAAATTGGAAACGGCCATATCCAGAGAAGGAGCATATGAGTATACAATAGTGTCATCAGCATACATATGATAGGTAGAAAATTGCATCTGATTACAAATATTGTTTACATATAATAAAAAGAGCAAAGGCCCCAAAATAGAGCCCTGTGGAACTCCCTTCTTCAAGGTGACAGGATCAGAGACAGTACTACCCAACCTGACGCATTGAGTACGGTCGGTTAGATAACTCTGAAACCAGCAAATGGCATTATGACCGAAACGAGACATCAACATAACATTAGACATAATGTGGAGATCTACAGTGTCAAATGCTTTGGCTAGGTCAATAAACAATGCAACACATACAGATTTGTTATCCAAAGCAGCCTTAATATCGTCTAAGACTTTCAGACTGGCAGTCACAGTACTGTGCTTTGATCTGAATCCAGATTGCATAGGGTTAAGGTTGTTGTGTGAATTTAAAAAAAGTTTTAGCTGAGTAGAAACTAGGGACTCAAGAATCTTTGATAACGCAGAAAGATTTGAGATAGGACGATAGTTATTTAACTCCGTGGGATCACCAGCTTTCAAGAGGGGTGATACCAGAGCTTGCTTCCACACAGCTGGCAGTGTGTGAGTGGCCATGTGTGAGTGGCCAGGGAGAGATTAAAAATATCAGTTACTGGTTGTGAAATAATCTGAGCTGCAATTTTTAAAAAGAACGGGTCGATGCCGTGAGGCCCAGCAGACTTTTTGGGATCAATTGATTGCAAACCCTGTAAGACTTCAGAGATCGAGAAATAAGCTAAATCAAAAACAGGGGAGTTCATCTCTTGACTAGGGCTGTGAGTACGACCATTTAGAGAGTCATGACTTTGCTCATCAAAAATGTGACCAGCCTTTTTGAAGTGAGCATTGAAAGCATTAGCCATACCATCTGAATCTGAAATAAAAGAATTACTGACCTTCAGTTTTTTTGGGAAACTAGAAACCTTCTTGTTCTGAAGTGATTTAATTGTTTTCCAGAACTTAGAATGGTCATTAAAACAATCAGTGGTTAAGCTCAGATAGTAATCAGCTTTAGCTTTTTTAATAAGTGCTGAACATTTATTTCTGAGGACACGAAAAAGAAGCCAGTCATCGCTAGTGTTAGACTTTCTAGCTAAGGACCATTGCTTATTTCGATCATGAATTAGATCAGGTAGTTCTCTAGTAAACCATGGAGTGTTCCTATTCTTAACTCTGAATTTTCTAAGGGGGGCATGTCTATTAATAATCGATAAAAAGTGATCAATAAGAAATTGGACGGCAACATCGACAGATGGAATTAACGCTATGAAGTGCCATTTAACCTCTGCCAGATCGTGTAGGAAAGCCTGCTCAGAGAAGTGTTTGAAGCAGCGCCTGAGCACAATAAGGCCCTTGGCTTTGGGCAACTTAGTGCTCCTAACGCAAGCAATAGTGCAATGGTCGCTGATATCATTTGGAAAAACAGACACATACTTATGAGCTGCATTTGTTAGAATGACATCTATAAGGGTATCGTTATTGGGTTTGGCAGGGTTTATTCTAGTGGGACTATCAATAAGCTGAGTTAAGTTCAAAGAATCACAAACCTGCTTAAACTGTGAAGATGTATCACTCAACCAGTCCCAATTTAAATCACCCAATAATATGATTTCAGAAGAAAACGTAGACAACAATTCAGTAAGGCTAGTAGTTGCATCCATGATGGCCGATGGAGGCCTATAACAGCCAATAACAGTGAGAGGAGCATTTGCTATAGTTATTTAGACTGCTAGAAACTCAAATTGCCTTGGAATTGAAATTGAGTGAAGGACTGAGCACTGTAGTTTCTCAGCAGTGTATATTGCAACACCACCAGCTCTGCCCTTACGATCTGCTCTGAATACATTATATCCATCAATGTGAATAACAGTGTCAGTGACAGACGGTTTTAACCAGGTTTCAGAAACTACAACAATATCAGGCTTAGCAACTAAAAAAACCAGGTCTTGAAAACATCTAATTTGGGCACTAGGCTTCTAGCATTAACATGCAGAAAACCCAATCCTTGCCTACAGCTAAACTCATTCGGAGTTGGCAAATGATGCAGGGAAGCAGAGAAACACTCAGGACCAGGGTTAATGTTAACGTTACCAGAGAGTAAAAGCAGTAACAATATTAACAGTCTGGAAGATGATTTTTTCACATCGGCTCTGGACGCGTCGCTCCTCAGGGGAGCGGGGCTGCTCCGATCCTTCGATATTAGCGAGTCCAGAGTAAAAAGGGCATACGGGAGAGTGCATTTCGTGCCATGAAACGTCAGCTTTTGGTAAAAACTATCCGATGGAGTCAGCGCTCCAGAGGTTCCACCATCTGAATGTCCGAAGTGAACAGAGATATTGCTGGGAGGCAATCCGTCAGTTTTGCCGACATGCGGGCTGACAATTAATCCCAGGAAAAAAGCGAACACAAGGGTAGCTTTAGGCAACATTGTGCCTTAACACACCCAATTCAGGATCTGCAGCTCAGGTCAATCAGCAGCTCAGGTCAACCAGCCCCCGACGCGTCTATCGTTTTTCCAACCCAGTTTAGATTTAACCACGCCCACTTCCGCATTACGCAAAAACGTGGCTCTACGCGATAGCGTCATATACTTCATCTTCGGCAATAGCGGTCACGGTAAAGCAGGATATTGAATAGTTGTTTTTTGTCTTTCCAAAGGATTTGTTGACTGAAAGTAAACGATCCTGTAATCAAAGCCATGTCAAAGAGTCCTGAGATTGTATTACTGGTGTTTTATCATCTATAAATAGCCTGTGTGTATCCTCAAATGTCGTTTTCAGGACAAACAAAAGACGTTTTAAATATCTTATCAGCTGGTGTAAGTGCAGAATATTGAATATAACCTTGACTATTACTGTGTACTTCATTTATCTGACAGCATTATTTAATGATACTATTGTATATATATATATTTATTTAATGATACTATTTTATATATATATACACACATTTATTCATTTATAAACATACACACACACACACTTATATGTACTCACATGTATTTATTCATTTATACACACAGATGTATTCATTCATTTATACACACACTCATATACACTTTATATTAATTCATTTGTACACACACACATACATATATATATAAACAAAACAACACAATATAATAAAAACAGTTGCAATAATAACATAATATGGTATGATCAATTCTACCCTTTTGTTTTTGCTCCCATATTTCTACTAGAGTAGAAACACATTATACTGGCAGGCTTAAAAAGTCTGAAAAATAAAAATCCAACCCTCAAAATCCTAAAACATTGGTATAGTTATGCTAAAATGTTTATATTCTCTTTAAATGTACTTCATGTGCTTGCATGTTATTCTTTGTAATGCCTTGTCTTTTATCTGGACAATAAGTCTGTTATTAAGTGGTATAGTTTAGATGATGATGATGATGATGTGTAATCAAATCAAATCAAGTTTTATTTATATAGCACATTTATAAACGATCTTTGGTCGAGCCAAAGTGCTGTACATATAATAAAAATTAAGACACTTTACAGAAAATACAACAGCACAGATTGTTCAGAATATCAGAATGAGAAAAAAACGACACCCTCTATCTATGTGTAGGTGAGGCATTGATATGAGCAAACACGCCCAATGTAATTTGATGTTCATCATAACATTGAGAGATAGGTCTTATCAGATACCTTCAACTGCGGGTACTCCATATTGTTCTGTGTGCCTCCAGAGCACACTAAAACACGAGGTCTGAAATGAAAGCAAAAAAAAGAGCCTATAGTTATTCAGGTACTATTCTGATGCTAATACTTTAGTACTTATACTTGAGTATTTCTACACTCTGGTACTTGTACCTTTACTCAAGTACAAGATCTTATCACTTCTTACACCTCTAGAAAGCACTTTTATGTAAAGGAATACATTTTTATAAATGTCCCAACATTTCATTTTTACATAGCAAAACGTTATGTTATTAATGTCAAATGTTATATGTTGTATTATATAACAAAATAGACATTTATAACATATTATAAATGTCTATCTTTAAATAAAATATTAAATAGATACCTTTACATCCTAAACAGAAGGTCAAAACGTTAATATGTTACATGACAAACAAAAAAACGAAACATTATATAGGCTTTACAGATGTTTGCTAATGTATCCCTCTTATATCCATCAGGAATTAATATTAAATGATGAATTAACATTACCTCAGCACTGCATAAGTGTGGTCGTCAGTCATATTGACAAAGAAGCACTATTATATTGTATATTATGCGGCGTTTAAAAGGACGGTATTTCAGATTTCGCGGGTGTGCCGCGTGAGGCAGTGATGTAACCATAGGGATGTAACGCCAGGTTGATGCTGTGACGTAACGCCGCGTCGATGCTTGCGTAATGCGAAAGTGGGATCTAAACTGGGTTGGAAAAAACGACAGCACGGCAGGACAGACAGCAATCCAGAGTGCGAAAGAGGACAGCTCAGGCAGAGAGCAAACAATCCAGTCACAGCGAGGCACCGGCACAAAACAGCCCAAACACTTTTAAAACGTTTTTAAAAGCGCAGCAGACCAATTTAAAAACGGGTCTAAAAAGCTAATTAAAAATTATAAAATGTCAGTATGCACAAGAAGAACGACAATGAGACAAACACTAACAGAGACAGACACAAATCAACGTGCTGCCATCTTGGGTAGCGGTTAGATAACAACTCACATCAAAATGTAAGAGTGCCGTTGCGTTTAAACAATATTAAGGTTAGACAGAGGAGAAAGTTGGTTTGTGAGTGGTGTGGTGGGAGGAATAAGGCAGAATAAACAAGAGCAAGAAACCAAGAAAAGACATCTGAAGAGAACAAAAGTGACACCCAAAGAAAGAAAATAAACTTGAGAGAGTGTGTGACAGAAATCTTACATGTGGATATAGAGGTGGAGATAACCACACGTGACAAGATAGAGAGCCTACAAGCTTTTGATTTTTGGATCAAAAGCAGGGAAAGTGACAGCTTGTTTTTAACACATAGGTACCTCTCCAATATGCTTGATCTGTATGGGATTAGTTTTGTATCATAAAGATAAAGCAACACTTTCTCTGAATAAAGCAAAACTATGAGTTTAAAAGAAAAAAAAACAGAGTCAAGCAAAATAAAATAAATTTCAAAAATAAAACTATAAGTTGCAAACAAATCATTTGTGTAATCATGTAAACTATAAGTATAAGTAAGTAAGATGCGAGCATGCTCCTAATTGTGTTGGTATGCAGCCTAGGTCAGGTCTGTTTCATAAAGCAAATCTGCCACTTTTATATCGTAGAATTTGTGAGATTAAAGCAGTCTTTAATTGTTTGTCCTAAACATAGCAATATATGCTTTTGAAATGTAACATGTCTTTGAAAAATAACAGTATACAGCTTATATTGTGTATCACCTTTAGCTTGAAAATACATAGATGTGTTTTTTTAATCTATAAAATTAATAGACAGACACTTTATCAATCCCAAATTGGGCAATTATTTAACAGCAGCAGCGTGTTCAGGTATTACAATATTTAAAGTTGGAATAAAGTATAAACTACACAACACAAGTATAATGCACAGCAATCCATAAGATAAGTCCGATATGTTCATGAAAACTCCTCAGGAGACACCGACACTAACGTGGCCGAGTGGACTCCGGTATGGAAGCAAACAAGAGACAGAAGTATTCGAATTGTATTAGACACCGAATTTATAGCATTGGAAATAATTACTTTGAAAATCATGAATCTGAATTTGTTTTGCTCCGAATTTATCTATGTGAAATAAAAATGTAAAAATTCAAGTTAAAAAAATGTGAATGTTGAAATTCAGATACCAAAAATTCAAGTGAAAAAAATTCGACGTCAAATATTTCGGTGTTTAAAATTCGATGTAAAAAAATTCGGTGTGTAAAATTCGATGTAAAAAATTGCGATGCATCATCATCCGGGCTACTCAGACAGGATAAGCAATCGAGCCCTAATGCAATCAACCCGACTTCTGGCCTATCAGAGCACGGCTTTGTCAGTCATGTGATCACAACAACCCGGGAGAAAAATGACGGAGAACAGCGGAGCTCGGGTAAGTAGTCAGTTTGTGCTCTTTATTTTACAAGCAGTGAGGGCTCGACAGCATTTGTATCTTACATTAGCTAGCTATATGAGTGATGTAGCCTTGTGCCTTTCTGTCAGTAAGCTCCGTAGTTATCATTCAAGTGAATAGCGACGTTACCGTGTGTGTGTGTGTGTGTGTGTGTGTGTGGGGGGGGGGGGGGGGTTAGATACGTGGAACAATAATCCGAAAAATGTTGTTAAAATATTTCAAGTTGAAGAAAGATATACTATTATATGATATTATTTGTTTTTTTATTATTATTATTACCATGCATTAATGTAAAAGGGTTGACAACTAACTGTTGTAGTTGGAGCTCATTTTGAACAATGACCTAAATAATGATAACTTTCATAATGGTTTAATATGCTGATTATTTTCTCCAATAATAGATGAAGCTCTGGTTAGTTAAAACCTATGGTTACAACTCTCAAAATAGTAGGAAATGCTGTCATAATTACCCAGAGCCCAAAGTGACACCTTTACAATGTTAAAGCTGTCGGATACATTTAGTGATGTAAAAACTACTAAATTCAAGATATTGTAGTGGAGGCGATGTAGAAATTGGCATGAAAAGACGAATGTAGAGCCCTAAAACTGCATTTAAAATCTTGTCAAAATTAAGCTTTTAAATGTTCTATTTTGTTCACTAATGCAGCTGATTTCCTTCCTTCTAATTTTCCTCTCACAGGAACTACTGCTTGATCATATTTTGGGACGTCTCTACTCTCGTTTAGAGCATATTGTTGGACAAATGCCTCTGGATTTGGACTACTTAGAATTTATTTGCACACAAGAATTGGTCTTCTTAAATGCTATGTCCAGGCAGGTAGCTGTTTCTCTGCCCGTGTTAGATGCCATGAGAGAGCTCCATAGGCTTATAAACGTGGAAAAAGAAAAAAGTAAGCAATACATTAAAACTGTGCAATTTGAGCAAGGACCAGTTGGACGACCGAGAATGGTAATTTCTCCGGAGTATATTCACAGCCTTTTGGAGCTCAATCTGTCCATCCCATGCATAGCTGCACTTTTGGGAGTTTCAAGACGCACAATGCACCGACGCATGGCTGAGTCTGATTTCTCAGTCAGGGAACTGTACAGCACCCTTACAGATGAGGAATTGGACCAGTGTGTGAGAGACATTAAATCCAGGCAGCCTCACTCTGGATATCGAATGATGAAAGCACTTCTCCAAGCTCAAGGACTGCGGGTGCAGTATGACCGGGTTAGAGCTTCCTTGCACCGTGTTGACACCATCGGAGTCATATCCCGTATGAACAACTTAGGATGCATTGTTCGAAGAACCTACTCAGTTCCAAGCCCCCAGTCTTTGATGCACATTGACACAAATCATAAACTAATCCGGTAAGTTATTTTACTCTTAAGGACAGATTCATTCATAAAAGTATTATAATTTACTAATAATATAAATATATTTTACTATAGGCCTATTCATCATAACATTTTGATTTAATAGTGCTTCTTTCATGTTACTGCCCATGTGAACACACATGTCCTCAATTGAAGATGATTTCAGATGCTTTTGAAAATGTAACTTATTGTATTTGTAACTTACAGCTACAACATTGTCATCTTTGGTGGCATAGATGGCTTTTCGCGGAAGGTAAGCAGTTTTCAGGGATAAATATACATATACATGTTTATCGTGCTTACTGCATATAGCTTTTTGTCTCATTCAATTGGTATAACTGCATTTATCTGCAGATAATGTATCTTGGTGCAGCATCCAACAACCTTGCGTCAACCAACCTGGCCTTCTTCCAAGAATCTGTCGAGAAGTTTGGTTTCCCTCTTAGGTAAATATTTCCTGAGGCAGTGGGGAAGCTGCCACTGAAACCAACACTTAATGTGGTCTTTGTTGTAATTGTTGGTGTATTTTAGGGTACGAGCTGATCAGGGGGTGGAAAATGTGGACGTTGCACGTCTCATGTTTACAGTCCGTGGCACTGGAAGGGGCAGCTTTATATCCGGCAAGAGTGTTCACAACCAACGGTAAGTCCAAAAGATCAGAGATTGTTAGTTGAAAGACACCATCTCACTGCTGCCATGCCAGAACTGTACTGTTTGCTACACATATACCTTACTAGAAGCAGTACTGTTATTTGCAATAGTGTGAGGTAAAATTCCTCTGAGTTGATGTCAGTCAAAGGGTACTGAACTGTGATCTCTTCATCATGTAAATTAAACAATCTCTTCCTTGCTGCAAAAATAAAAATGTGTAGAGTTTTTGCTGGGCAGTGTGTCAAATTACATTTGTATGTCACACCTAGTGTCTTAGTATGTAAATAACACGAGATAATGTTTTAGAAACATGTTACAAAAACATCTCTTGTTTTGGACTGACAATGAAATGGTAGATAAATAAATACACACATTGAACAGCAGATCATTGGATTGCATTAAAAGAAAATCCATCTGTGTGCATTTGTTGTTGATGGAAACCTTTTCTCAACAAAAGAAACTGCTGAGATCTTACATTATCAGTTGTTTATTATAAATACTTAATAATTCCATGTCAAATCTGCCACAAATTCAGATATTGCAATTCCCTGTCCTTTAACTTAAAAATGTTCTGGTAAACTTGCAATTGTCCAGGATAGAGAGGCTATGGAGAGACATGTGGACAGCTGTTACAGTCATCTACTATGATGCTCTACACTACCTCGAAGAAGAGGGTTTCCTCAACATTGGCAATGCTACACACCTCTTCTGTTGCCATTATGTGTTCCTGCCACGGCTACAAGATGACCTGGACACATTCCGCAGTGGCTGGGCAAATCATCCTATAAGAACAGAAGGCCATATGACCCCACATCAGCTGTGGGAGCTGGGACGAATCCATCACCCAATTCCAGTTTCTGATAACATGGAGGTAACTTTGTCCAATTTTTACAACTTCAGTGCTTTCAATATATATTTCAGTTATACTGTATGGCACACGTTTGGATGGGTCAAATGCATAAGAAAGGTTTCCTGCTGAGAAAATGTAATTTATCTTACCATTACATGTGGGAACAATTCATATTTAGCTGAGTGACTTACAAAAGTGTAGGTCAGAATAAGAGCCATGAACATTTACTAAACAACATGGGCAGTGGTTTAAGGCTTATGTTCCTAGAAAAGGAGTTACAGTATGTGAAAACAGAAAGATAAATGAGTAGGAGCATACAGATTTCAAAAGCCACAAGTGCCCACCTTACTGCTGCTGTCTATCAAGATAATTAATACCGCAAATAAATTAGGCTTTCTATTTCTGTTATTTTTAGGGTGTGGATATTCCTCAGATTGAGTGGGAGAACAGTGGATTTGCTCCTGATGGCCACTCTAGTGTCATTGTCCCAGACACAGAGAGCCCACTGACTGATGGACAAATGGCTGCTTTAAGAGAAGCTGTTGACCCACGAGCTGCATCCCAGTCCTTTGGCTCTGATATCTACATTGCTGCTGTTCAATTTTGTGAGCATGTTCTATCTGATGACTGAGAAAGAGAGCTTAGGTGTTTTTCTCCAATGTATCCAAATGTGGCACAAGCATCAACTTCACCTTTGTGTCCTTGTTATTTTACAGATGTATTGTGTTTTTATGGCAGACAACTGTTCTGCTTTTGGAATCTTCAAATTGTATAGGAAAAATAATAAATTAACATTTGAAGAATGACAAATGTTCTTTTGTTTGTTGTTATGCGAACAATAGTGATGTCAGATTTGATCAGACACATAAAATATTAAAGATACAATTGATCACTGCTGCCTATTTGATTAGTTTCTTGGAGTTAATGAGCACGATTGACAGGTGCTTCTGACTACCCTCAGCTCTGATTGGTTGTTGTCCTTTCGCTGATCTGTAGACCCTCAGGTATGTGTAAACTACAGGTTATGAAGTTATCAGTGTTTGCCATGAGAAGCAGGTAGTGATCTATAATCTGCTGAAAAAACATCCATACTGTGCATCCCTAATACATATACTGGGCTGTCCAATATACAACAGGCTGATTCTGAACAGAAGAAAGGGAGGACTTTATTTAGTATTTCCACAGCAGAAAAATACTTAACACTGGAGTCAATGAACACCTCTGCCTTCTACTAACACATTACACAAGACCAAATCCTGTTTGACAAGTGCCAATACAAGCCAGCATTACATTTTCAAAGGATGCATAGTCCTTGTAATGCCCTGGGATGCGCAGGGTCTCATAACAGGTCGAGGCAGTGGGGAAGCTGCCGTTGACCACCTCAATGGACAGATTATTCCGTGGCAGAATCTCCCACCCGGTCCAGAATTTCACCAGATTGGCCATTACATCAGGTGACGCTGTGGATTAACCAAAAGTTGTTAAAATGAATGGTTGCTACAATAAAGAAAAGTAAGTTAGGAAATTCAAATAATTTGTAGTAGTCAATTAAAGCATCACATTTGTTATCTGTAATGTAAGAAATAGTTGTAAAGTAGCTTTTTTGTTTTACTTGAGTGTCTTTGCACACCTGCATGTGTAGGACAGTTGTGTCGGAGTGGAGTAGAAAGCATATCCAAAAGTGGAGCGCACACAGGTTTGTAAGATCAGGAATGTAACATATTAGGTGTCACAAACGAGCTGAGGACCAAAATGCAGAACACGGGAAACCAGAGATAGTCGGTAACCAGCTTTATTAGAGTCAATAGGCTGGTAGGAGACAACACGGCAGATAGTAGGCAAAGGGCTGGTCGGGGACAGGCGAGGGTTCCAGGAGACAGCAGGACGGGAGTCGTAGGCACAGAACGGGTCAGGGAGCAGGCGAGGCAGGCTGGTCAGGGACAGGCAGGGTCGAAACCGGGAGAGCAATCTGAGGAGTAGTGCGGGAAAGACAAGCATGCTGCGAAGTACGATCTGGCACTGAGGTGAAGGTGAAGTGGGCCTAAATACTAATGGAGCTGATGGGTGTAACAGAGTGAGAGAGAGAGAGACAGGGTGTGACTACCAGGTGACTAAGGAATGATAATGCAGAAAATAGGTGAGTGAGAAAGCAGACTGTGACAGAACCCCCCCCTTAATGGACGGCTCCAGACGTCTAAACAATACTAAAAAAAACCAACAAAAGAGACCCAAGAAAAAAAACCCTACAGACACCGGGTGGAAGGTGGAGGTATGGGAAAGGTTAGTACTCGTCTGAGACTGCTCTCTCGGCCTCTCCCTCCTGGAAATCCTCGTCCTCCTCGCCCGATGACGACTCCCCCTCCTCCTCGACGAAGCCTCTGGTCCGTAGCGGACGAGTACTCCCTGGCTTAACGCCTGGTCGAGCGTGGGTCCTAGACGGCTGCTCCGGGTAACGCAGGTGGAAGTCTCGGATGAGCTGAGGGTTGAGGATATGACGAGCCGGAACCCACTGCCTCTCCTCAGGACCATAGCCCTCCCAGTCCACCAAATATTGAACCCCTCTTCCTCTGAGACGGGAACGGAGTAAACGACGAAGGGTGTAGGTAGGGCCCCCATCGATCATCCTAGGGGGTGGTGGTGGAGAGGCGGCGGAAACCATAGGGCTCTCCCGGACAGGTTTAATCCTAGAGACGTGGAAGGTGGGATGGATTTTCATGTTCCGGGGCAAACTCAGTCGAACTGCTGCAGGATTAATGACCTTGACAATCTCGAAGGGTCCAATAAACCTGGGCGCTAACTTTTTAGACTCCATCCGAAGGGGAATGTTCTGGGTGGAAAGCCACACCCTCTGGCCTACCTGGTACACAGGTGCCTTGGTTCGTCGGCGGTTCGCTGATGTGGCGTACCGGTTAGCAGACTGAAGCAGAGTTGTACGAGCCTGCCTCCAAGTCCTCCGACAACGTCGGATGAAAGCCTGGACAGACGGACAGGTAACCTCCTTCTCCAATGCAGAGAACAATGGGGGTTGAAAACCGTATGCACACTGAAAAGGGGAAAGACCAGTAGCGGAACTGATGAGGGTGTTGTGGGCATACTCCACCCACAGGAGTTGTTTTGACCAGGTCGTGGGATGATCGGAAGCCATGCAGCGGAGAGTGGTCTCCATCTCCTGATTCTTCCGTTCGGTCTGGCCATTGGCCTGTGGGTGGAAACCGGAGGTGAGACTAACCGTCGCCCCGATGAGCTCACAAAACTCCCTCCAAAACACAGAGGTGAATTGGGGCCCCCGGTCGGAAACCACATCAGTCGCCAGTCCGTGAATGCGAAACACGTGGAGCAGAATCAGTTCTGCCGTCTCCTTAGCTGACGGGATCTTAGGCAGGGGTATGAAATGAGCCATCTTACTAAACCGATCTACCACCGTCAAGATGGCAGTATGTCCGTGGGACGGTGGTAGACCAGTCACAAAGTCCAATGAAATATGTGACCAAGGGCGACGTGGGACCGGTAATGGATGAAGGAGGCCAGCTGGCGCTTGGTGAGATGGTTTGTGCCGATTGCACACAGGACAGGCGTTCACAAACTCCCGGGTGTCAGCCTCCAGCGTGGCCCACCAGAACCGTTGTAGGACCATCCCCTTGGTACGTTGAATTCCAGGGTGGCAGGAAAGTCTGGAGCTATGAGCCCACTGAAGCACCTCAGCCCTCAAAACCTGAGACACAAACAAGCGGTTAAGAGGACAAGAACTAGGACCGGGTTGGTCCACCAAAGCGGTCTTAACCCTCTCCTCAATCTCCCAAGCGAGGACGCCGATCACTCGAGGAGCAGGAAGAATAGTGTCCGGAATACCCCGGGTGTCTCCCTCCCTCCCGAACTGCCGGGACAAAGCGTCGGCCTTCACGTTGCGGGAGCCCGGGCGGTAGGAGAGAAAAAAATTAAACCGGGTGAAAAATAACGACCACCTGGCTTGCCGAGAATTCAGTCTCTGTGCCGACCTGATGTATTCCAGGTTCTTATGGTCGGTCCATACCTGAAATGGTTGTTCTGTCCCCTCAAGCCAGTGTCGCCACTCCTCCAACGCCAACTTGACTGCTAGAAGCTCTCGATTCCCCACGTCATAGTTTCTCTCCGCCGGACTCAATCTCCTCGAAAAGAAAGCACAGGGGTGGAGCTTCTGGTTCTCACCAGAACGTTGCGACAGGATGGCCCCCACCCCTACGTCAGAAGCATCCACCTCCACCACCAACTGACCAGCGGTGTCTGGTACTTGAAGGATAGGAGCTGACGTAAACCGGCCCTTGAGGTCCTGAAAAGCCTCCTCGGCTGCAGGGGACCATCGGAACGTCACCTTGGATGAGGTCAGGGCGGTGAGCGGGGCGGCCACGGTGCTGTAGCCACGGATGAACCGTCTGTAAAAGTTGGCGAATCCCAGGAAACGCTGCAGCTCCTTCCGGGAATCAGGGACCCGCCACGAGGTAACTGCTGAGACCTTAGAAGGATCCATCTCCACACTTCCTTGACCCACGATGTAGCCAAGAAAGGCGACCGAAGAAGTGTGAAACTCGCACTTCTCCGTCTTGACGAACAGTGAGTTCTCCAGAAGTCTCTGGAGGACTGTCTGGACATGATGGACGTGCTCCTTGAGGTTCTTAGAAAAAATCAAGATGTCGTCCAGATAGACAAAAACATAACGATCCAACATGTCTCGGAGTACGTCGTTCACCAACGCCTGGAAAACTGCAGGGGCGTTGGTAAGTCCAAATGGCATCACCAGGTACTCGTAATGTCCCGAAGAGGTGTTGAAGGCGGTCTTCCATTCGTCCCCCTCCCGGATTCGTACCAGGTGATAAGCGTTTCGTAGATCCAGCTTAGTGAAGATTGTAGCCCCCTGTAGTAACTCAAATGCTGACGAGATGAGTGGCAAGGGATAACGATTCTTCACCGTGACGTCGTTCAGACCCCGATAGTCAATGCAGGGTCTCAGGGTCTTGTCCTTCTTCGCCACAAAAAAAAACCCTGCTCCTGCGGGTGATGTGGAAGGACGAATAATTCCCGCAGCCAGAGAGTCATTGACGTAGGTCTCCATGGCCTTCCTCTCCGGTGCCGAAAGCGAGTACAACCGGGCCTTGGGTGGGACTGCGCCTGGATGTAGCTCAATGGCGCAGTCATAGGGCCGATGAGGTGGGAGAGATGTCGCCTTAGCCTTGCTAAACACCTCCTTAAAGTCCAAATACTCCGCCGGAACCCCTGTGACATCCGGAACCAGGTTCATATCCACAGATAGTTGAGGTGCGGCGGCCTGCTTGAGACAAACCTGATGACAGGAAGAACTCCAACCTAGGATGGACCCAGTTGCCCAGTCAATGTTCGGGTTGTGGCGGCGGAGCCACGGATAACCCAAAATCAGAGGGATTTGGGGGGACCGTAGCACATGAAACCGGATTGTCTCATGGTGGTTCCCCGACATGAGCATACGGACCGGTGTCGTCTGGTGTGTCACTGTTCCCAGCAGGTGACCATCCAAAGCATTAGCCGGTACCGGCTGGAGCAGCCGAACCTGTTGGATGCCCAGCTGTCGTGCGAGCTCCTCGTCAATGATGCTAACATCTGATCCGGAGTCGATAAAAACAGCCAGAGCCTGAGATTTGCCTGTCAGGAGGAGTCGAGCATGGCACAAGGGTCTTAGATTGGGGATCAGCTCAGAGGTTTGGCCCACCAGTATACTCCCCATTACTGATGAGCTCTGTCTTTTACCTCTTCGACGTACTTCCCTCTCCTCAGAGGTAAGACTGGTACGACCCACTTGCATGGGCTCGACCTCGTACCGTGAGTCAGAGTAGGAGTGGGAACTCTCCGCCGAACCCGGAAGTCGAAATCTCCCGGAAACCGGAAGTTGTTGTCGCGAGCAGCGGCCCGCCGCTCGCGTCTGTTGCTCTCCTCCGAGAGGTGAGCTCTATCAACCCATCCAAGGAAGCAGGGAGATCATAGGAAACCAGCTCATCTCTCATATAATCCGCTAATCCTCTCAGATATGCATCACACTGCGCCGGCTCATTCCAGCTGCTGCGACGGCTACTGGTGCGGAAGTCAATAGCGTAATCCACCACCGTGCCGGAACCCTGGCACAAACTCAGCAGGCCTCCAGCAGCGTCGGGACCCAGACGAACGGGACCGAACACCTTCCGCATCTCCGCGGAAAAGGCAGCAAACGAGGCGCAGGCTGGAGTCTGCTGCTCCCACTCAGCAGTTCCCCATAAACGTGCTCTCCCCGTCAGATGATTAACGGTGAAAGCTACCCGAGCCGCCGAGGAGGCGAAGGTGTGTGGCTGCAGTGAAAACAATATGGAACAGTTTGTGAGAAAAGGCCTGCATCCCTCCGGCTCACCACCGTAGCGTTCCGGCGTTCCCACACGAGGCTCCGGAGCGTATCCCGTCGACCCAGGGGCTGGAGCGAGCATCGGAGCTGCGGGCGGAGGGACGGTAGCAGCCATGGTAGCGGCTAGCTGTTGTACGGTGGCGGCCATCTGTTGCATCTGGGAGGTAAGGTGAGCCAGCGTTTGTCCCTGGGTTGAGGTTGCCTGGTGGGTCTCGATAGCTAAGGTAGCTACTGTGACCTCCTGTCTTTGGATGGCATCCTCAACCCTCTCAAAGCGGTCTCTAGGAGACCCGGTGTTTGCTTGGTCCATTTCTGGCCAGATCGTTCTGTCACAAACGAGCTGAGGACCAAAATGCAGAACACGGGAAACCAGAGATAGTCGGTAACCAGCTTTATTAGAGTCAATAGGCTGGTAGGAGACAACACGGCAGATAGTAGGCAAAGGGCTGGTCGGGGACAGGCGAGGGTTCCAGGAGACAGCAGGACGGGAGTCGTAGGCACAGAACGGGTCAGGGAGCAGGCGAGGCAGGCTGGTCAGGGACAGGCAGGGTCGAAACCGGGAGAGCAATCTGAGGAGTAGTGCGGGAAAGACAAGCATGCTGCGAAGTACGATCTGGCACTGAGGTGAAGGTGAAGTGGGCCTAAATACTAATGGAGCTGATGGGTGTAACAGAGTGAGAGAGAGAGAGACAGGGTGTGACTACCAGGTGACTAAGGAATGATAATGCAGAAAATAGGTGAGTGAGAAAGCAGACTGTGACATTAGGTCTTATCCTTAATATCATCATACTTTACTTCAATAGCATGTTTGTTATGGAAATAATTGTCCTTGACTCCTAGATATGACGTGCATGACCAACCCTGACGTCTGTTTATCTCCTTTAAGGACATAGGCTGCTTCAGCCATAAAGTTATTGTTCCCATTCTGTGACCGGTCAACACTAGGTCACAGATGGTCTGTTGTTGTGGGTACACTGGGACACTTCCTTCTTTGTTGTTTGTGGCCTCCAAGGTATGAAATCTTCGAGGCCATAGGCGATGGAGGCAAGTGGACTCCGTGTGCCCAACTGTCTAAACTATCTTATCAAAACATGTTAATCACTCTCTGTGAAACCAGTTAAATGGGCTAACGAGAGAGAGGTGCTCCAGAATTGACGTGGCAACTCTCCCGTGCAGTCTCACCGTGACTGCTGTGACTTGTGATGTGAATCTCTCCGGCCGTAACTCCAAATAAACCATCAGTGTTTGACATCAAAAGCTCCTGCTCTACCGTGTCTCCTTCCTGAGTCGGTGACTACTAATTGCAATTGCTACACCAGAAGTTTCCTCCACAAATTGGCGTTGTCGGCAGGATACCAACAAATCTTCAGAACTGGTAAGTGTGATTTCAAATTTACATTTGGACATTGCCTTACCAGAATCTGTGATTGACGGTATCCTAAAATTACCTGTGAAACTGAGCGGCTGTGTTTCATTTTTGGTTAATAAACATTTGGGGATAATAAACCCAGGGGATCAGTGTCTGGGGACTCAGTCCTGGCTGATTTCCTCTGTGTGTGCTGCTCGGGACGGAAGTGCCATACAAGCATACACAGCTCATGTTTAGAGAGACCTTAAAGGAAGGGCATCAGTAAAGTGGAGCTTCTGTGTGAGAGCAGTGTAAAGATTTGTATTGAACAAATCGCCGAATTCTGGGGGTTTCAGCGGCCAAACACAGCAGTTGAAAATAAGCAGCCAGAGATATTACTGCTATCGCCTCTATAAAACACGGCTCCAGCTACAGCCGCGGGTGTGTGTGTGCAGACCACCCCGTGCTTGTGGAGCTGGAGAAGTGCAGCTGAGAGGGAGAAAGTCACATGTTTTTGCCTATAAAAGTTTTAACTCACACCACCGCCATCTCTTTTAAAATGGAAAAAGAAATGGTCTAAAAGCACCCGTTGCTTGGGACCCCTTTCTCATGGTTAGACGGACCAGCGCGAGGTGCGTGCATCACCCGATGCGCCACAGTTCCCTAGATATTGAGGAGCTGGTGGTGGTCCGGGGTGCATACATAAAATTATAGGCTAATTGATCACAGGTGGGTAGTGGCACGCAAACATAGAGCAAACTGTGTTTCATCATTGGATGAGCTCGATAGCAAGTGTATAGGCTGGTCGAGTAGGACTACAGTCAACTGAACTGGGCTGTTGTTTGGAGAGAAAGGGAGAGGGAAAAAAAGTCTGTGGGCTCCGGTCGGGGGGGCACAGCGCCACTAGAAATGGTTAGTGGTGTCGCAAGAGGATAAGTTAGTTATCGCTCTTGGACAGGCGAGTAGGCACCGATCTATTACTTGTATACAAGGGTGGGTGCGTGAGTCAAGGCGCCCCATCTGCATTTCCCCTCCCCCTCTGAAACCTCCTAATTCAGACTAAATTGAGCTGGATGAGCTTTGCTGTCACGCTGGTGTTTATTACGAGTTCATGTTTTGTTTGTCTGATTGTTTGTATGGGGGGTCTATATTGGTTTGTCCCGCCGTCTTGTGTATGTTTTGTAACAACTAATAATGAATCAGTCCATAGACAGGGTAAAATGAACTAAACTTTAGTTATCCCACCAAAAGTAAATGACTTGAGAAAAATAAATAATATAAAGATGTAAAGCAAAAATTCTGGGAGTATAAATGTGCTGCAAAATGAAAATAAATAGCAGTGTTTTTATGTCCTGCATCTGAGTGTGCTGAGGAAAAAGTAAACAAGAAGCACACTGTTCAGGGTGTGCGATGTGTACGAAGAAAATAAGATTATATTGCTTTAAGAATCCATTCTTAAATGGTATTGCTGGTATGTTAAGATATCTTTGTGACCTTGTATAAACCCTATGCCCCGTCCTGCGCGCCGAGACCCTCAGAGACCTGCCTGAGGAGATCAGGGTTGCAAAATCAGTTTTTTCTAGGTCAATGTTGTATTATTTGTTTAATTTATTCTTAAATCTATGTATTGTATGGTAATAATGAATAAAAACGTAGTGTATTGAACACATTCCAAAACAAAGCAGATAAGACAGAACTAGACTCAGACATAATACTAATTGTTGTTGAAACCTTTTGCACTGTTGCTGCAAAATGGAAACTTTGCTGATTATCTGTTCCAACTGGCCACTGGAATCGGGTAATTAATATAAGTTGAAGTTCAATTACAGTTTTAAAAATAGTTTAACATTCTTTATTAAACTGCTTCAATTTATTTCTCGTATCAACCAATTGGTCTCCATAGACATTACTAAAATTAAAATAGTTGTTAAACTACTGACAAGTTTTCTGAAACCGAGCTTATGAACAACAGAGTAAAGGTCGCTGGTTAAGCCAGGATCAATATATTTGTTGAAGTTTTTTATTGTGTGCATAATAAATGTGTGAGCAATTCTTTAAAAAGTATAATGTTGCAATCTCTTTAGAATAAGTAATTACGGTTAAAAAAAATAGATGTTGTTTTCCAAGGGCCTGTCTTTCACAGGCCCACACTTTGAATCATGACACTTCCAAGTCCTACAGAGATCAGTATCACTTTGTGTTGCAAGCCAAATCCAGGGGTTCTACTCGAGCCCAATTTTAAATACCATGAAGAAAAGTATTGAACCCAGCTCGAGCTAAATGTCAAATGTATTTAATTAATGTGCAAGTGTTTTGATTTAGTTAAAATACTCCAGTCTAGCTTCCTTCGAGTTTAGTCTCATAACATTCTCACTGCTGTGCTGTCCCAAATGTTTTTAAACCTTGGGCAGACAAACACACACACACACACACACACACACACACACACACACACACACACACACACACACACACACACACACACACACACACACACACACACACTTTGGATAAGTATTCACCTTATCCAAATTGTAGATTGTTGATTAGTAATTCAAGATTAATTATTAAATTAAATGTGGTACATAACATAGAATAAATAAAATAACTTTGACTTGATCATTTTGTTCACAACATTAGACCTTGTCCTCTAATCTCTACAAGAATAAGATAAGTGTGCATGTTTGGGTGTTTTAACACTCCTGTAATGTACCTAGTCTTGTTATCCTTTTCGTTACAGAGCTGGGAAAATGGTGTATTGATTAGATTCTGATCCGTGCAAGTCCAATTTTGACTGACTTTAGTTCCAATGTTAATGTTAATTTGATTTCAACCCATAAGTAATTATTTAGATTAACTCAACATTTCACATGATGATGGATTAGTGTTCCACATTTTTTGCCACTCATTTGTTGTGCAATTAGGCCAATGGTAAGGAGAGACATTGATGACCTTGTGTCCCTTTTGTTGGTACGTGGTTCCATTTTGTCTGGCCTTGGACGACTTCACTAAGAGTCACCCAGTTCTACCCTGCTACAATCCGGCTGAGTGCAGTCACAGAGATGCTATGGCTGCTCTACATGAAATGACATTAATGGTCTGGTCCGAGAATGGACACCATTTCCTGCTCCCAGAGAGAATGACGCTCCTCAAACTGAACATTACAGCCGTTGATACTGTCTCACGTGGGTCTGCTCCCCCACCGAGCCATGAACTGAAAGCTTGACATCTGCTTTGAACACCTGGAAACCTCCCTGTCACACCAGCACCAACCCTTGGGTCAGTCAGATGGGATTAACGGCTTCACTTAGGGCATTTGGTTCAGATACATGACTCTCGTTACCGTAGAGTGGGTTGTTTTTTAAGGCTATTCATACTGCTATGCAGAGGATGCCTGTAAGTTGGCAAGCTGTTAAAGGCCCCTACTATTTTTAAAATAGGCCTCATGTCAGGGGCCTCTTAGTTCTACATGTATTCACATTATATAGAACAATGTGTCCACCTGGTAAAAACTAGAGGCTGCACGAAACTCAGGCTACAATACGACCATTCTGTTCTGCTCTAACGATTCAATTGATAGATTCTACATCAAAACAATTAGCTTTCATTGTTTCCAATGATAACGTCACCTTAAGTGGAGGAATGCAAACCTGTTTTCAAATGTAAGGTTTTGAATTTGTTTGACATTTCTCAGTAATGACACCCTCAGACACCCAATATCATTCATGCTATGCCATCAGTAATAACTCAGATGTTAAGGGGGTTGAAGTTTTTCCTCCCAAATCAGATATGCTTTGTTTTTCAACAAAGGTATACATTTCCTGCATAATATATGTTTCTCACAATTGTTTTTATTGCAAGCTGCACACAGGTGATACTGAGTCTTCTCGAGTAATAGATTATAAACTACACCTTGCTTAAATAGACTCCTAAGTTATTATTTCATATGTGACATATGTAAGAAAAGGGAGGGAAGAGTCAATTATATTGAGTAATTGATTTTATATTGGAACATTTATTACTCAAACCTGTTTTATGGAAGAGGAAAAATATATATTTCTGATAAACTAATATTTTATCAAATGGTGAATTAATATAACATTTAGAATCATTGAGAAGGGGTTATATCCAGGGACTAGCTCACCTTTAAATTACAATAACATTTCTCTGCTTTGGACTGATGAGTATATGATTCTTGTATGTTAAATGACTAACACAAACCTTACATTTATGCATGTGCATGTGTCAGGAAGGCTCCCAAATAATTCTGAGGGGCCTATCCTATTTTTGTAATTAAATGATAATGTGCTAATCCATTACTTTGAGTTGTCTGCGCTCAGGAAAACATCCCTATCAGGTGTTAACCCAATAGCTAGGACAGCTCTGAAGGCCAAGGGTCCGAGAGAGAGGGTCACACTCTCCGGCTGCAGAGGGCACCCCCATCCACGGGCAAGGAGGCACGAGGTCGTTCGAGATGAGAGGATTCTAATCTTCAACTATCTGAGGAGATGGGATGCTTCTTCACCATTCTGCTCTGTGGGCTCAGGCAGACAACCCTGCGGGACGAGCGAGGGCTTCAGAGGCTTCATACAAGGTTCCTTGTTTCTTGGAGGAGCAGATGTCTTCATAACCTCTCCCATCCACGGGGGGAGACCTGGATGCACCATTTGGAATACGCAGTTGCACTGCTCTCAAGCAGATAGCAGAAGGAATGCAGGCAGATGAGCCTCCGTTTCACTGGGGGATCATACAGTGCTCACTGAATTGAGCCACACAAAAGCAGAGCAATTGGGGGGGTTGAAATATGGCGCTCTGAGGATGAAGAGTTTGAGCCAATCAGCACCTCAGTGCTAATCTACAGTATCAGGATGCCTTTACACACACCAGACACTCTTTGTCATAAAGAGAGGAGCAGAACGAGTCAGAAAGACTGAAGGACATGTTCTTCCAGCTCTCGTACAAAGATGAACTTTGAATTGATTTTATATCTTGGATGTTTACAGATGTACAATTAATGACTGTTTTTATATTTCCAATGAACAGACATGTGTTGAATAGTGGTGATTCATATATTTTTGCTGGATCAGATTACACCTTCGCACTAAACAAAATTAATTAATTAATATTTTCAGATATTTCTACTATTATCACAGATAATGTTAATATCCTTAATCGTCCAGCAATCAGGCTTAACAACACTACTCTTTAATGTATTATCCATGCACAGAAAGACCTACAATGATGTTTCAAGTACTGGATTAATTTCAGTTTTGGCCAAAAACAAATATTTAGCTATTTATGCATCTGTGTTTTATGTGTGTTCATTATTGTGCTTTTGACGAAAGATGATCAAACACTGATGAGAGATGATTTTTCCTATTATGATTGAATGTTTCAATCTTATTCTACTTGGTGATGTAATTGATGTAAATCCACACTCAAATCTGAAGATTCCCATTGAGTTAAGTATTGACCAAATTATTATTAGACTAATGTTTTTAGGTTATCATAAATGATAAAAAGAGAGGACTGTTATGGAAATAATTGTCCTTGACTCCTAGATATGACGTGCATGACCAACCCTGACGTCTGTTTATCTCCTTTAAGGACATAGGCTGCTTCAGCCATAAAGTTATTGTTCCCATTCTGTGACCGGTCAACACTAGGTCACAGATGGTCTGTTGTTGTGGGTACACTGGGACACTTCCTTCTTTGTTGTTTGTGGCCTCCAAGGTATGAAATCTTCGAGGCCATAGGCGATGGAGGCAAGTGGACTCCGTGTGCCCAACTGTCTAAACTATCTTATCAAAACATGTTAATCACTCTCTGTGAAACCAGTTAAATGGGCTAACGAGAGAGAGGTGCTCCAGAATTGACGTGGCAACTCTCCCGTGCAGTCTCACCGTGACTGCTGTGACTTGTGATGTGAATCTCTCCGGCCGTAACTCCAAATAAACCATCAGTGTTTGACATCAAAAGCTCCTGCTCTACCGTGTCTCCTTCCTGAGTCGGTGACTACTAATTGCAATTGCTACACCAGAAGTTTCCTCCACAATGTTGGCATTATTTCTAACTGTAAACATACCATTTTCAATGAAGCGGCGAAGATATCCTGATACACGGCATTTTGTGTCAACTGAACAGTCATCGTCCTCATCATCATCATCATCACGAGGCCAGGTGATGCGCTGAAGAATGACCTACATTGACAGCCATATAAAATAACATGGTTACCGGACATTAGTGTGAGAAATTTGTCTTAAAATGGGATTCATTTTTCCTCAAGCGAGCCATGTTCGACGAACCTAAACAAAACTAGGAACTAATCATAAAATATTGATTACAGGCACAATGACTGATACTGGATAAAGATATGAAACCTCTGTCATATAATAGCATTCAAGAAAGGCTTGGATTTAAAAATATTACATGATATGAATATATATTATATACAAAAAGATAAAATTGGACAAATTTACCGCAGGGCTATAATCCACTGCTCCCTCTTGTGGAAATAGCAGGGCCACTGTGTCAGGGCGTTGACTCAGCATGGCCCACATTGGCGTCTCCTTAAAACCACGTCTGAGCTGCTTAATTTGTCTTATGACACGTCCAATTACCTGTTATTGACAATAACAGACAGAAGGTGGAACACTTTTTATCTCATCCACAGAAATTGCTTTGGGATAAAGTTCCGCATTGTCAATATATCATAACATTTCACGCACAGCATGGATCAACATCTTCTCAAAAAGCCATCTGCGGTTATTTCCGGTAAGGCAAGGGAGGTCCCAGGCGAAGGCCAAGTCCCGGACACTTCTTTTACCCTCATCAGAGATTTCGGATTCCCCTTCAAGCTTAAAGACACAGAGGGAAGAGGAAATAGAATGAAAAAATGTGTGACGGACGTCGGACACTACACGATGGGTGTAGAAATTCACCACCCCTTTAGCTTTTTTTCCACAATATAATACAGCACACAGAAACAAATAGCTAAAAGGGTGGAGACTTTCTTGCTTCAGTGTATAAATAAGTGAAGAAATAATGGGGTTGGATTGAAAACATACGAGCCTGATTGTTGCCCGGATGTCTAGGTCTGGACAGTCCTCTAGTGTGACAGTGGCAGTTTCAGGACTTCCTCCAAGCAGGACATGAACAACAGCAGGGCTGAGCCCCGACAGGCATGGTCCTCCATGCACCAAGGAGTGTCCCACCATTCTCCCAGCCATGATGAACATGTCACGTGAGAGGCTGAGGGCACTAGATGGCCTGGCTCTCCATCAAAGAGCCGTGTTATGTCAGTGTTTGCTGTATAAGAGATGTTACATTGAAACAAAGTTAAATTAAGTACTACATCCAACACTATCATTGGGTAGTTGTATTTATTTTAACATTTTTATTAAGATTACAATTGTTTTGCCATTGTAGGCATAACATATTTATGACTTTTAGAACTTTCAGGGTTAGGTGAACAAAAATATAAAAAAAACAACAGAAATGTAGGTTATATTTAAAAAACATTTTTAACACAAGACTTGCTCCTGCAAAGCAACTGTAAATAGTTATTTACAATTCATCTTACACAAAGCTGCATTCTACATACCAAAGTTGATGCAAAACCCAAAGTTCAGCTTGTCCATGCAAGTTGAGAAGAAAAAGCGACTAACACCCTCTCCAATGGCTGCATCACCTGTAACACAATTCAGGGTTTGATATAGACCATTTAAACGGAATTGCATTTCTTGGCAACAGCTTATGTCGATGTTTACCTCCTGTCAACTGATGACATTCACATACACGGCAACTGGAAATAAACTGGGACACATTTAGAATGTTTAAGTTTACAACTGAAATGGTCTATAGTAAAAGGCAAAAGCAATAGGTTTAAGTTTTCCTAGACTACTATGACATGTAATTGAAGCTACCTTCAAGTCTGCATTTTAAGGGTCGTCCCCATTCAACGTTGGGTTTCTTATAGAAGCAGATTAGTGCAGCGTCCTGTTCCGCAGGGCTGCTTCTAATATCCATGCTGAGAAGTAAGGGATTCTTCGATTCATGAATGCTCAGAACATCATCTCGAAACTGAGATATGGCCCTGGTAGGATCCTGAACAGTGAGCCACTCTAGTAAGAGACAAAATAAAAATGTTATCAGTTAAGCTTTCACGTCAGACTTGCCTGTAAAGAAAGCCAGCTCTGAGAAATACATTCAGTAGACAGTTCATCAGTTACAGCTCCCTATTTATCAGAATGTACCTTTTGACCTTTCCTTAGCAAGGATACAATTTAAGAAAAGTATTTAATTTAAACCAATAAGGTGTAGACTATGCCATGTTGGATATGCTATCTTTACTGCACCACCACAGTTTACCCTCCCTAACATTCTTGCCCCACAGCTAACCCTGATTAGGACCTACCTTCTGTAACTGCTGCGCTACTTCCGGATGGTCCAGGCATTGCTGCTTGTTCTTCAATGACAGTAATCCTATCCAACACCTCATTTCCTGCACTACCAACATTCACAACATACTTTTTCTACACTTCTATTTGTTAGACTGATTTAATGTTTTACATCTGTTGGTTATTGAAAAAAGTATATACAATATACCTTTCCCCACATGAAGCAGCATGTGCCTCAATGGAGTCAGCTTGATACATGTCCATGCACAGAGGACAGGGCTGCTGCACTGGTGCTGTGAAATGTAAGTTGGCAAAGATGAACAAAAATCAGAAGTCAGCAAGAACCACTGCATTATGTCATAACTGTATTTTCCAACAAGCCATGTGTCCTTACCATGAATTGTGATTTTAGGGCATCTGCGTGTAATGATAATGGAAATGAATTAATTTGTACATGTTATCTTACCCTGCTCACAACTATCCTCCACAACAGCCAGGTTTTCATCACTGTCAACATCAATGATGTTGCAAGACTTGATGTGTTCTGTCAGGAGCTGCAGTGGAATGGCTGCTCCACACTTCTGGCACGTTGCTTTATGCATGCTACTGAATGCTTCATCCGTTAGTAGCAGTGGAGTTGTGTCGAGTTCTTCTTGCATTGGAGCTATGAAAAAAGTAGATCTACCCCCCCGGTTTGCAGCCTTTATGATCTTGCCTGTGTAGCCAGTATCATCAGGTTCCACAAGGGAGAGTGTTCGTGTACCTCATCCACCTATAGAGAACATTTCAATGGGGAAAAAAATCCTTTAATGGCTTCATGGATAAATTAACTTGTTTATTTGTATTTAAAAAGTTTACAGTTAGACATGACCTACATTCATTCAGTTGATAACAGAGAATGGCATGCCAAAACACATTAAACAAAAATGAAAAGAGAAATTCACAGCTCTATTTGGGGAGCATTTAGTCAAAATAAAAGCTGACACTCTTTCAAAAATGATCACAACGTTTTGCAAACCTGCTGGTTTGTAAAGCAGCCAACCACCGGTTATTTTCTCCAGTTTTGGAAATACAACTTTGAGTGTATGACATAACTGTAAGAAAAACAGTAACACAAAACAGTTTTAGTTAAAAAAGTCAACCGTTCACGATTAATAAACATGAATTCCTTCTGAAATCTGCTGAGATGAAAGCTCATTGTACTAGCATGTCAGTCTTGCTTTAATGCATTAAAGCTTAATAATTTCAAATGAGTTAGCTTGGTTGGAGAATTAAAGCCCAGGCCAAAAACTTTCCAAATACATTCAAGCAGAATATGTTAAAGGCATAGGTCACCCAATATTTAAGATTCCATGGGTTTGGGTCTCTTGGCAGGAACAAGAGTCGCTGCAGGAAAACGCCTCTTCCCTCTTCCCTTAGTGAACATACCTGGAAAGGATCTGTGGAAAATAATAAATAAATTAGTATGTGTACATAGAACATCAAATATCACAATATTTCTTACCTAATACCTTCATAAAGATATTGCTACGAGATTGTAGTGTGGACTATTGGTGCGTTCACAAAATATTTACACAATGAGAAGTTTGATGAATAATCATCAGTAATGTGGATATAATGACTATGAGGGTAATAATAGAACAGCTAGAACAATCTGGTGAGTTCAGAAATTACATAATTTAACTGTAATGCAACCTTTAAAACCTGGACAAGACACTTATTATTACTATGATATCTAGACTCAAATCAAGATGTCGATAAAATCAATATATTGCCCAGCCTTGGTTAAAATGTGATCTACATAAATATATAATTACTAATACTATCAGTTTTTATCTGATCAAGTTAATGTGCAGAATCTAATTATGAACCTTGTCATTTCCATTTGAAGAGAAGGTCTTGGTGGCTGATGGCCTGGCCTCTCATTCTGGCCTCCTGGCCTCTCATTCTGGCCTCCTGGCCTCTCATTCTGGCCTCCTTGCCTCTCATTCTGGCCTCCTTGCCTCTCATTCTGGCCTCCTGACCTCTGTTCCCTGCAGGATTGTTTCCAAAATAATCAGTAAAACAAAGCCTGTAATTGTTAAGTTAACAAAATAATCTATGTGTACGTAATTATAAGTGGTATTTTTAACACTTAACCTTATTTCCTGACTGGGGCAAGGGACACTACTGCCACTAGCTGCAATCCCTCCTCTTTCAGACGGGCTTATCAGGACATCAAGTGTCTGACTGATCTTAGAATCTCAGCATTACTATCCTGTTAACACAAATATGGCACAGAAAAACATCACACGCTGAATGGAAATATTACTGAACTATTATTAATTAACTGAATTAGTTTACTGAACTTGAATTAACATGTTTAAATGCAGGGCTTTTTGTAAGAGAGATGTTGTACAATGTAGCACTAGTAATTTTACTGAAGTAAATTATCTGAAAACTTCATTCACCCACGATTACTTCTAACAACTTATGGATGTTCTTACACCCCCTTTAACTAGTCAATTTGACTTATCTAACCGAAGTGAGACGTTATGTATCGTAACGTTACTTTGAAACCATCAGGCGGGATCATGCACCCCCCCCCCCCCCTCCCCCCCCACACACACACACACACACACACACACACACACACACCACACACACACACACACACACACACGAGGACACGGTAGACGTCGCTATTCACTTGAATGATAACTACGGAGCTTACTGACAGAAAGGCACAAGGCTACAATCACTCATATAGCTAGCTAATGTAAGATACAAATGCTGTCGAGCCCTCACTGCTTGTAAAATAAAGAGCACAAACTGACTACTTACCCGAGCTCCGCTGTTCTCCGTCATTTTTCTCCCGGGTTGTTGTGATCACATGACTGACAAAGCCGTGCTCTGATAGGCCAGAAGTCGGGTTGATTGCATTAGGGCTCGATTGCTTATCCTGTCTGAGTAGCCCGGATGATGATGCCATCGCAATTTTTACATCGAATTTTAACACACACCGAATTTTTTTACAATCGAATTTTAAAACACCGAAATATTGACGTCGAATTTTTTCACTTGAATTTTTGGTATCTAAATTTGAACATTCACATTTTTTTAACTTGAATTTTTACATTTTTATGTTCACATAGATAATTCGGAGCAAAAAAAATTCAGATTCATGATTTTCAAAGTAATTATTCCAATGCTATAAAATTCGGTGTCTAATACAATTCGAATACTTCTGTCTCTTGTTTGCTTCCATACTCCGGAGTTTGCTGCATGAGTTGCACTGTATGATATGTGGTGTAGTGGGAGTCACTCAAAAACTGAGTAAGCCAATGGGGACCACCCCTGAAAGTCCCGCCCATCTGGGATGTTTGTGTCAAAATCTCAAAACAAAAAGTGAGGGAGCACAAACGAGAGAGCTGCAGCGAGTGTTAAAACAAAGAAAAAATACGTATAGTTTACATGATTACACAAATGATTTGTTTGCAACTTATAGTTTTATTTTTGAAATGTATTTTATTTTGCTTGACTTAGTTTTTTTTTCTTTTAAACTCATAGTTTTGCTTTATTCTGAAAAAAGTGTTGCTTTATCTTTATGATACAAAACTAATCCCAGATCTGCACACATATAAAATACACACAGTTAAAATGTGCAGCTGAATGACAGATACAGAGAGAGGAAAAGCCGGACAGACAGGAAGACTGTTTATGTAAGCAATGCAAATTTAGGTCAGTCAGCCGGGAACGTCAGGGGGCCGCGCTCGAGGGCGAAGACCGCGGCACTCAGGGGGCCGGGCTCGAGGACGAAGACCGTGGCTGGGAAAATCCGGGGGCCGGCCGGGCACAAGGATGGGCAGGAGCTGGTGAAACCCCTGGCAGAGGGAACTGGAGAGGTGACTCGAGAGGTGACTCGAGAGGAGACTCGAGAGGGGACTCGAGAGGGGACTCGAGAAGAGACTCGAGAGGGAACTGGAGAGGTGACTCGAGAGGAGACTCGAGAGGGGACTCGAGAGGGGACTCGAGAAGAGACTCGAGAGGGAACTGGAGAGGTGACTTGAAAGGAGACTCGAGAGGTGACTTGAAAAGAGACTCGAGAGGGAAACTTGAGAGGGGACTCGAGAGGGTCGGTTCGCCGACAGAACAACTGGGGCCTGGAGTCGGCCGGAATGCCGACAGGACACAGGGAGCTGGTGTCGGCTTGGTACGTCGACAGGACACGGGGAGCTGGCGTCGGCCGCAGAGCCAGTACTGGAGCCGAACCATGGCTGCTGGGGCCGGTTCTGGAGCCGGAACCATGGCTGTTTGGCACGGAACAGAAGCCTGGACCCTGGCTGTGTGAGCCAGGTAATGGAGCACGGAAGCATGGCTGTGTGGGCCGGTACTGGTGCACGGATCCATGGCTTTATGGGCCGGTTCTGGAGCCGGAACCATGGCTGCTGGGGCCAGAACTGAGGCTGGAACCATGGCTGCTGTGGCCAGAACTGGGGCCGGAACCATGGCTGTGTGGGCTGGTTCTGGAGCCGGAACCATGGCTGTGTGGGCCGGTACTGGAGCAGGCACCATGGCTGCTGGGCACGGAACCGGAACACGGAACCATGGCTGTGTGGACCGGCACTGGAGCACGGAACCATGGCTGTGTGGGCCGGTACTGGAGCCGGAACCATGGCGGCTGGGCACGGAACAGAAGTACGAGCTGGCTTCCTGAACTTGCGTTTTTAGAGGTCCTTTGGAGGCTCCGTGGACCTCCAAAACGCCAGGCCAGACCCCAAGAAAGGGTCAGAGGCTCGAGACAAGCTTTCAGGGCTGCTTGTAAAAGTTTAAGCAACTCAAGCAACGAGCTCCTGAGCCAGGGCTTTGCGAGCAACCTCCTGGCGTGCCTCCTTCAAAGCAGCCTCTTTAGCCCGTCTGGATGAGGCTGCCAACCAAGTATAAAAATTGTACTCTAGGGCAGCGGTTCTCAAACTGTGGTCCGTGGAAAAAAGCAAAATAAAATCCACTTTTTATTATCAAGGATTTTCGGGGACCACCTCATATGTGACTAGCTCTATCAAAATCAGTCGCATTGACCTGAAGACACATTTGAGTTGTATACCTGTCAGGAAAGAGAGATTCCTAGCTTTCTAATGATATCAGGCAGTGGGGTAGTGGTCGTTGGGCTCATCGGACATTTAGATGAGAGAAATCACTAATGTCCGAGTGCAAATGAATGCACCACAAGACACGAGCCTTGTAACCC